>SRSE01000302.1:600000-1012500 GCA_005024645.1 Planiliza haematocheilus | reverse complement strand
AAGGTTACTTCCAGAAGGACCGGCAGATAAGACATCACGACACGCCGGAGCAGAGAGACCTCACGCTCCGCAGCGTTCAGACTGACCACAGCCTCCTCCCACTCACACGCTTTCATCACAATACCAAGGAAATTACTTTTTAATTAATAATTCAGAAAGGCTGCGGCCTCTTTTTAGCATCCCAAAGACGTTCACACTTCTGTAAAACTCACTGAGACCTGCAGCAGAACTGTCAGACGGAAATAAAAAAAATATTCTGGAGGTAAAAGCAACTAAAGAAACCAGGAGAGAGAGTTTTATGTCTAATATTTGTAAAATTTCACTTCATGAAAGCAAGATTTGGTTAAAAAGGCTTTAAATCTGCCACAGTTTAATTTCACTTTCAAAATGAAAAAAAGAAACATGTGCTGGAGGAGATAAGTCACCCTAAAAGGCTGAGTGACGATAAGAAGCTAGTTTCTCATTATCTGAAACTCACTGTCGGCTCTGGTGACTGCACAAACATAAAAAAACAAAAAAAGCACAAACCTGTTTCACTTTCCTTTGTGTTTTCTTTTCCCAAGAAAAACACCACTTACAGTAAGCTAGCTTAAAATAGTTTGAAGTGAGTTCCCGTCACAGAAAGCAGAATGAAGTGTTCATTGTTAAAGCAGTAGCAGCAGCAGCAGCGCCGCCGGCGTGAAACACCGTGGACGCTCTTTTATCTCGCCAGCAAGGTAATTAGATTTTGGCACGTATGTGGATGAGCCGATGGAGCGATGGCTGATAACAGGAGCCGTCTTCTGTGGAACATGATGCCTGAGTTTCCCTGGAAGCCGCTTCACACACACCACATACTGTCAGTGCGCGTGTGGAAACCGCAGCACAGAAAAAACATGCAAACATCTGATAAAACGTGGTCAACCCTGAAATGCTCGGCTTCCTTTCAAGCCCTATAGTCCATGCAAAATGAATTTGAATGAAATAAAATATTTAAAAGCGTTGGTGAAGTGGCGTCACACGCCCGTCTTCACTGGAAGTGCACGTCACCGCTGGCAGGTCTCCATGTCTGCACTCTGATGAGGCTGCAAATGGCCTACGGGCTCCAGAAACTAGTGGTTCTAGTCTTTCTTCTTAACCCATCCATCCATCCATCCATCCATCCATCCATCCATCCATCCATCCATCCATCCATCCATCCATCCATCCAAACTCGGCCAATTAGCAGAAGATTAGATCATAATGGTGAATCTTACTGTTATGCAGATATTTTGGTGCAGATGTAACCTGATCACCAGACTAAATTTCTTACAAATTTAACTTATAGCTTCTATAATAATCAATATTTTTACATTAACAGTTGATCCCATGACTACTTGTATGCAAAAGTTGGACATTTTCTTGCAAATCATCACCGACGTCTGCTTTCTCACTCAGTTCTGTGGAACATTTTAGCACCGTCGGCTCGTTTTATTTTTATGTTATTACCGTCAAGCTGGTTCCTACTGGAAAAGCTCCAAACTCACAGCGCATGACATGCTCAGCTAGCAACGGACAAAGTTAGCAGCTAGCTGGTGAACACAGTGGAGCATTCAGCAGCTAGCTAGCTTTTTTATATGTATTACATTTATTCTATTTGGTCTACACCGTTTCTGTTCACTATTCCTGCCGTGCTCTGAGCCACTGCACCGAAAACAGGCCGTAAGTCAGTCTGAGTCTAAAGAGACAAATATTTCCCCGAGGGGCAGGAGGAGACCAAAACAGAGGTAAAAGGTGGATACTGCAATACTAGTTGCCGACCTGTGTGACTCCATACCTGGTTAATTCACTGTGAAATGAAGGTCATGTAGATGAAGCCAAAAAAAGATGATTATATACAAAGAAATCTACCAAAATAAAATCAGCAGGTCAACATAAAAACATTCTTTTGGGGCTGCAGGTTAAAAATCGGATTAACTAATTCAATGTTTTGCCTAAAAGAAGTGAGAAAATAATGATTACAGGTTCCCAAAGCCCAAAGTTACTCCTTAAACCTGTTTGTTTTGTCATGATAATAAAGTAAAATCCATCTAATTGACAATAAAAGAGCAAAAAAGGAGGCGGATGTTTTCTGAATTAGACTACGTGACATTTTAGCACTTTTATTTATATATTTCTTTAATACATCAGACATTTAAATCAGATTTATTTCAGCTCTTCTCGTCAGAGTTGGATATTTCCTACAATTGACTTGAAACCGAGGTTTGATAACCAGCTCTGCTGATGAGTAATTCCTGTAATTTCTAAAACAAAAACAAAAAAAACACACGCACACGAGAGCAAGCGCCCATTCTCAGCAAAATGACCACAAACATTTACTGGCTCTTAATGACTAACAGATCTCTGTGGAAACGTTTAAACATTATATTCTTCAGGGATACAGAACATGCAGTGGGAGGCAGATGGGTACACAAATGGAGAGTTTTAGTTCTCTCTCTCTCTCTCTCTCTCTCTCTCTGTCTCCCACAGATTCTCATTAACACCTCTCACCCACGCACACGCAGACATAAAGTACTGTGAGAGTCCAGAGCGATGCGCTGAAAGGTGGAGGTAGAGCGAATCAGGCTGGGAGCGTCTATAATTAGAGGAGCGTTCAGGGGCCACGCCACCGCGCTGTTGAATGTTTAATGTTGGCCCTGCGGGCGCTACGGTCGCAAAGACCTCTGAGCTCCTCGACCCGGGACGGGCTGGAACTGAACATGAGTGGATTCAGGTTTCAGAGAGGAAACAGCAGCACAATGCAGGGCTACAGTCACAGTACAACCGAGCGTGTCATTTCTGCCTATTGTCTGAAACCTGAGAGTCATAACCTCATGGGAGACAAAACCTAGACTGGATGAGGTCATGGTCCAACACATCTAAACAGGAGCACAGACTAATCCAAACAGACTGAGAGAACTCACATCAGACTGTTTAACCTCCACGTTCCTCGTAAAATTTACAGTTATTTTAATGGACTCTGGTTGGAGTCACTTTCTAACAGAATAATAATAATAACCCACTGTTCATTTGGTGTGTTTGAATGATTTTGCATATTTTGGGCTCTATGTGGCGCTCGCTAAACAAACATCTCCGAGGCGACGAGATCAAGAAAAACAAGGTTCACGGTTGATTTCGAGGACAATCATTTAACTAGACGAGCCCAAAATAACATGGAAATACTGAGCGTAACAAGTCTATCTATAAAACTGTAGCCGTGGAAATCGCATTTACCTACACAAACCAACACGGCAAGAGTTTTCTTGAAGCTAATAACGATATCTGAATATTTAAAAAGATATAAATAGTCCAATCTTTACATAAACGCAAACATTTTGTTAGTATTGAACAAAATTTGATTATTTAACGTATTAGCGTACGATAACATTTTAAGCGGGAAGTCGCACAGGAGAAAAATAAATTTGTCAGCACCCTCTAGTGGACAAACTGTGTTATAACATAGGTTTTCTAAGTTTTTAATTATTTTACGCCACCTATAAGACAAATTTGATAAAAATAAATGTTAAAAAAGATGAATTCCTGATTTATTTCAAGAGTTTTCCTTTGTTTTTTTCCACAAATTATTACTTTTATTCAAGACAGAGACCGGTACATTAAGCAATAAGCAGTCATCAAACTCTATAGGTAAAGAATCTGAACATAACAAGTAAAACTAGCTTGTCCCAGATGAGTGGGCTTCAACACATCACTACTACACCGTCATCAACATTTTCAGAAAGCCATGACATTCATCACGTCCACTCCCATCTGGCATGTTCAAACAAATAATACTCCCGATGATTCAGGGGGGAAAACAAATGTTAAATCTAATCTAATCTACCTACAGACATCACTCACCGAGTCGCCCGTGGTATCTCAAGCCCTTAATCATTATTTGCGAGCGTCTGTGCAACAAAGAGCTGAATCACCCTTATCCGCCCATCTCAAGTTGCTTGGAGAGCTCAGGAATTGGCCCAAATGTTACTTTTACAACACGAATGTTTACATAAAGTTGGTATTTGATAAGTTGGCTTGTCTCTGAGGGGATATGATGATGGAGAATCATCACCACACCCCTACATGATCCTAAAATGTGGCCTCAAGCTGAAGTAAATGTCTAACAGTGTTCATACTGCTGAGCTGTGAGGAGTGTCCATGCGTTTATAACACGTCCTCTTACTGTACATCTTATAAGAACCTGGTCAGACTTTCTACTCACATATAATAAATACATATATGTTCTTTCTTTCCTGGATAAGGCAGCAGCAGACAGAGGCTGGGGAGTGGCAGAGCAGGCAGGAATGTTTTAAAGGGAAAAGCCAGGACAGGATTTGAACTTGGACACTGAGGCTGGGGGAATTCTTCTGGTTTGAGGCTGTGCAGCAGAGCAGGGATCCTGTGAGGATGTTAACAGCTGGCTGCTGGCCTGAATGTTTAACATCATGATCATTACAGCTGAGACCGTTAAGATTCAGAGCAGTTATTCTGCTGGCAGACAGGTCCACTCCCCGTGTGGACCTTGGCCTTGTTTCTCCTGTCATCCAGGTGAAGTGAAGCATTTAGGTGTGACGCGCAGCAGCAGAGGGTTCATCGGCGGACACTCACCTCAGCTCAGGACCGCAGTTCTTCCAGGGTTGAGGCTGTGGAGCGATGCGGCGGACACTCCGGCTCCTGTACTGACGCCCTCCGCCTTTCTCTCCCGTCGCTCCCGTTCAATAAGAGCCTGAACGCGTCCTCCCGTCTCTGTCTCTGTCTCTGCGGTCTGCTCTGCAGCTGACGGCGGCCTCTGGTCCTCCTCCTTCTCCGCCTGCGGGGCCCGGAGCGCAGCGCAGAAAAACTCTGGATGATCTCCGCGTCGCGTCGCCTCGCGCTCTGTGGCTGCCGCCCCGACGTCATGGAGGAAAAGCCCTTGCCTGTGACGTCAGGCCGTCGAGAATCCGGAAACCCCGCCCCGTGACGTCAGCGCCCTGCACTGAGTCTGCACTGTTAAAGCTCATTTTTAATGATTGATGGGATTTGATTTGATGTTTATTTTCAAGATGAAGCTCACTGCAGCTGCTGGATGTGGAAAATGAAATCACCTTTATTAAAACTACTTCTCTGCTCATGTGTCCAGAATACTCAAATCTAAAACAAAACCAAAACAAATGGACTTGTTTAAGATTCCCTGAAGACATTTCACCATCATCCAAGTAACTTTATTCAGTTCAGGACTGTTTCTAAACTGATGAAACCACTTGGATGATGGAGAAACGCCTCTAAGAGAAACCTCAAACTAGTCCTGATAGCTTCGTTTTAAGCTCCTCTAAAGTGTGTGCTCATGTTTTCTAAAGGTTGGCAGGCCTGCATGCTCTACAGAAAAACAAATTAAGCTGTTTGTCTCATGAACTGGATGTAGCTCTACAGTAAAGCTGCATGTAGCACAGTCTCAGATTAAAAGTGTAATAAAACTAGGATCTTTTGCAGATTTTATTCTGCATGAAAGATTAAAAAACTAAAATTACTTCATTAAAATAACACAAAATAAATGAAAGCATTAGTAGACCTGGAGAGATGTGATAATGCCCCAGTGTTTGCATTAATAAATCCTGCAACATGTCGCATAAACACTGAAGCATGCACACTTACGTATAGTATACATACATGGTTTATCATCAGCATAAATAAGATAATATGCAGTACGTGTGTGCAGTATATTGTATTTGAAGAGGCTAATTCACACAAATATTACAGTTTTCATTGTTTAATTGATTCTCTAATTGTGAAGAAGCCATCTTCAGAGTCATGTCCAAGGTTTGATTTGGAGGTTTGTTCCTTCTTCTTTCCTGTTAACAACAACAGAATAACTGCACAAAGAAAATCTACCTTTACACTTAATACTTTTATTACCCTTAAAGGATTATGGAGTTTTCAGGCTTTTGCACAGATTGTAATTAATTTGCAATAAACATATGTTTTGGGAAGAACTGACAAGTACCGTAATTTCCGGACTACAAGGCGCACCTGAATATAAGCCGCACCAGCTAAATTTTGGGGGAAAATACAGATTGATCCATATATAAGCCGCACCCGACTATAAGCCGCTGGTGTTTTAATGCCTAATTACCGTAAGGGTTTCTTCGAGGGGGGATTGACGGGACAGAAATGACTGTTTGGAAACCCAAAGTGTCCCATTTATATACATTTGAGAAACACAATAAATATTTCAGTCAGTCAAACAATCAAACAAACAATTAAAACAATCAAACAAACAATCGGTGCTCTCCTAGTGCACTTCCTGCAGTCATAGTACCGTAGTAGTACAGTATAACAAAAACAAAGCTTACAACGCTTGACAAGGCAACAACGTTAAATGGCTAAATTTAATTCGTTTTTAAAAGTACTTGCCTGTAACACGGCAGCAAAAGTGCAGTAACCCGACTGCTCAACAAAATAACCAGCATCTTTTTTGAAAACAGCCAACACGGCAGTAAAGGTGCAGTAACACGGACGTTTACTGTATCAAAGTAACCAGCCTACTATACCAGAAAAGTCAGCCAAATCGATCTCCATTGACTTAAAAGCAGCTCTCGTACTGTATTTGGGCTCACTTGGTTTCTTTTTCTCTCATTACCCGGCACGACCTGACCTGTCTCGCTCTTGCGCGTGATAGTGCGCCCCCTGGTGACCGTTAGCTGTAAAAATACATAAATAAGCCGCACCGCTGTATAAGCCGCAGGGTCCAAAGCAAGTGACAAAAGTAGCGGCTTATAGTCCGGAAATTACGGTAGTTCTGGTTTTAAAAGTTGTGCAAAAAACCTCTGAGACGTTTCTCAGACGTTGAGATGAGTGTGCTTTAAAGACTCAACATCTAATTAGATTGTTGTTTCAGATGGTTTGGACTCATGTCTACATCTGTTTGACTGATTTTCCTAAGACATCGATGATTATTCTACATCTAGAAAGACAAACAGTTAAAATCACCAATAGGTCACCAGTAGGTCTAAACTCAAAGGAAATAGGCTGAGATCTGACCTAAAGTAAAAACTTATAAACTAATAAATGTACAAATGAATAAGAGGACGCTGCCAGTCAAAGCAACGCACAGAAAGACGATTTAAAAATCTAAATAAAAAGAGGAAGAAGATGACGCCGCAGCATCACACAGCACAGCAGATACGTTGGAGGGATTTATTTTTTTTCCCAGTTCCAGAAACATGAAACCAGCTCATTTAAATGGAACTAGCCTTTGTCATCTTATCTGTTAGGGAGCCTTTCCCGCAAAGAAGAGCAGGAAATGATATTCAGCATGAGCTACCAGGAAGTCGTTAGCAATCAGATAACAAATAGAGAGAGAGCTGAAGCGTGACGAGGTAAAAACGTGCTCCATGAAATGTATTATTTTCACTCCCAATAAATATGTACATAATACGCACAATTAATTTACTTTAGGAAATATGATATTCTTTTTCCATCATAAGAATGGAAACCCATTCTCATATCTGATGAGCTGATGCTTCTTCTGATGGGAGTTAAACTTCTGACCCGCACAGAAGTTTGGGTGATTTCTACAGGATACAGCAGCTGCTACACACTCAACCACAGGAGCAGGTTAAACCGCAGCATCTCCTTTCACTCAGCTGTGGGGTTTCTGTGAAAAATCCCCAGACGGATGATAAAGCTTCAACCCCGGCCCGTAAGCGGCAGGTGATAACAGCGCAACGCACGGCAGGAAAATAAACAGGGAGCAGCGTTTTAATTAAAGGCTGCTCTCATCAGCATCTACACATCAGTGATCTCTGCTTCAGCCAGTATCGTCACCATCTCGTCTGGAAGCCTGAAACTTGTCCAGACACACATCAGGAAACCGATCTCACACATGACAAAGAAGAAACGGGGCAGAAAAATGTAAAAATGTGCCCTTTATCACTAACTGGCTCAGGTTGCAGAGAGAGAGAGAGAGAGAGGGTGCAGGTGGAGCTTCTTACAAACCACAAACTGTTCTCATCAGAATAGGTCTCATTTCATTATGGGGCGCGTTTAAGCCGACAAACAAAATAGATGCCTTTGCATGCAACTGGATAATCCTCCAGGCATTTGGTTGTAAACAAATTCCACTCCATGGTGCTCAGATGTGGTGTAAGAGTGCATCGCTGTTACAGAGGAGTCAAAGACAGATCCATCAAAGCCAGAGGCTCAAGAAGAAAAACACACTCTACTAATCATTGCAACAAATTTCCATCTATTAAAAGTGCAGGTGTTTTATTATCTAGTTTTTTTTTTTTTTTTGTCTACGCCCTTGAAACATGTTGGAATTTGAATATCTGCTTTTTAGCCTTTTTTATACCCGACAGGAAAACCGCAGTTGCAGCCTCACGTCGTCCGTTCAGTGGAAACACAAAACATTTCAGCTTCCCAACAAATAGTTCCTCCCCTCTGGATGAAAAGTGTATTTACAAAAATTCCAAGTAACTGTATAAACTAAAAAGCAGCTGACATGCTGAACTTTCCGCAGAAGTTTGGAGCCGTAAAGAGCTTTTCACTAAAACTGGACTAAAACAAAACCGATCCCTCTTCTTTATCCAAACATGATCCAATCATTTCATTCATTTTACAGCTAAAGGGCTAAATCAACATGTTGGAGAGTCAAGTGCACAAATAAAAAGCACAAAATGTGATGATTGTAGAAAAGCAGGAGGTTTATTGGAAGGGGGGGAGGACATGATGAAAAATAAGATGGTTTTGTTTGTTCCAGTCTTCATCTATGTGGAATAGAAATGTGCTGACACAAAAGAGGAGCCCCTCGCTCGCTCCCCCTCCCCAAAATAAGAGTAGGACGTCTAAAGAATCCCCTCTACTGTCTGACCCACCCCTGCGTTCGTCCCCCCACCCGAGCTCCAATCCTCCGCCTCGGTGGAAATGGAGCAGCTCAGGCATCAACCAGCTGGAAGAAAAAGGAGGGAGGGGGGGGAGGAGAGAAATGAAGGGTGGATTACACAGAACTTCCAACAAGCCCTGACTAATAACACTTTCTTGGTAATTTAAAAGCTGTAACTGTCAAATGTGATGGAGGAGAAGCTGCCAGCCTTCACTTGTGTGTGTGCGAGCACAATCAAAAGTCAAACAGATCAAAGAGCAAAGCAGTCAGTCCGGATAGAAATACACATTCACAGTATTCAAAGGTGCCAAGTAAATAAACAGAACAATGACAGAATATTAAAATAAATTTAGCGTGAAATTGTCTCATTGTGATGAAATCTGTCTCGTGGGGCTGCAGAACATCTACCACAGTTTGTTTTTCTCCATCGTAAGAGCCCAGAGAGGAAGGAAACACATCAGCATTCAAAGGGAGAGAGTCGGTAATGCAGTCTGCATGCAAGAGGTTTCCACTGAACACAACACACCAGGTGACTACAGAGCAGAGGAGGAACCGGAGAGGTGGAGGAGGAGGAACAGAGGAGTCAAGGACAAATCCACCAAAGGAAAAATACTCCCACGCTGCTGATTATGGTATTAAATCTAATTCCTTGGAAACATCTGTTCAGCATGCAGATGTATTCATCATCAAGTTTCTTAGATTACACCATTGAAAACATGCTGGGATATGAATGAGCAGCATGAAACCAACAAAGGAAGCTGCAGAAATAAAAGTGGATAAATTTCCTCTGACACCTTCGTTATCACCTCACAGACACAAACGTTAACATTTATCCACCTGGCTTCTGAATACTGATGAGGACATTTTAAAACAAACACACTTCACATTAGTTACAAACGAGAGGAGGAAAAAAAACACAATCTAGCATCACACGTCTGAGCTAAACCATCACATCTTCAGCATTAGTTTAACATATTAGCTGCTAATTTATCTGTGCACTGTCACATGTTCCTATTAATTTGACATCCCCTTTTCAGTCAGCGTGTTAAACACTGAATCACCACCTTTCTGATGCCGTTACAACATCTACTGAGCATCAAAACAGTCACGAAGGAGGATTTAGTGCAGGACTGTCACCTCAGAATGAATTTGTCGTCACTAGCGTACCTAATAAACTGGCACCTGAGGGTAAATTCATGGGCATTTTAAAGCTAATGTGATTTTTCTTGCCACTTGGGGGCAGCAGCTTCCACTATCACCACCTTTCAGTCAGGCAGCGTCACTCATTCATCCAGACGATGCCTCCTGGTGAATCTAAGACCAACGCTCACTCTGTTTTCAGTCTCAACCACCTCTTTAAGGTCATGTCTGTCTCTTCAGCTGCAAACAGACACGTGATTTAAGCCTGACAATTAAACAATGAGCTCAAACCTACGGATATTTACAGTAAAGCACGGCTGCAGATTTAAGTGGTAAAGGCTAAAAAGTCACCCCTCCCTCTTCTTTACAGTCATCATAAAAATATCAGCGTCAAGTCTAGACTTTATCTTTTCACAATGAGCAACCAAAACAATTATTAGACCTCACCTCCCCCAGGGAAGGATGTGCCAACGCCTTATTACAAACACTTGTTGCTCTATCTCAACACAAGAACGTGGTGCTTCATGACCACACTGCCAGACACTGCAGAAACAAGCTGGTGCCACAACGCTGCCTCCTGGTAAACGTGAGAACATCATTCACTTTGTTTCAGTTCCGTTCTTGGTCTCTACCCGACTCTATGAATATTAACGCAGAAGGCCAGACAGATAAATAGGGAGGTGAGGACGAGCTGCAGATGTGAGAAATGATGCAAATTATGCACAACGAGCAAAGCCCTTCTGAGATTTTACTAAAGATATCTTAAAGCGTAGACTTCCTCTTTGTATTTAAGGAACCAAAAGCAGTCGTACACTACAGAGTTCACTAAAGAGGAACGGGCCTCGTTTGCAATAGTTACAGAATCACACGTGTTAATTCCTCTAAAAAACTCCCAATTTTCAGAAAACGTCTCAATCTAATAAAAAAAAAAAAGAAATGACACACATAACCGGAAGGAAAATGACAACATCGTGTTGTAAACCCGCCCCCCCCAAAAAAACCCACACACATCGTAGAGCCAGTGACTGGAACCGAGTCAAAGGGAGATGAGGTCACAGTTTAAATCAAGTATCCTGCTACTTCAGCAAAAACCCTGTACAGTCAGATCCACTCTGACATTTATTCAGATTTAACAGTTAAACAAATAAGTAGCCTACTACCATCTTTTTTAACGCATCTCAAAGAGTGATCTGAGATCAAGAGAGCAAAAGCAAAAGGATGAAACGGCACCTTATATATTTGGACATACAAACCAAAATAAAGAGGAAGGATGTGTGTTCTCTGGGACTATGTAAATTGGGGTTTTGACAGTGGGTTCAATTTAGAGTCGAAAGCTTGACCCGCGTCTGCTGAAGTGAAAGCTACTGAAGTAAACACACACACACAGAACAATCACTGGATTAAAGGTGCAGTAGGAAACTTTTACAAAACTAACTTTCTGTCATATTTGCTGAAACTGATCCTAAGTTAAAGTATAATTGCTCTGGCCCCACCTAGAGCCTGTAGCGCGATTTGCAAGGCTTCAAGCCCAGGTGTGTATCTAACAGAGTGTCAATCACTGATCACGGACACACATTTTATTTTTTGGGCTAAGTCCTGGATCTTCACAATCCTGCCAACTGCACCTTTAATGAGACTAAACAAACTTTATAGAACTAAAGGCCGACTCAGACGCTGCATCACTTCACCCGTGTCTGAAAACAAACAGACACCGATCAGGCAAAACATTATGCTGATATTTTCTAGGTGTCTCTTGTGGTCACTCATCAGAGAATGGACATGGGCCTTCAGAGGGTGTCCTGTGGGGGTCTTTGAGGGGAGGGGCCTCTGTGGATCATCCCACAGATACTTGATCAGTTTGGGATCTAGTGAATGTGGAGGCCAGGTCAACACCTTGTGCTGTTCTTCTTCCTAAAGTGTTTTTGTGTCTGCATCCTGCTGGGGATGGCTGCTGCCATCAAGGAGTGTCATTGCTATGGGGTGGGGGTGCCTGGTCTGGTCTAGGTGGGTGCTACATGTCTAAGTAACATCCACACGAATGAATGAATGAATGAATGAATGAATGAATGCCAGGTCCAGAAGTTTCCAATCATCAGTTTATATTCTGGGCATAAACGAAATGTGACTGTAGTCTACCAACTGTTCATGCCGATCAATTGGTCTTAGTTTATTCATTCTAGCTGATCACACTGATAAATTATTCATATTTTAATGCTCAGATTGAATAAAGATGAAAACCATGAAGAGCCATCTCTGGGTGCCCTTTAAACTTTGCAAAGCTAATCAAATCTATTTCTCTCACCAACGCTCCACCAACGATTCAATCAGACGAAAAGCTGCTAAAACTACACATAATCACACAAAGCTCCACACCAGCCAACAACCAATCAGCTGTGGCGCGTTACAGCCCGTGAGGAGCTGTAATTCTGTTATTCCTAAGTGGATTTATTATTGACGCTGACCCACACAGAGACACGGGACCATTCTCGGCACGTACCGAATATAAATACGCATTTCTCATGCCTGTGCGTTCAGACTTGACTGGGTTATGACTCAGAAGAAATACGACATGTTGACACAGACCGCAGCAAACGGGCATGGAGGGCTTTAAAGTAGCTTAATTGCCTACTTGAGATGTGTGCGTCACAGCTGTGGGGGCAATCTACAGCCAGAACCGCCTCCTGTTTCTACAACTCTGGCAAACACCTGAGACTTTCAAACCAAGTCGGTACCTCATATCTGCTCCAAGCCCCCGCTGAGGAGGCAAGCTCCAGTCTGAAAACACTCTGTCATCTCCTTAATTAAATGCTTTTGGATTTTAGTTCCGTTAATTTGCATTTGATCAGGACCATGGTTGTTTCTTCAAGCCTCTAACTTTTCAGGTTCTTTTTAATCAGAACAGCAACTTTTATGACATCCCGTTGGTTCTTTCAGGGCTACAAATTAAAGATGGACATGTCTGATGCTTCCAAAGCATTTCAGGCTTAGGGAAAGTAGGAGGAGGAAATACAGGTGGACAGGAAAAACAGGAGACCCAAAAAAGTCTCAAAAAAGGCAAGTGGACTTGTAGATTTTTAGAGAAGACTGAGCGAACTGAAGAAGCTACTCGGATGAGTGGTGAAACGTCTTCTCTAAAAAGTCCAGTTGCCTTTTTTGGATGACCATGACCTGGATGACTGAGAACCTTCACAGACAAAAACAGGAGATCTACCGTAAGAACAAAGGATTAAAAAGACAGACCAAGGAAAAAGAAAAGAGGAACATAAACGATTAAACAAGAGCAAATGTGTCCAGCAAAGGCAAACAATGATGCAACCAGTGTCAATATTTCTTAACACCTTGTGGTGACAAGCGTCTTTTTTAGAGACACACAGAGCACTCTGGTTGCTAAATGTCAAACCCTTTTAAACCTCACTCCGTGATCATTTCTGCATTCTTCTCTTTCACACTAGATTCTGTGATGAGGAGAAACAAAAGATAAAATTTGAAATCCCTTCTGACGCTATGACAACGACCCCACTGCCGGAACGTCGCACAATTTTTTGAGTCTCCATCTTCAATAAAGTTACATTTTGTTGCCGCTCTGACACTTGATCAACTCTTGTGTAATCTCCCACCAGTGAGGGGAAAGGAGCCAAGGCGAAGGGAGATACGAGAAGGAAGGAAGCTTTAAATGAAGAACACTTGGTCTTTACAGGCGGCGGCGCGGGCGGGGACGTCCGTGGCAGCGGAGAACGCCGCCATGATGGAGGCGAAGACGACGTTGGGGCTCTGGGCGGCGTCCACGGCCGTGTGCAGGCCCCTGGCTCTGTAGTACTGCACCAGAGGGACGGTCTGCCGGTGGTAGGCGTCCAGGCGGGAGCGCAGCGTCGTCTCGTTGTCGTCACTGCGGCGGATCAGGGGCTCGCCCGTCAGCTGGGAGCAAAAAAAACAAAAAACAAAACGTATGATACAGGTTAGGGATGCACTTTTGGGCTAGTTCCAGCTGAAAATTGCAGCGTTTGTTGCTTGCACGTGTTGTTTTGGCGATAAAAGTCTGAAAATCTTTGTCTGAAAAAACGTAAAACGCAGTTTCTGGGAAATTTTTGGACGAAAATTTATCATCAAAACAGGATGCTGTGCAAGAAACAACCCCAGCAACTTTCAGTGCATCCCTAGTACAGATACGCTTACGAAAACAGTAAAAGCTTCTAATCAGCTCAGCACTCTTAGTTTCTGTACAAGTGACACTTCATCCCTCCTTCTCTCCTCCTCTCGTGCACGCTCTGAAAGCAGTCGGTTCTGTTAGTCAACACAACAAAAGCTTTTGGACGTCTGGCCACTTCACAGCCTCCGCTTTCCACGCCAGGTGGATTGTGTGTCACTGTGAGTGGAGGTTTGTTTGCAGACGAGCCACTTGGACACAACGAGCGAGACGCACTAAGCTGGAATGACCTCATCTGATCTGCAGGAACGGTATCGGCGCCCAAACGGACCTCGTCAATCAGATCGAGTATCTGATCCTCATTAAAACGCCGTTTCCTGGCCATCACTAGCCTGGTTTGTGTTGACACTGGAACGCCACTAATAATCAGGATAAAAACGCCTCGTGGAACAAACTCAATCAGGTCAGAGTGACCTGAAGGAAATTACAGACTGAGACGGGTGGTGTAAACCCGTCATAATCTGTTAAATAGTTAAACATTAGCTCCTAATAAGCGGCGTAAACACTGATTGGAATAAATCCATTCTCTCTGAGCATGTTTGCTCTGCGTGGAGTAAACATCAGCTGATCAGAGCGCAGGCAGGGTCGATAGCATTTTCTTTTCTAATGCAGAGCAACAGAGGAAAGAAGAGCTAGTTCTGTAAAACACACCACCAATATTTTTATGTCACGCTTCGCTCAGAAAAACAGAGGGGTTACCTAGGCAACGTAAACCGGACGACGAGGAAATGTGGGCACATCTTCAGACACATCTAGACAACGTTAAAGAGGAAGTGTTTTTTTACAACCTGGACCTTATTTCTAGCATAAAATACCATCGTTTATTCACTAATATCACTTTTGTTTCATTTGCACTTGTTCAGGAGATAATTAGATCAGCGTATATCATCTCATTAACGCATCATCTGCCGCAAACCTTGTTCATTTCACCAATATTTTGTTATCATACACTAGTGCCAATACCCCGTTGAGTCTGGAGTTACCAATTATTATCATCCAGGGTCTGTACATTGACCTACAAACCCTGGATGATGTCTTCTGACCTGGACGATGTCGTCTCTGAGCTGCGTGCACACTCGCTACTGCTAGTTTTTTTGCAACATGGCTGAATATTTTCCTGTTTCTGAAGCAGTGGACGAACCTTTGCTCAGTCTCAGCTGTTTGTAGGTTTTAAATGCAGTCTTTACCTGAACCACGTCCATGTGAACACTCAAAGCTGCTGGTTCAGGTTAAGAGGCAGTTCAGTTCTGAGTGGGTCGACAGCGAAACTACTTACGTCATCCTTCATGGGCTGTTTGGGGGGGTTGAACTCCTCGTGGTAGGAGCGGCCACTCGGCTGATGAATTAGTCTGGGAAAACAGAAGGAAGACGTTTAGAGGAAGGGGAGGACGGGACAAGGACAGGAAAGGAATCAGAGAGGGGAGGAGGACGGATGGATGAGGGCTGGACAGCCACAGTGACTCACTAACTACTCGACTGTCCTTTTCGCCTCCCACATCAT
This sequence comes from Planiliza haematocheilus, assembly GCA_005024645.1. Taxonomy (NCBI): domain Eukaryota; kingdom Metazoa; phylum Chordata; class Actinopteri; order Mugiliformes; family Mugilidae; genus Planiliza; species Planiliza haematocheilus. The sequence continues at coordinate 996,801 of SRSE01000302.1, read as the reverse complement.
GCCCTTGCCCTACTTGGGATTGAAACGCTGGCAGCCGGCCTCCTCCTCACAAAGCCCCCCCGCTGACGGATAGATGGCTCTCTGTAAGCTAAATGCGCTTTCTATTCACTTCTAGTCTCCAACTGTGGCCTTAAAGTAGAAGCTTTCACACATAAAGCTTTCTGAAAACACATCCGCCTCTTGTGGGTCAGCGTCTAATCAGAGCGCAGCCTGTTACAGTTGGTTTTATTTGATGCACTGCAAAACACAACAAGAAATCAAACCTTTCACCATCGCCAACCATCTCTCCACTTCCTGTCTCACTCACAGTCTGAACGGCTACGGCTTAAATAAACAAACACGAGGGTCAGAGCAGAAAACGGCACAAAGCAAACTCACTGGGCATCTTTCGCAACGCGACTGAAGGAACTTGCCGCTAAAATAACTCGATGGCACAACGACCATTGTGGGTTGGTTTGGGGTTAAATAGAACTGTGGCATAAAGTTTGCATGTCCGCTGTTCAGTGGCAAGTTGTGTAAACGTTTCACCACAGCATGACCAAGAATTTTATTAGCCATAGAGTCATAGTGGCAGCTTAGAGGAGCTACTGATTTGTAGAGACTTCAAGTTCTTCCCCTCTAGATTCTTAAAGTCTTTTCTTGTCTTCGTCTTCTCCTAGAGTCGACTGGATTCAGTCCAATAAGTCTTTCTGTCTGTGTGGAGTTTGCATGTTCTCCCTGTGTCTGTGTGGGTTCTCTCCAGGTTCTCCAGCTTCCTCCCACCGTCCAAAGACATGCTGGTTAGGTTCATTGGTGATTCTAAATTGGCCGTAGACGTGAATGTAAATGGCTGTCTGTCTCTCGTGTTTTTTTTTTTCAGGGTGTACCCCTGCCTCTCGCCCAATGACAGCTGGGATAGGCTGCAGCAGACCCCACGACCCACCGCTTATTCCCACGAGGAATAAGCGGTTACAGAAGATGAATGAATGAAATCGTTCTGTCAGTGCCTTGTGTCCTCTAATCCAGAAACATCCTGGACCATGAACTCTCTCTGGAAGATTTTTCTCCTCGACGCCGTCTCCAGAAAACTTCTCTCTTCTTTTAAACGTTCAGTGATTGTTGTTGATGTGTGGGAGCAGCCCTCGACTGAGCGGACGCCACAGATTCTGTTTTGTGATTGTGATTGTGTTTGTACGTGCTGAATCAGCTTACTGAACGATTATCTCCTTCCACCACCTCTAAACATCTGGAAACATCTTTTCCAGAGAAAAGTTCAGACGTGTTTAGTCACTTTATTTTGCTTCTTCTTCAGTTTTTGGCAGCTTTGACGCTAGGCAACAGCCACCAAAACAGAAGTAATCAATGCTATGAAAGAAGGTCAAATTTAGGACAAACAATTTGACTTTTTTTTGGGGGCAGCAGAAAACTAAACATTTACATTAGCATCATAACCGTTTATGCTGATAAATCAAACACAACGGCCAAGTTACACATGCAACAGATATGGAATGCAGTGTGTTGAAGTGCTTAAGTAGTGTACTTGAACACACCGCAATGACTACAAGCCATCGACCAGTTGGCACATACAGTCTGTGCATTCATAAAATGAAATAGCTCTTCATACCAGCAGGTAATCAGTAAGAGTAGCTGTTAGCTAAGAGGCTAGGAAGCTATGGGGAGGTAAAAACCTTTGTTCAGATAAGTTTCTCTCTGTATTTGTTCAGATGATTATGTTTCTTTAGAAGTTATGATGAGATGAAGATGAAAGACGTGTTCGACGTGTTTGTCGTTTTTGGTCTTGAGCTAATTAAGGAAATGTTTGTATCATCAGCTGCTAAATGAGCCGCTACGCTCACCAGCTACGCGCCTAATGTTTTATCATTTTGTGTCGTCAGGTTGTGTACACACTTGGTTTTTAGTGCTTTTCACTCAAAACGACACAGATAAGAAAAGATAAGAAGGGAAAAGTGTGTGAAACAAACACACTGAGCTCAAACTCTCCGCTGAGCTGAAGGGAACTGCTGAGTCAAGTGATAATTCTGTCTTATACAAACACTCTCGTCTCTTTGGAGATTCACTGAAAGTATCATTTAGCAGTTTAAAGTAGAACAAGGCGCTGAGCTGCTTTAGCATTCAGTACACTTCATCGTTTTTTTGAAGGATTCAATCTGTGACCTTGCCGCTGCAGGACGCTCAAACCCCTCCAGGCCACCTCCTCTGCTAATTGCATGCTTTCACGCTCCACTTCTCTCCAACATTATCTCACTGTCCCAGGCTCTTCTGTCCACATGAATCTTTCTACCTGCCCAAGTGGCTTTAAAACGCAGACAGAATGAGGAGCTTCTCGATCAAGGGAAATTCACCGACCTCTTGTTTCGTCGGCTACCTGCCTGGGAAATTAAACCGATTCAATCCCGTCTCCGATCTCGAATAATCAATTCTCCGCTTATTCTCTCTCTCTCTCTCTCTCTCGTCGGCTCCTACCTGCCACAGATCCTGCGGACCAGCAGAGAATCGTCGACGGCAAACTCGATCACAGAGTCCAGCTTCTCGTGCCTCTTGTCCAACAAGTCGTCCAGCTGGAGGAGACAAACATCTCGTAAGAACAATTTCTACTGAGCAGTTCAAAACGTTTTCTTTACTTTGACGAGATTGTTGTTGAGAAAAGGATATATTTACTGGTTTAACATGTTTATTTGATCAGACTTTAGATTATAAAACTCTATGAAAACTATGAAGTAAGTTTATTTTGAGAGGAAGAAATCAGATGCATGTGTCACTACACTGACATCACTGGGACCCATTACTTGAAAATATAGTCACCATTAAAGAAATTACAATTATCTGTGAGGATTTAGAAAAAATATTTATCAAGAATTGTAAGTAATGTGCTGTGTTAAACAAAAATAACTAAATTCACACAGCTAAACATCCAAAAGGCCACGTTCAACCTAAATAAAAAGCAGACGCAAGTTTGAATGGCTTAAAAATTAGTACTTCCACACAGCAGACATGGTGCGCCACAACTCGCCACTCCGCTTCAAAACAAACTAGCATGCTGGTCTTCTGCACATGCGCATGCCGTAAACGGTGGTAGTAAATACTCATTTTATTTATTATTTTTTGAATCACCAATAGCCCATATATCAACAATCTAATACAAATAATGACTAAATAAATATATATAAAACCGATCTCTGATCGGGTCGTAACGTCCGAGTCCCGATCGAGTCTTCAGTTGCGTGATCGGCCCCGATTTCCGAGTCACGTGATCGGATCGGTACAACCCTAAAAATTAGTGTAATAAAATGAATCTTAAGTGTCTGATGAGAAGAAGCAGCTAGAACCAGGACATACGTTTTATATAAAGAGCTAAAATACACCCAAACCTGCAGCTCTAGAGCTCATTAATTAACTTATAACTGGTTTTATTTAATTTATACATACACCAAAACGTACATTAAGTTCTAACTGCTGGATTGTTAAACTCTCGTTATTCTCTCTGAAGTTTGTTTCCCTTGATAAATAAAATCAGTGACATGAATTCATCCTAACCATTTCTGCTTGTTTGACAGTTCGAGGGAATCCGTCCAACAGGAATCCCTTCTTGCAGGCCGGTGTGTCCAGGTTCTTCTCGATGAGCTCCACGACCATCTCATCGCTGACCTGTAGGATAAATAAAAAAACCTCAATCGCCTGTTTCTTTCTGCAGCGACACTGTGACCCTTAACAGACAAAGCAGACGTGGATGTACGGAAATATGAGCAAACGCAGCAGAAACTACATGAAGGTGCAGAAAGGCAGCATGTTATTGTTGTGGCAACAAAAGAGCAACTTAATTTAGTAATTTAGCCACTTTGGTGCAAGACTCCACAACATTACAATGAAACAATATGGATTTACTGGTGCACAGCCCGCTCCCTGATTATTAAACAACAGTTTGGGTCGACGTGATAATAACAGAACATGCAAGTGTTAAAAAATAAGTGGCATTAAAAGGAATTTGCATTAACACATTTATTTTGACAGTCCCAATATCCAGAAATGTCCTCAATGTTTGCATGTTTTGGTTTTACTTTAATCACACCTGAGGCTCACATTGATCAGTGCCACAGATTATTTATCTGGAGGCTCTAAATAATCTAATACTCAACATTATCATCACTAATTTAGTTAAAGCTAAAAACTGCAGCCCTGCCACGGGCACGTTAAAGTTTTAAGACACATGAAAAGGACAGTAATGTGTTGGATTTACAGCAGAATTGTGTCTGACCTGAAGGAATGAATGAAGGGACATTCTGCAGGATGTAAATGTTATTTGAAGACAAACAAGAGATGTCACTTGAGACTGTGCAAACAGCTGCACGGTCAGCTCAGAGGGGAGGAAAGAACAGAGAAAGAAAAACACAGGTCATGAGAAGCAGCGAGCAGAAAGGTTACCAGCTTGCCAGAGTCCATCGTCTGCTTCAGCCTCTTGCCGAGCTCGGAGCCTGAAGCCACCATGGCTCTCAGCATGTCTCCAGTGGCCAGGTGGCAAACGCAGTACTTCTCTGCTAGCCGAGGGGCCTGCAGGGAGAAGGAGAGATCGTTAACCTTCAAATCGTCACCATCGACGAGGTTGTGGGGTTCAAACTTTGATGAGCTCACTGTTCTGCGTATTTTGGCAAAGAACCTGCAGATCTGTTGTAACCCAATGAGAAAATAAACATAAAACATTTCTGCTCGAAAAACTATTTAATGAATACAACTAGCTCATTGTTTTGGCTCTAATGAGGAAACACAGCACTCAGACCCAATTACAACACTTGTTCCAGAGAAAGCAGAGACTGAATGCGTTGTGACAGCACGTGTCTGGGCTCTTCAACACATGTGACCTGAGACACCAGAGGACACACTGACGGAGGTCATTTTGACATATCTTCCAACACTTCACCTACAACTGGCCTATTACAGGACCGCAACACACATCAATCTGAATTATGTAACCGTGAAACTGGATTCTTGCAAGCAGTTCATAACTACGGACTCACTGTCCTTCACACCATTCTTTACCTCTCAACTGTAAATGTGTTGCAGGGATTTGTGGATTGATTTATACTGTGATACAGAGATTTTTTTAAAAAGAAAGGATAAGATAACATCTCAAGTTTAACGTATTCTTAGGAAACAAGCTGAGAATTTTTACCTGAATTACTGGTTTGACCAGAACAAATACTAGTCCACATGAGCTCTTAGACATATATGTATTCTCACATTCATGCTGCTGCCACACTACAGGCCATGCCGCTGTGCTCACTGCTACAGGCTCCCTAACAAGATGTACAGGTATTGCAAGATGTGAGAAAGAGATCCTCCAGAAAACTAGATGCAAGTATTACCACATAAAATCTTTAAAAAAAGCAAAAAAAATAAAGCTAAGGGGCCTAACAAACTGAACAGAACAGAGCTGCATTAACTATTTGGCTGCGGACCAGAGGACACTGAACAAACTGTTACTGATCATAGATAACCCTGACCACCCTCTCAACCATGAACCAGACACACAACCAAGCACCTTCACCTAAAGGCTCCAAAAACTTCTTTGTCTCAAGAACCACGACAGGAAATCTATCCTGCTACAAGTCATCAGTCTGTACAACTCCTCATGTGTGTGCGACAGATGAGTATGGACTGACTGAAGGGGCACATCTTGCACATAGCGGGTTTGGTTGGAGTAATTTCATTCATTAAATTCACTGAATATTAAAAATCAAATTAAAAACATTTTATATTTCTTGTAAATATTTTCTGTACAGATTTCTCTGTCATCATAGATCACTACTTCTTTCCCCCTCTGGTAAATGATCTGAAAGATTAATAAATGTCAACAACACTGGGGATAAACTACAGATTTATTAATTCCTGTGACTGGTTTATATCAATTACTTTATTACTTATGCAAAAAAAATGACCTTTAGAAGCAGTCCAGCGGTTAAACATTAATTTAGAAACGTATAATGTAGGAGAGGAGATAAACTTGATGGTTGTACAAGTTTTTAATTCATTGTAAAGCTAAATCACATATGTTGCATACATGTTGGTTAGCATGTTAGATACTGACTGTTAAGCTAATATTGGTTTAAACTTTACAATAAAGGAGGAAAATCCTTAATATCCAACTCAAGAAAGGTCTAATGACAGATAGGACATGGTTTGAGCTAGCATTAGCATTAGCCTGCACTAATACCGACCATGCTTTTAACACTAGCGGTTCTCCAAGCTAACGGCTAACAGCTAGCTTCGTTAGCTCGGCTGTCTCACCTGAGTCCCCTTCCCGGCTCCGGGGGGTCCGAGCAGGATGGCACGGATGCCGTCCTGCACATCGGCTATCGCCTCCTTCAGCTGCGTGCTGGGGGCCATGTCAAGAGCGGCAGAGCACCGTGACAGAAACTTTGCTAAAGTCTGTCAGTGTCGTCCCGGTGACACTTCAACCAAGTTGGACAGGAAAGGAAGTACAACCTCCTCTTTTTTTCCTATAACGCTTAAGCCCCGCCCTATTAACAGAAATTACGAATTTTGATTGGCTAGTAGACAGATCGATCAAAATATATGCGCGTTGATTGGACAGAAATGTCAAACTTCCGTGTTGATTTACTTCCGAAATATGTAGCTTGCGGAGATGTTTGATTTTAAGTTTTATTATAGTTTATTATAAATATCCTTAATTGATTTCGGTATTCAAAACATGCCCTATTTCATTTTTCTACTTTTACGATGTCTAAATAATATTTTATTACAAGTTCGATCACTGCAAAATGTGTTATTATATGAAAACAACTTATTGATCAAAGAAAAAAATAAATGTACAATAAGATATGAAATATATTGAAATTTTGTTGTAATTTAAGATATTAAGTGAGTTTATATGAAACATTTTTAGGATCTTGAACTTTCATTCTGGGTGTGAGAAACATGGTTTAATTGCTGAAGAAGCTAATTTGTATTATATTATATTATATTTTGGGGTGAGCAAGCCTCAAGCAATAAGGCTTTTCTTCAAGGCTTTTTCTTGCCTAACAAAATCCTAAAGTTAAAGCAAATAGATCAGCACTTCATTGTTATGGAATATTAGTCACTTATTCTTTAATTTAATGAAGTTGAGTTAAAAAGAAGTTCATGGTTGAAATGTGGAAGAGGAGGACAGGAAGTTTGTTTTTTAAGGCCCTCCTCCAAACCTCAGGGAGTTTATTTTTATGTTGCCATGCTTGTGAAACTAAATTTTACTTCTTCCTCAGACTCCCGGATGATCAGACAGCGGTAAAATGTCTGAAGCTGAAGTGGTGTACTCAGATGTGAAGTTTACAAGATCACATGGAAAGACAAAAGGTGAGTCCACCTGTCTATCTAATGGTTCTGGTTAAATATGGGAATGCTGATTTTTTAAAAAAAGATTTTATCATCACTTAAGCAGCGGTTTGTGTTAATTTTTTGCAGAAACAGTTTCCTCATCGCAAGAGCCCACCTACGCTGAAGTCAAGACTTCGAAAACACAGCCATCCGCGCAACCACCTGGTAGGTTAACAACTGTAATAAATAAAGAGGAAGATGGGCACTGCAAATCTTCCTCTTAATTTAAAACATTTGTGTTCTCTTCATGTAAAAATGCAAATTCATCAGTCAAAACTGTCCTGGAAAAAAAATGCAAGCTCTGAAACACAAAATATTCAAAACAGAGCAGCTAATACATAAAGAGATGTGCAAAATGCATATTGTGTGCAAAGTAACTGATCATAGCAGTAGTCGGTTTTCTTTAACTAAATGGATTGAGATGTAATATTTAATAAGTTTGCAACCACTGTAAGATGCTAAAGGTCCATCGTTTAAGTTTAAGATGAAATAACTTATAAATGAGAAATGTAATTTGCAGCAAAGAGGAAATTGGTATTTTTACAAAGTTTCAAAACCAAAATGTCTACTAGTATACTTGTCAGTGAAAGTACAGCAGGGTTTGGAGCTGCCAGTGTTAGAAGAAAGTGGCTGACATCACTGAGCGTTGACCACACCCTGTGGTCGTTATTTCCTTCTCTTTAACCTCTCCTAATTTTATATATACACACACACACACAAATAAAAATAAAAAAACGACAATGAAAGTAAAAGCTGAAAAGTCAGAAACCGTGTGAAGAGAAGATTTTGCTTTTCTTGCTGGAAAAATAAGGCGAGAAGAATGAAGAAGTTAATTAAAAAAAATTGGGGAAGTTGCTATGAAGAAGTGTTGCAGATATAAAGCCTTTAGTCAATAGTTTGTCAAGGCTCCCGTTTCCTATTTTTCAGTCAGTACAGCATCATTCCTTTACAGTGTCGCTGTTGTATCAGTAACTCGTCACGTGTGATGTGTCTTATCGATAAAGTTATGTCAAAATTCTGCAGTAAACTAAAAACATGTACACCAAAGGTACTTGCAGTAACTGAGCTAGATTTCAGTACGCCTGTTCAAATTAGTCTAAAGCATCTTAGATTTAGTTTGTATAAGGATATATTATCAGATTATCACGATTCAAATCATGCACATATCAAGGATTAGAAGCATAAGAAGCTTGTCTTTCCTCAGTACACAGACAAATGTATTCAAGTGCATTTAAACATGTCCATTGTTTTATTAAAAACATGTAAAAATGCACGAGAAGGAAATGCTCATAACACCTTTAAGCCTTTAAGTCGCCAAACTGTCACACATTTGTGAGTGTCTGTAAGAGGAAGGAGGCAGCTTATTATCAGAGTACCGGTACAGCAAAGTAATAATGATCCACAAGCGTGTAAGTGAAAGGTATTAGAAGCAAAATGAGGCTGAACTGTCACAACAAAAATACAGTGCTGCTTCCTCCGATTGAGATATTTTATGATATCAAATAATTACTGCCAATATAAAGTTGTCAGCCATTGTTATGTTTTCCCCACTTATTACTTTTTTAAGAAGAAGAATGTTTGATATAATTTGGCTTATCTGATTCAGCATGATGCTGCCACCGCTGTACTTCACTTCCAGACATAGCGTCTATAGTCTGCTGGCCAGAAAGCTGCGTTTGGTTCTCATCAGACCAAAAAAAAACCTTCTTTATGCTGACGTTGGCGTCTCCTATAGGGCAAACTGTGGTCGAGGTTTAAGTTCTCTTTGTCACTTTCCCGTAAGTTTTGGTGAGCGACTTGTGCAACTGTTTTGTGCATCTTAGCTCCTGAATCTTTTAGGTGTGTTGGTGTCCTCAACAAAGTTTTCTCTGAGTTGCTGTGGGTGCTCTTTTGTTGCATTTTTGTAGAATAATGTTGATTAACGAGTGACCTGAACTTTTCACATCTTTAACACTCACTTCAAAGTTTATGAATTTATTTAGTTGACATTCCCTTGCAGAAATCTGTAAACTCTTGATTCCACTTGTAAAAGCAATAAGTGGTATTGGAAAGAAATCCAGTGAGATAAATAAAACGTTCTGATGGACAGTTCTGTTTTCTGTTTTCCTCTTGTCCTTGGATAAAGCTGAAGATATTAGATCATTTGGTAAAATAAAAGCACTTGAGGAGTTTCTCTGTCTCTAACTGTTCAGCAGGTCCCCAGGCGACCGAGCCGACCGAGCCAAACAAAAAAGGAACAGTCACCTCAGAGAGGGTGGTGATAGTCGTTCTCAGCGTTCTGCTGGTAGCTGCTCTCTGTGCTCTCGGTGCCCTCGGTTATGTCGGTTAGTCTTTGAATTATTTTCAGGAATTGAATTTACAACAGTGATTTGTCTTTGATGTTTAACTTTGTCAGATTGGTTAATGGTGAAATAATAACACAAGTTTCTGATCCAGCTCAGATGACTGAAACAAGTACTGATTGATTTGCTCTGCCTTTTCATCCTTCTTACATCAGTGTCTGACAGGATGACGACACAAACACTCAAAGACCTGGAGATTGAAACTTTAAAGAAGAACATCACAGGTAAGCACAGTAGATCAACCCAGTGATTAATGCACCTGAACTGGTGACACAACTATGTGAAAGATTCTGTTTTCTGTTCAGGCTCTGAAATGATAATCCTGATAAATGACTGATGAGAATAATTTATTATCATTGTTTGTATTTTTTGTAGCAGGGAGTCAATGTAAACTTCCACCAGTGGTGCAGCCTACATGTCCAACACTTCCAGTACTGAGTAAGTTGTGGATTTCGATCTTTCCTCTGATGATGAAACTTTAACAGACTGACAGATAAAGTTAGATTATAACTAAAGGACAGACGGAGCCTCCTGCTGCCTCCAATTATCAACAATGATTTCTGCCACTTGACTGAAGTCTTTGCTGTGATCTCTTTAAAGATGAGCAATGTCAGAAGTGTGAAGACGGCTGGGATCAACATGGAGGACAGTGCTATTATTTCTCCACTGATAAATTAACCTGGAACAAGAGCAGAGATGGATGTAGAGATAAAGGAGGAGACCTGGTGAAGATAGACAGCAGAGAGGAGCAGGTATAAAACACTGCTGCAGGTTCATGTTTCATCAACATGTTTCTTCATCTCAAAAGTCTCATAGAGTCATATTCATCAACTTTTCCTCTTCAGAGATTCCTAGACGGCAGACTGAGAGAGAAAATGAAGAACCCTGAGGACAAGTTCTGGATCGGACTGACAGACTCACAGACAGAGGGGACGTGGTTGTGGACGGACGGCTCAGCACTGAACACGAGGTTTGATTGTTGTGAAAATATTTTGGATCATTTCAAGAATCAAAGTCACCAGTTGTTGTTGAATCTGTTCTTCTTCTTTTAGTTTGAGTTTTTGGAGCGAGGGGGAGCCAGACAACTGGACAGGGAAGAATAATGAATATCCTGAAGGAGAGAACTGTGTGAGGATGGGGGAGATAGGAGGTTATGAGTTTGCATGCTGGTTTGATAAATCCTGCAAAACTGATCATAAACATATTTGTGAGAAACCAGCAATACATGGACTGGTTTCATGTGTATATCCCTAAAATTCAGTTCATCTTCTGAAACAACCTCAGTAGGATACAGAAGGTGGAGTGATGCTGTTTTTATTTAAACATTTAAAGTTCACTTCAAGACAAATAAAATACTCTGCTTTGAATAATATTTAGAGTCTGATATCCACCTGTAAAATATATTAAACCATTTTCTCTCATAAACTCTCCTGTTTTTTTCTTTCTTTTTTGTAGCTTAAGAATTTACAAGAAATATTTCACTCAAACCTTTTAGCTACGACTGATGCAATAGTTATTGGCATGATAAATGCAAAATAAACTGTGAGTCATCAAATACGCTGTGGTTATTGACGTCTCGCTGGTGTCTGAAATATCTTCTGTGATTATGTTGAAATGTGTTTTTTCAAAAAGTGGTGTAGAAGAGGATTATTCACTGCTGTGTTTTCAGAGCTTTCAGAGGATTTTGTGATTAACATCAGCTATGAAAACATGAATGAAAATAGAAATGAACATGAAAAAAAGAAAATGGACACGAGGAGGCGTCAGGTCTGTGTTCACTGAAAAGTCTGTGGATATAAAATAATGCTTTAATAACACAATGAAAACTGTCCAACGTGACTTTTAACTTTTAGAGAAAGTCAACAAGTGTTAGTTGTTTAAAATGAGTCTAAGTGAAAACCTCAAGGCATGAAAATAAAAAGAAGAACTGACCAGAAAAGACACGTTGTTACACGTCTGATAAGCTCTGTTTCAAAATAACCTCATGTTTCCCGTCAGTCTAACTCAACATTCAGCAACAGAAAGTAATCAACCGCCGTGAAGCTGCACAAACCTAAACAAACCAACAAACAAACATGCAGCAAGGTGCAAGTCCAACACTTCATCAAGAGAAAATGAGGAGGTTTTAGATTTACTTACTTAATGTGTATTTAATGTTTTGTGTCTGATACGTTTTCTTATTACACACACTGTAAAACAGATTGAAGCATTTTCACAGTGTTACGTGCCAGGCAGGGGCAGTATATTTCCTTGTTTCTCTCTCTCTCCTCTTTACACTTCATTCAACAACTATCCACCTGAGAAGTCTGACGGAGTCTTCTGATTGGTTGGTTCAGCCCTCAGATCATCCAGTTTCCACCCATGGCCTCCATTAAAAGGGATCCAGCTACAGGATCCTGTCTCTCTGCTGCTCTCTTGCTGTTCTGCTGCTTCACTGCTCGTCACGTGTGGACCTTTGAGTACCATTTATTTTAGAGGTGGACTATAGGTATGACTGGGGTACCCTGTACACCTCATTACACAGGTAACCTTTTCTTTCTAAACACTAGGATTATTGGTTGGTGTCACCTTTGTATTTCTGGTTACACCTTCTAGTAGAGAAGATAGTTAGACCTTTTGTTTGTTGCTTTCAACGTGGAGGAGTTTGTTAGCCAGGTCTAGTTTTATTATATTACTTTAATTTATTTGGCATATAACCAACCGTGGTCCAGTCCTTCCCCACTGTGTATGCTTCAGTCAGATTTTCAGTTGCCTTTATGTCTAAAATAAATCTTGTTAAGTTTGCTTTACATCCAGACTCCACTTTATCAGTTGTCTCATGTTTGTCCCTAGATTCCCAGAGACCTTCCTAGAGATGTAACACATAGATAAACTTCCTCTTTGCTTTTCAAGGATTCAAGGAGTTTTTATTGTCATTACACACATGTTGGTACATGAGGTAGAACAAAATTAGTTACCCTGGTCCCAGTGCAAGCCACAGCAGAAACAGTAAAAGTATAAAAATAGAATAAAATAAGCTAACTGAGTAATATAAATATAGAAAATAGAAAACGCAGTGACTGTGCTCTACTAGAGTCTGTGCAAAGCGACTGCATTCAGTGCAAAATGTATCTGTGGTTGGTTATCTGGGGTCAGGGGCTACAGGGCTCCTCCAGCGTTCAGCAGTCTCACAGCCTCTGGGAAGAAGCTGTTCCTCAGTCTGGTGGTCCTGCTCTTGATGCTCAGCAGCCTCCTGCCTGAGGGGAGAGGGACAAACAGTGTGTGTGCGGGGTGGGTGGTGTCTCTCATGATGCAGGTGGTGCTTTTCCTGCATCTGGAGGTGTCAGGGCTGAGCTCTCAAGTCCTGTGCGCCTCAACTTAATGAGAAAATGGAGGTGCTGGTGTGCCTTCCTAATCAGGCAGGAAGTGTTGGTGCTCCAGGTGAGGTCGTCAGTGATGTAACGTCCAGGTACCTGTAGCTGGAGACGCCTTCCACCGCTGTCCCTCCGATGTGCAGGGGAGGGGGGAGGTGTCTGCCCCTTCTGAAGTCAATGATCAATCATTTTATTCATTTGCAAAGATGGAAGAAATATGTTTATTAGAATTATAACCTGCAGTCTTCTGAGGTTTTGAGACATTAATGAGTGTTGAGTGAGAAAAATTATTTCAAATCAGACAAACACAGAGACAATCAACTATATAAAGAAGAGACAACATATAATCTTTGACATCTATATTACAAAATTTCAAACACTTTTATCTAATTAAAAAGAAAATGTTCTTCCACAATGAGGGACTAGACTGTAGATAAAGTCTCCTCCCCGTCCTTTAAAATGAAATAGGAAGTTTATTCTCATAAAAGCGCTGTCATCCGTAAAGGTGTTGACACTCTGTCAAAACCAGAAGAGAAGAACAAGGAAATGTTTGTGGTGAGTATTGCAGCTTATCTGTCAAACCAAATGTTCAAAACACTGAATATTTATTAAATGACAAATAGGACAAATCATGTACCATCAACTTGTTGCTGTGTTTCTTTGTTGCAGAGATGGTTGAACTAATATTGAAGTCAAGATAAGGAAGCCTCGACATAATGAGTGATCCACAGAGCTACGTAGAAGGTGAGAACATGAATGTGATGGAAAATCAGGAATCAGGAAGGTGAAGAAGAGAGCACACAAGCACCAGAATAAACAAAGGTGTTGGTTTAAGAAGATAACAGAACATTGTAGAATAAGAAAACATCGTCTGCATAAAAGTTTAGAAAACCAGGAGCCATGTTTAACTTCATATCAATACATTATAATGTGTAACTCTAGCTAAATGACACTGGAATAGATTTATTAAAGAAGATTTATTCATGTCTCTTTTATTACAAGAAAGAAAATCAATGATTGTGAAGTGAAATATTAAAGTGTAAAACGAAGTCTGATGTCAAGTCATTAAAAAGGAGGAAGTGACCATTTAACTGAACTGATAGTGTCAAATTAGCTCAAGTTTCCTGTTCATTTACTGGAGCTGTTAACTTCACACTAAAGTGGGAAACGGTTTGACTGTTGACTAACACAGACATTTTAATTTAATAAATGTTCTTTGAAGACACAGTGTAATTCAGAAGAAACTGTTCAAAATCGTTATTTTTTTAAAATGATGTCAAAAGAATCTGTTGGCTGTGTTTCCTGCATCATATCATGAAGTTGATCATTGATTCTCCTCTAAATGTTGACCAGGTGAAGCTCCTGCTTCTCAACAAGGAAAATCAAACAGAGGGTCAAAGGTCACGTGGGCCCTGCTGGTTGTCTGTGTTCTCCTGGCAGCTGCTCTCATCGTGATTTACCGTCTTGGTGAGTTTATTCACTTTTATTCATGTGATTCAGTTAAAAACAGTCATGAAACTGTAGAAACCTGTAAAAACACATATTTGAGGAACATATTCAACTGTGCTACCCTCACTCTTGGTCTGAATGTGACACAGATGGATATTTTCAGTGATACTGAAACAAGTACTGATTGACTTGCTCTGCTTTTTAATCCTTCTTACATCAGTGTCTGACAGGATGAAGCTACAAACACTCAAAGACCTGGAGATTGAATCTTTAAAGAAGAACATCACAGGTAAGCACAGTAGATCAACCCAGTGTTTAATGCACCTGAACTGGTGACACAACTATGTGAAAGATTCTCTTTTCTGTTCAGGCTCTGAAATGATAATCCTGATAAATGACTGATGATGATAATTTATTATAATTGTTTGTATTTTTTGTAGCAGGGAGTCAATGTAAACCTCCACCAACGGTGCAGCCTACATGTCCAACACTTCCATCAGTAGGTAAGTTGTGGATTTAGATCTTTCCTCTGATGATGAAACTTTAACAGACTGACAGATAAAGTTAGATTATAACTAAAGGACAGACGGAGCCTCCTGCTGCCTCCAGTTATGAACAATGATTTCTTCCACTTGACTGAAGTCTTTGCTGTGATCTCTTTAAAGGTGAGCAGTGTCAGGTGTGTGAAGAAGGCTGGGAGAAACATGGAGGATGGTGCTATTATTTCTCCACTGATAAATTAACCTGGAACAAGAGCAGAGATGGATGTAGAGATAAAGGAGGAGACCTGGTGAAGATAGACAGCAGAGAGGAGCAGGTATAAAACACTGCTGCAGGTTCATGTTTCATCAACATGTTTCTTCATCTCAAAAGTCTCATAGAGTCATTTTCATCAACTTTTCCTCTTCAGAGATTCCTGTACGACAGACTGAGAGAGAAAATGACAGAAGCTGAGGACAAGTTCTGGATCGGACTGACAGACTCACAGACAGAGGGGACATTTTTGTGGACGGACGGCTCAGCACTGGACACGAGGTTTGATTGTTGTGAAAATATTTTGGATCATTTCAAGAATCAAAGTCACCAGTTGTTGTTGAATCTGTTCTTCTTCTTTTAGTTTGAGTTTTTGGAGCAAGAGGGAGCCAGACAACTGGACAGGACGCAATAATGAATATCCTGAAGGAGAGGACTGTGCAAGGATGGGGGAGATAAGAGGTTATGAGTTTCCATGCTGGTTTGATAAATCCTGCAAAACTGATCATAAACATATTTGTGAGAAACGAGCAACAACTGGACGGGTTTCATGTGTATATCCCTAATATTCAGTTCATCCTGTGAAACAACCTCAGTAGGATACAGAAGGTGGAGTGATGCTGTTTTTATTTAAACATTTAAAGTTCACTTCAAGACAAATAAAATACTCTGCTTTGAATAATATTTAGAGTCTGATATCCACCTGTAAAACATATTAAACCATTTTCTTTCATAACTTGTCCTGTTTTTTCTTTTTCTTTTTTGTAGCTTAAGAATTTACAAGAAATATTTCACTCAAACCTTTTAGCTACGACTGATGCAATAGTTATTTGCGTGATAAATGCAAAATAAACTGTGAGTCATCAAATACGCTGTGGTTATTGACGTCTCGCTGGTGTCTGAAATATCTTCTGTGATTATGTTGAAATGTGTTTTTTCAAAAAGTGTTGTAGAAGAGGATTATTCACTGCTGTGTTTTCAGAGCTTTCAGAGGATTTTGTGATTAACATCAGCTATGAAAACATGAACGAAAATAGAAATGAACATGAAAAGAAAGAAAATGGACACGAGGAGGCGTCAGGTCTGTGTTCACTGAAAAGTCTGTGGATATAAAATAATGCTTTAATAACACAATGAAAACTGTCCAACGTGACTTTTAACTTTTAGAGAAAGTCAACAAGTGTTAGTTGTTTAAAATGAGTCTAAGTGAAAACCTCAAGGCATGAAAACAAAAAGAAGAACTGACCAGAAAAGACACGTTTTTACACGTCTGATAAGCTCTGTTTCAAAATAACCTCATGTTTCCCGTCAGTCTAACTCAACATTCAGCAACAGAAAGTAATCAACCGCCGTGAAGCTGCACAAACCTAAACAAACCAACAAACAAACATGCAGCAAGGTGCAAGTCCAACACTTCAAGAGAAAATGAGGAGGTTTTAGTTTAATGTTTTGTGTCTGATACGTTTTCTTATTACACACACTGTAAAACAGATTCAAGCATTTTCACAGTGTTACGTGCCAGGCAGGGGCAGTATATTTCCTTGTTTCTCTCTCTCTCTCTCTCCTCTTTACACTTCATTCAACAACTGATCCACCTGAGAAGTCTGACGGAGTCTTCTGATTGGTTGGTTCAGCCCTCAGATCATCCAGTTTCCACCCGTGGCCTCCATTAAAAGGGATCCAGCTACAGGATCCTGTCTCTCTGCTGCTCTCTTGCTGTTCTGCTGCTTCACTGCTCGTCACGTGTGGACCTTTGAGTACCATTTATTTTAGTTGAGGTGGAAGAGGTGGACTATAGGTATGACTGGGGTACCCTGTACACCTCATCACACAGGTAACCTTTTGTTTCTATACACTATAGATTATTGGTTGGTGTCACCTGTGTATTTCTGGTTACACCTTCTAGTAGAGAAGATAGTTAGACCTTTTGTTTGTTGCTTTCAACATGGAGGAGTTTGTTAGCCAGGTCTAGTTTTATTATATTACTTTCATTTAACCAACCGTGGTCCAGTCCTTCCCCACTGTGTATGCTTCAGTCAGATTTTCATTTGTCTTTATATCTAAAATAAATCTTGTTAAGTTTGCTTTACATCCAGACTCCACTTTATCAGTTGTCCCATGTTTGTCCCTAGATTCCCAGAGACCTTCCTAGAGACGTAACACATAGATAAACTTCCTCTTTGCTTTTCAAGGATTCAAGGAGTTTTTATTGTGAAGCTCAGCAGCCTCCTGCCTGAGGGGAGAGGGACAAACAGTGTGTGTGCGGGGTGGGTGGTGTCTCTCATGATGCAGGTGGTGCTTTTCCTGCATCTGGAGGTGTCAGGGCTGAGCTCCCAAGTCCTGTGCGCCTCAGCCTCATGACAAAATGGAGGTGCTGGTGTGCCTTCCTAATCAGGCAGGAAGTGTTGGTGCTCCAGGTGAGGATCGTCAGTGATGTGGACGTCCAGGTACCTGTAGCTGGAGACACCTTCCACCGCTGTCCCTCCGATGTGCAGGGGAGGGGGGAGGTGTCTGCCCCTTCTGAAGTCAATGATCAATCATTTTATTCATTTGCAAAGATGGAAGAAATATGTTTATTAGAAAATATAACCTGCAGTCTTCTGAGGTTTTGAGACATTAATGAGTGTTGAGTGAGAAAAATGATTTCAAATCAGACAAACACAGAGACAATCAACTATATAAAGAAGAGACAACATATAATCTTTGACATCTATATTACGAAATTTCAAACACTTTTATCTAATTAAAAAGAAAATGTTCTTCCACAATAAGGGACTAGACTGTAGATAAAGTCTCCTCCCCGTCCTTTAAAATGAAATAGGAAGTTTATTCTAATAAAAGCGCTGTCATCCGTAAAGGTGTTGACACTCTGTCAAAACCAGAAGAGAAGAACAAGGAAATGTTTATGGTGAGTATTGCAGCTTATCTGTCAAACCAAATGTTCAAAACACTGAATATTTATTAAATGACAAATAGGACAAATCATGTACCAGCAACTTGTTGCTGTGTTTCTTTGTTGCAGAGACGGTTGAACTAATATTGAAGTCAAGATAAGGAAGCCTCGACATAATGAGCGGTCCACAGAGCTACGTAGAAGGTGAGAACATGAATGTGATGGAAAATCAGGAATCAGGAAGGTGAAGAAGAGAGCACACAAGCACCAGAATAAACAAAGGTGTTGGTTTAAGAAGATAACAGAACATTGTAGAATAAGAAAACATCGTCTGCATAAAAGTTTAGAAAACCAGGAGCCATGTTTAACTTCATATTAATACATTATAATGTGTAACTCTAGCTAAATGACACTGGAACAGATTTATTAAAGAAGATTTATTCATGTCTCTTTTATTACAAGAAAGAAAATCAACGATTGTGAAGTGAAATATTAAAGTGTAAAACGAAGTCTGATGTCAAGTCATAAAAAAAGAGGAAGTGACCATTTAAACTGAACTGATTGTGTCAAATTAGCTCAAGTTTCCTGTTCATTTACTGGAGCTGTTAACTTCACACGAAAGTGGGAAACGGTTTGACTGTTGACTAACACAGACATTTTAATTTAATAAATGTTTATTGAAGACACAGTGTAATTCAGAAGAAACTGTTCAAAATCGTTATTTTTTTAAAACGATGTCAAAAGAATCTGTTGGCTGTGTTTCCTGCATCATATCATGAAGTTGATCATTGATTCTCCTCTAAATGTTGACCAGGTGAAGCTCCTGCTTCTCAACAAGGAAAATCAAACAGAGGGTCAAAGGTCACATGGGCCCTGCTGGTTGTCTGTGTTCTCCTGGCAGCTGCTCTCATCGTGATTTGCCTTCTCGGTGAGTTTATTCACTTTTATTCATGTGATTCACTTAAAAACAGTCATGAAACTGTAGAAACCTTTAAAAACACATATTTGAGGAACATATTCAACTGTGCCAGATGGATATTTTCAGTGATACTGACACAACTACTGATTGACTTGCTCTGCCTTTTCATCCTTCTTACATCAGTGTCTGACAGGATGAAGCTACAAACACTCAAAGACCTGGAGATTGAAACTTTAAAGAAGAACATCACAGGTAAGCACAGTAGATCAACCCAGTGTTTAATGCACCTGAACTGGTGACACAACTATGTGAAAGATTCTCTTTTCTGTTCAGGCTCTGAAATGATAATCCTGATAAATGACTGATGAGAATAATTTATTATAATTGTTTGTATTTTTTGTAGCAGGGAGTCAATGTAAACTTCCACCAGTGGTGCAGCCTACATGTCCAACACTTCCATCAGTAGGTAAGTTGTGGATTTAGATCTTTCCTCTGATGATGAAACTTTAACAGACTGACAGATAAAGTTAGATTATAACTAAAGGACAGACGGAGCCTCCTGCTGCCTCCAATTATGAACAATGATTTCTGCCACTAGACTGAAGTCTTTGCTGTGATCTCTTTAAAGGTATGGCGTGTCTGGTGTGTGAAGAAGGCTGGGAGATACATGGAGGATGGTGCTATTATTTTTCCACTGATAAATTAAACTGGGAACAGAGCAGAGATGAATGTAGAGATAAAAAAGGAGGACACCTGGTGAAGATAGACAGCAGAGAGGAGCAGGTATAAAACACTGCTGCAGGTTCATGTTTCATCAACATGTTTCTTCATCTCAAAAGTCTCATAGAGTCATTTTCATCAACTTTTCCTCTTCAGATATTCCTAGACGGCAGACTGAGAGAGAAAATGACAGAAGCTGAGGACAAGTTCTGGATCGGACTGACAGACTCACAGACAGAGGGGACATTTTTGTGGACGGACGGCTCAGCACTGAACACGAGGTTTGATTGTTGTGAAAATATTTTGGATCATTTCAAGAATCAAAGTCACCAGTTGTTGTTGAATCTGTTCTTCTTCTTTTAGTTTGAGTTTTTGGAGCAACAGGGAGCCAGACAACTGGACAGGACACAATAATGAACGTCCTGAAGGAGAGAACTGTGTGAGGATGGGGGAGAAAGGAGGTTATGAGTTTGCATGCTGGTTTGATAAATCCTGCAAAACTGATCATAAACATATTTGTGAGAAAACAGCAACACTTGGACTGGTTTCATGCGTATATCCCTAATATTCAGTTCATCCTGTGAAACAACCTCAGTAGGATACAGAAGGTGGAGTGATGCTGTTTTTATTTAAACATTTAAGATCACTTCAAGACAAATAAAATACTCTGCTTTGAATAATATTTAGAGTCTGATATCCACCTGCAAAATATATTAAACCCTTTTCTCTCATAAACTCTCCTCTTTTCTGTTTTTCTTTTTTCGTAGCTTAAGAATTTACAAGAAATATTTCACTCAAACCTTTTAGCTACGACTGATGCAATAGTTATTGGCATGATAAATGCAAAATAAACTGTGAGTCATCAAATACGCTGTGGTTATTGACGTCTCGCTGGTGTCTGAAATATCTTCTGTGATTATGTTGAAATGTGTTTTTTCAAAAAGTGATGTAGAAGAGGATTATTCACTGCTGTGTTTTCAGAGCTTTCAGAGGATTTTGTGATTAACATCAGCTATGAAAACATGAACGAAAATAGAAATGAACATGAAAAGAAAGAAAATGGACACGAGGAGGCGTCAGGTCTATGTTCACTGAAAAGTCTGTGGATATAAAATAATGCTTTAATAACACAATGAAAACACAAGTGTTAGTTGTTTAAAATGAGCCTAAGTGAAAACCTCAAGGCATGAAAACAAAAAGAAGAACTGACCAGAAAAGACACGTTGTTACACGTCTGATAAGCTCTGTTTCAAAATAACCTCATGTTTCCCGTCAGTCTAACTCAACATTCAGCAACAGAAAGTAATCAACCGCCGTGAAGCTGCACAAACCTAAACAAACCAACAAACAAACATGCAGCATGGTGCAAGTCCAACACTTCAAGAGAAAATGAGGAGGTTTTAGATTTACTTACTTAATGTGTATTTAATGTTTTGTGTCTGATACGTTTTCTTATTACACACACTGTAAAACAGATTGAAGCATTTTCACAGTGTTACGTGCCAGGCAGGGGCAGTATATTTCCTTGTTTCTCTCTCTCTCTCCTCTTTACACTTCATTCAACAACTGATCCACCTGAGAAGTCTGACGGAGTCTTCTGATTGGTTGGTTCAGCCCTCAGATCATCCAGTTACCACCCATGGCCTCCATTAAAAGGGATCCAGCTACAGGATCCTGTCTCTCTGCTGCTCTCTTGCTGTTCTGCTGCTTCACTGCTCGTCACGTGTGGACCTTTGAGTACCATTTATTTTAGAGGTGGACTATAGGTATGACTGGGGTACCCTGTACACCTCATCACACAGGTAACCTTTTGTTTCTACACACTAGGATTATTTGTTGGTGTCACCTGTGTATTTCTGGTTACACCTTCTAGTAGAGAAGATAGTTAGACCTTTTGTTTGTTGCTTTCAACATGGAGGAGTTTGTTAGCCAGGTCTAGTTTTATTATATTACTTTCATTTATTTGGCATAACCAACCGTGGTCCAGTCCTTCCCCACTGTGTATGCTTCAGTCAGATTTTCAGTTGCCTTTATATCTAAAATAAATCTTGTTAAGTTTGCTTTACATCCAGACTCCACTTTATCAGTTGTCCCATGTTTGTCCCTAGATTCCCTTAAACCTTCCTAGAGACGTAACACATAGATAAACTTCCTCTTTGCTTTTCAAGGATTCAAGGAGTTTTTATTGTCATTACACATATGTTGGTACATGAGGTGGAACAAAATGAGTTACCCTGGTCCCGGTGCAAGCCACAGCAGAAACAGTAAAAGTATAAAAACAGAATAAAATTAGCTAATTGAGTAATATAAATATAGAAAATGGAAATTTAAGCAATATACAGCAGAATTAAAGTGACTGTGCTCTACTAGAGTCTGTGCAAAACAACTGCATTCAGTACAAAATGTCTCTGTGGTTGGTTATCTGGGGTCAGGGGCTACAGGGCTCCTCCAGCGTTCAGCAGTCTCACAGCCTCTGGGAAGAAGCTGTTCCTCAGTCTGGTGGTCCTGCTCTTGATGCTCAACAGCCTCCTGCCTGAGGGGAGAGGGACAAACAGTGTGTGTGCGGGTTGGGTGGTGTCTCTCATGATGCAGGTGGTGCTTTTCCTGCATCTGGAGGTGTCAGGGCTGAGCTCCCAAGTCCTGTGCGCCTCAACTTAATGAGAAAATGGAGGTGCTGGTGTGCCTTCCTAATCAGGCAGGAAGTGTTGGTGCTCCAGGTGAGGTCGTCAGTGATGTAACGTCCAGGTACCTGTAGCTGGAGACGCCTTCCACCGCTGTCCTTCCGATGTGCAGGGGAGGGGGGAGGTGTCTGCCCCTTCTGAAGTCAATGATCAATCATTTTATTCATTTGCAAAGATGGAAGAAATATGTTTATTAGAATTATAACCTGCAGTCTTCTGAGGTTTTGAGACATTAATGAGTGTTGAGTGAGAAAAATTATTTCAAATCAGACAAACACAGAGACAATCAACTATATAAAGAAGAGACAACATATAATCTTTGACATCTATATTACGAAATTTCAAACACTTTTATCTAATTAAAAAGAAAATGTTCTTCCACAATGAGGGACTAGCCTGTAGATAAAGTCTCCTCCCCGTCCTTTAAAATGAAATAGGAAGTTTATTCTCATAAAAGCGCTGTCATCCGTAAAGGTGTTGACACTCTGTCAAAACCAGAAGAGAAGAACAAGGAAATGTTTATGGTGAGTATTGCAGCTTATCTGTCAAACCAAATGTTCAAAACACTGAATATTTATTAAATGACAAATAGGACAAATCATGTACCAGCAACTTGTTGCTGTGTTTCTTTGTTGCAGAGACAGTTGAACTAATATTGAAGTCAAGATAAGGAAGCCTCGACATAATGAGCGGTCCACAGAGCTACGTAGAAGGTGAGAACATGAATGTGATGGAAAATCAGGAATCAGGAAGGTGAAGAAGAGAGCACACAAGCACCAGAATAAACAAAGGTGTTGGTTTAAGAAGATAACAGAACATTGTAGAATAAGAAAACATCGTCTGCATAAATGTTTAGAAAACCAGGAGCCATGTTTAACTTCATATCAATACATTATAATGTGTAACTCTAGCTAAATGACACTGGGACAGATTTATTAAAGAAGATTTATTCATGTCTCTTTTACAAAAAGAAAGAAAATCAACGATTGTGAAGTGAAATATTAAAGTGTAAAACGAAGTCTGATGTCAAGTCATAAAAAAGGAGGAAGTGACCATTTAAACTGAACTGATTGTGTCAGATAAACTCAAGTTTTCTGTTCATTTACTGGAGCTGTTAACTTCACACTAAAGTGGGAAACGGTTTGACTGTTGACTAACACAGACATTTTAATTTAATAAATGTTTATTGAAGACACAGTGTAATTCAGAAGAAACTGTTCAAAATAGTTGTTTTTTGAAATAATCTGTTGGCTGTGTTTCCTGCATCATATCATGAAGTTGTTCATTGATTCTCCTCTAAATGTTGACCAGGTGAAGCTCCTGCTTCTCAACAAGGAAAATCAAACAGAGGGTCAAAGGTCACGTGGGCCCTGATGGTTGTCTGTGTTCTCCTGGCAGCTGCTCTCATCGTGATTTACCGTCTTGGTGAGTTTGTTCACTTTTATTCATGTGATTCACGTAAAACAGTCATGAAACTGTAGAAACCTTTAATAACAGATATTTGAGGAACATATTCAACTGTGCCAGATGGATATTTTCAGTGATACTGACACAACTACTGATTGATTTGCTCTGCCTTTTCATCCTTTTTACATCAGTGTCTGACAGGATGAGGCTACAAACTCTCAAAGACCTGGAGATTTAAACTTTAAAGAAAAACATCACAGGTAAGCACAGTAGATCAACCCAGTGTTTAATGCACCTGAACTGGTGACACAACTATGTGAAAGATTCTCTTTTCTGTTCAGGCTCTGAAATGATAATCCTGATAAATGACTGATGAGAATAATTTATTATCATTGTTTGTATTGTCAATTTCCCTATCTATCTATCTATCTATCTATCTATCTATCTATCTATCTATCTATCTATCTATCTATCTATCTATCTATCTATCTATCTATCTATCTATCTTGTATAACAGGGAGTCAATGTAAACTTCCACCAGTGGTGCAGCCTACATGTCCAACACTTCCATCAGTAGGTAAGTTGTGGATTTAGATCTTTCCTCTGATGACGAAACTTTAACAGACTGACAGATAAAGTTAGATTATAACTAAAGGACAGACGGAGCCTCCTGTTGCCTCCAATTATGAACAATGATTTCTTCCACTTGACTGAAGTCTTTGCTGTGATCTCTTTAAAGGTATGGCGTGTCTGGTGTGTGAAAAAGGCTGGGAGATACATGGAGGACGGTGCTATTATTTCTCCACTGATAAATTAAACTGGGAACAGAGCAGAGATGAATGTAGAGATAAAAAAGGAGGACACCTGGTGAAGATAGACAGCAGAGAGGAGCAGGTATAAAACACTGCTGCAGGTTCATGTTTCATCAACATGTTTCTTCATCTCAAAAGTCTCATAGAGTCGTTTTCATCAACTTCTCCTCTTCAGACATTCCTAGACGGCAGACTGAGAAAGAAAATGACAGAAGCTGAGGACAAGTTCTGGATTGGACTGACAGACTTACAGACAGAGGGGACATTTTTGTGGACGGACGGCTCAGCACTGAACACGAGGTTTGATTGTTGTGAAAATATTTTGGATCATTTCAAGAATCAAAGTCACCAGTTGTTGTTGAATCTGTTCTTCTTCTTTTAGTTTGAGTTTTTGGAGCAAGTACGAGCCAGACAACTGGAAAGGACACAATAATGAATATCCTGAAGGAGAGAACTGTGTGAGGATGGGGGAGAAAGGAGGAGCTGTTGACCAGAAGAGTTGGTTTGATGCATTCTGCACAGATCCTCATAAAAGAATTTGTGAGAAACCAGCAATAAATGGAGAGGTTTCACGTTCATGAGTCTAAAATTCAGTTCATCTTGTGAAACAACCTCAGTAGGATACAGAAGGTGGAGTGATGCTGTTTTTATTTAAACATTTAAAGTTCACTTCAAGACAAATAAAATACTCTGCTTTGAATAATATTTAGAGTCTGATATCCACCTGTAAAACATATTAAACACTTTTCTTTCATAACTTCTCCTTTTTTTGTAGCTTAAGAATTTACAAGTAATATTTCACTCAAACCTTTTAGATACGACTGATGCAATAGTTATTTGCGTGATAAATGCAAAATAAACTGTGAGTCATCAAATACGCTGTGGTTATTGACGTCTCGCTGGTGTCTGAAATATCTTCTGTAATTATGTTGAAATGTGTTTTTTCAAAAAGTAGAAGAGGATTATTCACTGCTGTGTTTTCAGAGCTTTCAGAGGATTTTGTGATTAACATCAGCTATGAAAACATGAATGAAAATAGAAATGAACATAAAAAAGATTTCAAACACAAATGGACACGAGGAGGCGTCAGGTCTGTGTTCACTGAAAAGTCTGTGGATATAAAATAATGCTTTAATAACACAATGAAAACTGTCCAACGTGACTTTTAACTTTTAGGGAAAGTCAACAAGTGCAGCATAGTGCAAGTCCAAAAGACGGTAATTATTCCAGTCTGCTGACATCTTGTTGCAGTCTCCAGCATCTTTTGTGATATTTTACATGTGCTTTCTAACAAACAGACAAACAGGAAGGAAGGAGGATTATTGACTGCTGTGGCGTTTGAGACCAGAGGGAGCATGTCTGACTTTACTAAAAATGTAGCTTCTGTCAAAATGAAATGAAGCTTTAACCTGAAGAAATATGTTTATTAGAAATTATAACCTGCAGTCTTCTGAGGTTTTGAGAAATTAACTAATTTTGACTAATGAACAAAATATTCAGTGAGAAAAATTATTTCAAATCAGACAAACACAAACAAAACAGAGACGATCAACATATAAAGAAGAGACAACATATAATGTTTGACCTCAACAAAATGAAATTTCAAACACTTTTATCTAATTAAAAAGAAAATGTTCTTCCACAATGAGAGACTAGCCTGTAGATAAAGTCTCCTCCCCGTTCTTTAAAATGAAATAGGAAGTTTATTCTAATAAAAGCGCTGTCATCAGTAAAGGTGTCGACACTCTGTCAAAACCAGAAGAGAAGAACAAGGAAATGTTTATGGTGAGTATTGCAGCTTCTCTGTCAAACCAAATGTTCAAAACACTGAATATTTATTAAATGACAAATAGGACAAATCATGTACCAGCAACTTGCTGTGTTTCTTTGTTGCAGAGACAGTTGAACTAACACTGAAGTCAAGATCTGGAAGCTTCGACATAATGAGCGGTCCACAGAGCTACGTAGAAGGTGAGAACATGAATGTGATGGAAAATCAGGAATCAGGAAGGTGAAGAAGAGAGCACACAAGCACCAGAATAAACAAAGGTGTTGGTTTAAGAAGATAACAGAACATTGTAGAATAAGAAAACATCGTCTGCATAAAAGTTTAGAAAACCAGGAGCCATGTTTAACTTCATATCAATACATTATAATGTGTAACTCTAGCTAAATGACACTGGGACAGATTTATTAAAGAAGATGTATTCATGTCTCTTTTATTAAAAGAAAGAAAATCAACGATTGTGAAGTGAAATATTAAAGTGTAAAACGAAGTCTGATGTCAAGTCATAAAAAAGGAGGAAGTGACCATTTAAACTGAACTTATAGTGTCAAATTAGCTCAAGTTTCCTGTTCATTTACTGGAGCTGTTAACTTCACACTAAAGGGGGAAACGGTTTGACTGTTGACTAACACAGACATTTTAATTTAATAAATGTTTATTGAAGACACAGTGTAATTCAGAAGAAACTGTTCAAAATTGTTGTTTTTTAAAATGATGTCAAAAGAATCTGTTGGCTGTGTTTCCTGCATCATATCATGAAGTTGTTCATTGATTCTCCTCTAAATGTTGACCAGGTGAAGCTCCTGCTTCTCAACAAGGAAAATCAATCAGAGGGTCAAAGGTCACATGGGCCCTGCTGGTTGTCTGTGCTCTCCTGGCAGCTGCTCTCATCGTGATTTACCGTCTTGGTGAGTTTGTTCACTTTTATTCATGTGATTCACTTAAAAACAGTCATGAAACTGTAGAAGCAGAGCTGGACTTTTCTTGTTATATCAGACCAAAAAAAAAACCCAAAAAATATCTTAATTAACAGCTCATCATTCAGAGTTAACTTCTTTCTGTTTTCAATCAGCTTTCAGCAACTGGAGAGACAACAAAAAAATCCAAATACTGAAGGAGGAGAATGAAGCTCTGAGGAAGAATATCACAGGTAAAACTGTCAGGGTCTGAAACTGGGTCTCAAAAGTCTCTATCAGTCGTCAGACATTTACATGAAGAGATTCAAACTAAACTGTTCACATGGACGCTGAATAAAATAATCTGATGTGAATAAATTTATTCCATCCAGAGAGAAACCAGCACATCAAGAGTTTACAATATTTAACTACTGAACACATTATCAGAGGTTTACACCACTGCTCTCAATCTGACTGAATATGTCTCCTGATCCATCTGTTAGGACTGAGGTGGTTACATGAGGAGTTTTTATTCTGATTTCACCTTTAGTCAGATTATTTGTGGAATACTAAATTTAGACAAAGTATCTTGTTCAACTGAAAGAACTGAAAGTCATCAGAAGAGTTGAGGGATAAAACTTCTCCTTGTTTTTCATTCTTTGTAACAGAGAGACACTGTGAAACTGAACCATGCAGGATGGTGCAGCTTACATGTCCACCACTTCCAGGATTGAATAAATTGGATTTAGATCTTTCCTCTGATGATGAAACTTTAACAGACTGACAGATAAAGTTAGATTATAACTAAAGGACAGACAGAGCCTCCTGCTGCCTCCAATTATCAACAATGATTTCTTCCACTAGACTGAAGTCTTTGCTGTGATCTCTTTAAAGGTATGGCGTGTCTGGTGTGTGAAAAAGGCTGGGAGAAACATGGAGGACGGTGCTATTATTTCTCCACCAATACATTTACCTGGAACAAGAGCAGAGATGAATGTAGAAAACAAAGAGGAGACCTGGTGAAGATAGACAGCAGAGAGGAGCAGGTATAAAACACTGCTGCAGGTTCATGTTTCATCAACATGTTTCTTCATCTCAAAAGTCTCAAAGAGTCATTTTCATCAACTTTTCCTCTTCAGACATTCCTGGAGGGAAGACTGAGAGAACAAAATGAGGACAAGTTCTGGATCGGACTGACAGACTCACAGACAGAGGGGACATTTTTGTGGACGGACGGCTCAGAACTGGACATGAGGTTTGATTGTTGTGAAAATATTTTGGATCATTTCAAGAATCAAAGTCACCAGTTGTTGTTGAATCTGTTCTTCTTCTTTTAGTTTGAGATTTTGGAGCCTGAACGAGCCAGACAACTGGACAGGGTACGGTCCTGGAGGTGAGGACTGTGTGATGATGGGGAAGAAAGAAGGAGCTGATGACCTGAAGTGTTGGTTTGATAAATCCTGCAAAGTTCTTCATAAAAGTATTTGTGAGAAACCATCAATACCTGGACGGGTTTCATGTGTACATCGCTAATATTCAGTTCATCTTCTGAAACAAACTCAGTAGGATACAGAAGGTGGAGTGATGCTGTTTTTATTTAAACATTTAAAGTTCACTTCAAGACAAATACAATACTCTTGTAACCCATGTTAAAATATTACATGAATAAGAATAAATAGTTTAAAAACTGCATAAATAAATTAATAATTTCATTTGATCTGAGTTAATTCATCGGTTGATTAAAAACATTAATAAAGCAATAATTTAGTGTTTAAGATTAAAAAGTATGCCGACAGAAAATTCATGTCGCTGCCCCTTTAAGGGACAAGTGCGCCAGACGCAACACCTCAGTGACGTTATAACGCAAACCTGAGAGAAAACCTAGAGGACAGATCGGAGAGAACGAGCGGTGGATGATAAGCAGAAAAATATTCAAAAAGTTGATTTTGCAGATGAAAAACATAACTTACCTGGTCGGGAATTGACGGGGATTTTATGTAAACTAAGCCACACCAGTTTTGGTGAGTTTTGTGTTGTTTTTTTGCACTTTTGCCGTGTTGTCCTTTTTTTTTCCTAGCGGAGAGCTAGCGCTAAAGATATAGCTGTTTACAAGTAAACGCTTCGTCATAAACTGTTTACCAGTAATATTTTGGAGTTTATGAAAACTGTAAATGTTATAGAAGACAATGTATTCTGTGTAAATGAAAGATATGTACAGTAGTTTGTGTGTGAGACGGAGCCGCGACTTAATGGAGGCCGCTCCGCTGCCATTTTTGAAGCGAAAAAGCACCGTAGCAGTAATGTTAAAACTCAGACTGTGAAACATTTATTTGTGTAATTGGCAGATTTGAAAGAGAGATTTATTGTGCTTATGACCTGTTACACAGGTCAGGTTTTTTTGCTTGGTTTAAAGCTCGGTCGGAGCGAGGATTGGTCTGCAGTGTGCGGGCGTGCACCTGCATGGACGGGATCTAAGATGGCGAGCCAGACCCAGACTTTCAACTTACCTTCTCCATCGCATCAGTGAGGGAATCTCCTGCGTATGGTGACTCGCTGCCAGAGTGGTAGGAGTATCAGGAACTGGTTTTGAACCAAACTGAACTGATTGAATTCTTTATTTTTCCATGGACTGAATCGAACTGAATTTTTCTCAACTGAACTGGATAATTGAACACACATTTGGACTTGAACTTGAATTTAAGGTGTTATACTTTTCTTTTCATACTGGGTTCATACTGGAATGTGGTTTGAAATGATTGTGGTCCACTTTGATACGATTTTGTAATTGAAGGTATTATCTTACCTGCAAAAGAAAGGAAAGGAGTTAACTCAAGAAGAAAATAGGAGTCTAAATAGGAATCTAAAATAGGTGCAACCTAGGAAAAAGAGACTGATCTGACTTAACTTAGATTAGATTAGACTAAAGTAACTTAGGTGAACTAAGGAACAGAAAGAGGGTGAAATACCTTTTTTTTCATTTATTTACTTACCTCAAAGACCCTGCAGGGTATATTTTTGTTTTGTGTATTGTCTTTTATAACTGTGTTTTTGCATTCAGTAAATTGCCGGCCTTTTGTATTTAAAGTAACGGTCTCTGGTGTAATTATTTGTGCTCCCCACTCCTTAGAACCTAGAACTGGTCCAGTAGTGCAGTAAGTGGTGTGATACCGGTGCTACAATTGTGGCGAGCCAGCCAGGAGTGGTTTAAAGCATTTAAAACTAGAAACCAGAGACCGTATAGTATTATCCGTGATTCATTATGGATGTTATTCAAATGAGTAGTGTAAAAATCCCTAACTCAGTCATAGTTAGTGGTATAACCGGTACAGAAACAGATGAAGAACTATATGACTTTCTGAAACAATATGGTTCTATTCAAAGGGTAATCCCAGTAGATTTTGCTGAGCCAGCGTCAGGCAAACAGGTTGTAGTAGAGTATGTGCATGGTGCTGCTATACAGTCTCTCTTACCTTCATTGCCGCACAGACTCAACAGTAAGACTCAGACTGATACTACTTACCACATTAGAGCTTTAGCCAGTGTCTACACACCTGTAGCTAGCAAAACGGCTACACAGACTTACCTTTCAGAGCTAAAGGACATTGCGAAACAGACTGGCAAAGACTTCGCAGCTGTTCTCAGAGAAGAGCTCTCTGTCATCAGTGAAACTGTCGATCTAGATCACTCAGAAACCCAAGATGAAGATATGGAACAGAACTCGTCTGATACCCCAGAGCAACATGGTCCTGGAAATGCTGAACAAGTAAGCCCTCTGCACAATGTAGCTCCGGAGCAGCATGTTCAACATCATTGGTCTCCGCCACTGACACCATCTAAAGAAAAGACACAGCCTGCTCTGAAACTTTCTGATGTCAATCCACCTGATATACAAAAAGTAATAGTCGAGCACATAGTGAGAAATGAAGATTCTGCTCTGCAGGTGCACACTTCCTTGAGACTCAGATCCTTCTCTGGGCGTTTCCCCCGTCCCAACAATGAAGTGGATTATGAGACATGGCGTTCCAATGTGGAACTTCTCCTTAAAGACACAACACAGTCTGATCTTTACAAGTCACGAAAGCTTCTTGAAAGTCTCTTATCACCTGCTATCGATATTGTGAAGCATCTGACACCTGAATCCCCCCTTAGTGTGTACTTAGAGATCTTAGACTCCGCTTTCGGCACCGTCGAGGACGGAGATGACCTTTTCGCAAAGTATCTTAACACAATGCAAGATAATGGTGAGAAACCCTCAGCTTATCTACAACGGCTACAGGTGATGCTGAACACCACCCTCAGGAGGGGAGGTGTAAGTGCAAGTGACCTCGACCGGCACCTTCTCAGACAGTTTGTCAGAGGCTGCTGGGACAACATCTTGATAGCTGAACTCCAGTTAGAGCAAAAGAAACAGAACCCACCTACCTTTGCTGAACTTCTCCTGTTACTCCGCACAGCGGAAGATAAGCGTACTTCCAAAGCGTCCCGCATGAAAAAGCACTTCAATGTTTCAAAGCCAAGAGTGTCTTCTCATTATCAAGGTATTTATGTGCAGGGTGAAGAAGGCTGCAACCCATCTCAGCCAGTCCTCGATGACAGATCCGAAATCCAAGACCTAAAGAAACAAATAGCTGATTTACAGTCCCAGCTCACACGTATCACACAGAAAGACAGTATAAAAGCTAAATCAGCTGCCAGACCAGTAGCTCCCCAAACAGCTAGCACACATTCCCCAGCTGTTCCTCCTACATTTCAAAGGCTGCAGCCCCGCAGCCGAGATGCAAACAATACCACAAGCAATAGGCCAAGGCCCTGGTATTGCTTTAGATGTGGAGAGGATGGACACATTAAACCTCAGTGTGAAAGTGAGCCGAACCCATCTCTTGTAGCTGAGAAGAGGAAGCAGCTAAGAGAAAAGCAGTTAATATGGGACAATGAAAATGGTGCTTCAAAGCCTGATTCTTTAAACTAGATCCAGTTCCGGTTGTGGGACAAACGGGGACTGGAACACAGACAAAGTGTCCCAAAAAGAAGATGAACAGAGCCCGTGTGTACTCTCACGCACCAAAACAGTCAGTGATCCTGCCAAAAGGTCTGATTGGAGCCAAGTGCACCGCACAAGTGACCATAGGTGACAAAAACTGCAGTTGCTTGTTGGATTCAGGCTCTCAAGTAACAACGATCCCCAACTCTTTCTATTTAGAGAACCTGACTCACTTACCTATGAATTCCCTGAACGACCTGCTTGAAGTGGAAGGAGCCAATGGTCAAAGTGTCCCTTACCTTGGCTATGTTGAGGCTACCATCAGATTCCCGAAGAGCTTCCTTGGAGCAGACATTGAGGTACCCACGCTGGCTTTGGTCGTACCTGACATGCGCTCCACCTTGTCATCAGTGCTTATAGGCACAAATACTTTGGATGTCCTTTATGAAAAGTATTCAGACATCGCACCTCAGAACTATGAGTCTCTTCCTTATGGCTACAAAGTTGTCCTAAAGACCCTTGAAATCAGAAAAAGACAGTCTGTTGATTCCAGTCTGGGAGAGGTGAGGCTTCATAGTCGAGACTTTGAGACCATTGCAGCTGGACAGACGAAGGTCCTTGAAGGATAGACGGTGGGCCAAGGGGAGATTACGTGTATTTGGACGATCCCCACCGAGGGAGGATGTAATTTTCTGTGTACAATATCTTAATTTTTCAACAAATTAAACAAAAATTGTTGGCACTCTTACCTCTTGCACATTATTTGTTTATCGGTAACTTTGTCTGAGTTACTGGCTCCGGCAAACCGAGCGGGCAGCTATACTCGGGGTCCGATATCTATGACGTCACTGTAGATATTGTCCAATGGCACGCCTCGAAATTTCCCGGGGGTTTAAATTTTTTTTCTTTGTTTGCCAGTTACCATGGATCTATTGTTTAACTGCTGTCAAGTACCGGCATCGGCGTACAGTACATCAACACTTAGGACACACACATACTACTACTGCTAATGTAACACGGATTTTGCGTATCAATCACATTTAGTCAGAGGAGGTAAAATTAACGGCCCTTAAGTTCGTTAAGCTTGATGAAAGGAGGAAAATGTAGGATGTCCTGTCATCCCATCTTTTGAAAACTTCAGTCTTCTGTAACAATGATGTCCTCAAAATGTCACTGTGAATTTAGCACATAATAAATATTAACAATTTCCAACATCTGAGGTCCAGTGAGTTTTCTTTCCACCTGTCAATCCTCTGACAAAAACGATGAGCATAACGTCACAAAAATTAGCCACACTTCTCTCTCAAACTATGTTTGCTAGCAAACACCACAACAATGGAGTGCTGTATGCATGTTTTTGAAAAAAATGGTCCTGTAACCCCGTTTACAGACACAGGATGGAAGAAATGTATTACTGCTGTGTTTCTCTGGAAAGACCTTGGTACTAGAGAGAGTACTGTGGCTGAAGAGGCAGTGCTGAGATTTAAACTTACAACCCAGGTTTGTTTGTCATACTACATAGTTATATGGATAGCTTTAGCTTGCCAAGAGACTGAAAATGTAACTAAACTTTGACTATATATATATATATATATATATATATATATATATATATATTACTTCTTATGTGTGTACCTTCATTATCTGTCCTTTTAAATAAGTTAACTGTGAACCTCAAACCTCAGGAACCTGCTGCTATTCCAGCTAACTGTGGCTACCACAGAGACTGCTACAGCCACTTCACCAACATCACAAACATAAAACGAGCCCAGAGAAGATTTGAAAAGGCACCTTTATTTCACCAGGAGGCTGAAAAAGAGGGTATGTGTCCAATAAGAAAAGAATAGTCATGTAAATGTGAAACTTGAACTTCAGCTGTGAATCTGTGAAGGAAAACAATATGAAAACACAATTACATTATGCAAACTACATTTGAGAACCAAACTTTGTCTCATATGACATAAGTTTGTTGCACTGTTTCTTAGAATTATGTTGGGGAGGGGGGGGGTATAACAACTTTCTCGCTGGATGCTCCTGGCTGCTCCCCCTCCACCCTGGATGGTCTCTGGAGCAGGGAATCCCAGGTGTGCGAGAGGGTGTATGCCCCCTCGTCCCAGTTGATGGTGTCTCTCGCCCGCTTTGGTGAGAGACACCATCTGAGTTTTTGTCTAAACACAAGAAAAAAATAACTTATATCTACGAGAGGACAAAATTAACATAATCAATGAATCAGTTTCCTGCAGTTTAATACCTAGTGCCACACACACAGGAAGTCAATGGGACAAAAATGTCCACCGACTATAAATTAAGGAGATGAAGTGAAAATCTGACATTACAAAATACCTAATGCATCAAAATAAGTTTTGTTACCTTACCAATCTTAAAAAGAAAGAGGGAATGTCTGCACACTGGATTAAAGCTCCCATTTATTGGATACTTGCCTGCGACATCTCGATCAGAATTGGTCTTCCTCAGGCAACTAGAGAAAAAAAAAAATGTTACCAATCTTACACATACAAAAGATTTCCCACCTCAGATCATTTGCTGTATTAAAAGTCAGTCATTTTGTTTCTTTTTTTGCCAGTAAAAAATGGTAGGCTAAACAATAAAAAAATGTATTGAGTACTTTGGATAAGAACTGAGGTTGAAAGATTTGCACAAAAAAGTTGATAGATACACATATACGGCCTATTTTTAGAGTAGCTGATGTTTTGTTTGGAAGTGTGACTGAGGGTCAAAATAATAATTGTGGTGCCAGTAACCTGACATCTTTAATCTGTCATAATGTAATGGAAGAGAGGCCTAAATGTGTTGTCTGCTTCTTGCCTTTTAGTGCCAGGGGTAGAAAAAGAAGCAGAGGATGGTGAGGGAACTGCAGCGAAGACACGGGCTCTGAGGTCACACACCTCTGACCTCTGCACATCCAAGCGGGCACCACATCTTCTGCCAGTTCAATGCATTATCTGCAAACATGACAAATACAAACACCAATCGTACACCAAGAAAAGAATTAAAGAAAAACTAATGCAATGCGAAACACTCACAGCCGGGAAATTGCTCCTTGCAGCTGAGGGCAGGAGAGATGAGTGTCTGCTTCTTCACATTCGGGACAGGGACTTGGTGGCCAGTGAAGCAAGGTATCACTTTACCTGCTTCCGGGACTACACCAGGTATCTTTCTAAAAAGACTAAAGCAACAGAGAGCAACCTGTATGAAAATGCATACAAGCACTTCTGTGCAACAGTGATTGGGGAGAGACTGTTAAGAGGAAGAGAGGTGCTACGCCTCTCTAGGCTTACTATGCTTTTTAAAGACATTGTGAGACAAAGGGAAGGACTTACCATATCATCTTACAAGGCACATTCTCTGAAGGCCAGACTTCAGAAGTCCCATCCTTTCTTAAAATTTCAGAAAGCATCAACAACTTATTTTGTATATGTTGATGATCTCACAGCTGAGGAGATCCTTCAGGAAGTTGCTGCTGCCGCCACCTCCTCCTCCTCCTCCTCCTCCTCATCTGACAGTGAATCTGAGGGCAATGATGCAGACATACCAGGGTCAAGTCACACAAAACAGAATACAGGCATCATCACAAAAGATAGTTCTCGGCTATTATATCATGCAGCTCTCACACTCAGAGATATAATTCGGAACACAGCAAAAAGTTCACCAAAGCTCCCTTGGCCTCCAACAGCAAAAGACCTGACACTTGAGAGTGCCCTAAATATGGTACCAGATCAACTTTTTAACTTTGTTGCATGGACATGTGGAATTTCAATGGAACCGTCAGACAATGAGCGTGTTGAGGTCATGTTGGAGGACAGGAGGAAGATAGTGTCGACCTGTCAGGACATTATTACCTTGAGCACCAAAGGACGGTGGCTCATGCCAAAACAGTGCTCTCTGGCAATGGCAGTCCGGCACATGACTGGCTCAGCGCAACTCATAGGCCTGCTGAATGGTCTTGGCCACAGCTCCTCCAACTCCCATGTCCTTGAGCACGATACAGCTCTGGCTCACCAGCAGATAGAAAGAGGAGAAATTTATGTCCCAGAAAACATAAGTGCTGGAGTTCCTGCCACACTGGTCTGGGACAACAACGACTTCGGAGAGGAGACACTGTCTGGCAAAGGAACCACACACAACACAAATGGCATAATTATCCAGCAGGCCATTGTTGATAATTCAGCTTCTTTACCTGGGCCATCAAGACAGAGAACAAGACAGCGTTCTGTTAATCCTCCACTTCCTAATCTTGTGGCATACAAAAGAGGACAGAGGTCTGGTCCACAGAACTCTGCATTTAAAGTAGATGTACAGCAGAACAACAGAGATGCTCAAACAACTGCAAGAATAGTTGATGCTGCATTCTATCTGATGAAAATGCCTGAGCCCCAGGGGAAAATCCCTCCTGGGTGGACAGGCTTTAACATCATGTTAAAGACAGACAAACTCCTACCCTCTACAAATGTAGGTTACTTACCAGCCATTGATGCCAGCCCAACAGATCTCAGTACTGTCCACACCATCCTGACTCACTCCATTGCTGTCGCTGACAGCCTGAATCAAAAAGAAATAGTGTTAGTCATGGATCAAGCAATATATGCCAAAGCACAAGAGATCCGCTGGCAGAACAGTTACTATATGGAGAGACTTGTCATAAGGATGGGAGAGTTTCACACAGCAATGGCTTTCCTCTCCTGCATTGGAAAGATGTTTGCTGATGCCGGCTTCCAGGACCTACTGATAGAATCTGAAGTTGTAGCTGCTGGGTCCATTGATGGAGTCATCACAGGCCATCAATACAACAGGAGCATAAGAGCGCACAAACTCCTGATGGAAGCACTCCAGAGACTGCGCTGGCAGGCATTCCTTGACACCCTCACACAAGAGGATCATGCTGCAGCTCTGAAAATTGCAACAGATTTGCAACAGAAGTTTCCAAGTGAAGATTTCAATGCCACGCTTACATCTGATGCATTTCTGCAGTTACTGAAAGCATATGAAGGATTTGTCAATAAAAGCTCAACCAACCAAACATTCACATTTTGGAGCATTTACATTGAAATGGTGGAAGTTCTGCTTCTATTCATCAGGGCAACCAGAGAGGGGAACTGGACTCTTCATTTGTCAACAGTGCAATCTATGCTGCCTTGGTTTTTTGCGTGCGACAAGGTGAATTACGCCAGGTATTTAACAGCATACTGGGTCGAGATGTCCAATCTGGAAGATACACACCTCACAGCACACCAGCAGCTCCTTTCAGGTGACTTTGTGGCACAAAGGCATCAACAGCACGGTTTTGCTGGCACTGCATGCGATCAGGTCATTGAGCAGACAGCTAATCGTGACTCAAAGACTAAAGGAGGCATCAGTGGGTTTTCTGTAAACAAAGGTGCTGTTCACAGATGGACCCTGACACAGCATGAGCGGGCAGCCATCACACATGAATGTAAAGCAATGGCTGGACAGTGCCCAGTATTACACCTTCATTCTGAGTTGGACAGCGCCAGGATGCAGAGGGATCACGCTGATGTGATGAGCATTACAGCCACGGTCCAAAACATGGTCAATCCTTTCGACTCTTCACTGGATGGAGAGTCTCTTTATCAAATCTCTTCTGGCCAACAAGCACCAGACAGTGTTGCCAGAGATTTACTGGGGGCGAAAGAAAGGGGTATGAAAGCTCTCACTGAGTTCTGTGAGACAAGGATTGCCACGACAAACACGTCCTTCCATGACCCTATAAAGAAAATGAAAATAAAAACATTCAGAGATACTGGCCACAGCACAAGCACAAAAATAAAAGGAAAAGAAATTACACTAAAATCCCACCGAAACCTGTTTGCCAGATTAATTGTAGTTGGGAATGTTAGGGAAATAAATATAAATGAAATGCTCACCTACAGTCTGGGTCCTTTGCCACAGTCACTTGCCAACTTTGACGGCTCTCTGGTAAAGACCAACAAAGCGAAGCTGATGCACACACTGGAGGAGGACATCAGCCCACCACCAACAGTGAGGGACATTCCAGACGGCTCCGTTTGGATATGGGATGCTATGGCTCTGGTGCAGCAGCTAAAGCCACAGCCAACATTTGGCCTATATGCCAACTACGTACTGAGGACACTGGTCAACTCAGCCAAGGAAACGAAGTCCACAGAGCTCCATTTTGTGTGTGACACGTACAAACACCATAGCATCAAACATGCTGAGCGAAACAGGCGAGCAGAACAAGGCTGTCAAAAAATCAAAATATATGGCAATGATCAAAAAACACCAAAACAGTGGAGAAAATTCCTGGCATGTGGGCAAAATAAAGAAAACTTGTTGGAGTATTTCTTCCATCACTGGAGCACATCTGCAAAAAACATAATTGGAAACACGACAGTCATTATTGGGCATGGGGACAAATGTCATGCTATAAAGATGAATGGAAGCAAAAACGAACTTGAAATACTGCGGGTTGAAGACCTGGAGACAACTCAGGAGGAAGCAGACACCAGACTTTTGTTGCATGCAGCTTATGCAGCAAAATACAGCAGCGACCTGGTAATCAAGAGCCCAGACACCGATGTCTTCGTGCTGGCTCTTGGGTTCTGCAGCAAAATTGATGGTCACCTGTACTTTCACACAGTCAAAGGCAGAAATCCACATATTATTGACATCAATAGGCTTCATGCCCACCTGGGAGAAGACAAATGTGATGCGCTTGTGGGTCTGCATGCATTCTCTGGATGTGACACTGTGAGCGCTATATATGGGGTGGGGAAAACCAAAGCATATAAAAAGCTAATTTCCCAGAGACAATACATCACCCTGTTTAGAGAACTGGGAACAAGTTTCTCTCCATCCCCAGAGTTCTGCAAGGCAGTGGAGGCTTTCACATGTGACCTGTATGATCAGGAGTGTATGGATGTTAACAAGGCAAGAGTTAAGCTGTTCAAGTCAGGAAAGTGCTCTGAGAGAGACTTGCCTCCAAATAAAGACTGCTTGCACAAGCACATCCAGCGTGCTAACTATCAGGCTGCAGTCCACAGAAGGAGCCTTGAGTGTAGGCCTGATATTCCCGCCCCTGAATGTCATGGCTGGAAGATGGCAGGAGATTTCTTAGAAGTGGACTGGATGACACTTCCCCCAGCTCCAGAGGCAATCCTTGAACTGGTGCACTGCTCTTGTAAAAAAACAAACTGTGTTAAGGGCAGATGCACCTGCAAAATACATGAACTGCCATGTACAAACCTGTGCCAATGCACAAACTGTGGCAATAGGTCATTTGAAGATGACTAGTGGTTCCAGGGCCAGCATGAGAGGCTAACACCCTTCATCAACCAGTACTGTGTTCAAGAACACGTGGAGAAAACAAGATTACTGTTCATGTTAATGTTATATGTTTCTGTAAATATGTTATGAACCATTCTGATTTATTAACAGTTAGACATTAGAATAAAGTTACTCACCAACAGTGTATGGTTTGAGCACCATTTCTCATTGTCCGCCATGGGAGTATCACCTAGTGGAAATATTGTTAGTCCATTAGTTGAATTCAACTTTCACATAATTGATATGGCACGAAGCTGGTTTAAAAACAACTTAAACTTAGACACAAAGGTGCATCTAATTAATTAATACATTATTAGCCTGACTATTGAAACATGCCATTATGCTCAACAACATTTCAGGGTAGTTTACTTCACTGTTTGAAATTTGCTGACTGGGGTATACCACAGAGAACAATGTTTTTAGATCATTTAAATTCCTTCTGTTATCCCTCTCTCTGGATATGACGGTAACACCAATAGAATAACCAGTAACGTTAATTATACTCCCACACCGTGGTGGCTTAACAACCTCTTAATGACTGACGCTGGTCAGCTGCCAAATTGCCACAGCTTAACCTCCGACAATTTGGGTTATTCACATCGTGTGACGTGGATAATGTTAATATTAACTCGACGAGAATAGTCAATGATACTAAAATGTAGATTCATGTCTCCTATGCTTCACACGTGAAGCTCAAGCAGCACAATTGATGATAAAAGCCAGGATTAGGCTAACGGCTAACAGTTAGCGCTACCTTTAAACGTAATAAATGCCGCCTCGCAAAGGTTATACAAATAAATAGCATAGCTAGCATTTTCCAACAACATTAATACTTACCCACACACATGTAAGCTTCTTATTTAGCTTGTAATATTCCGTGATTTATCGCCGTCTTCACCTCTCTACGCGGTGTCCACCAGGTAAGTTTTGACATCAACAGCTGTTCCTCGCATCTCGGTCTGATTGGTTGAATAACGTCACGTGATTTGTAGCGCTGCGTGCCATTGGTTCAACTGATATAGTAGGCTGCGGCGTTTGCCTGCAAATTTAACGAACTTTAAACTATGATTATGAAAAAATGTGCAAGAATTACGAGTGCCAACAAGGAAAATCTGATTGGGAAAAAAATAAACTTTAAATCATAAAAGATCCAGGTTTTCCCTCCATGGGGATCATTATTTTCAAAATCTAAAGCTGATACGGGGCCTCGGCCCACCGTCTAGGATCAGTGAGCTGCAGGACAACTGATGTTGGAAGGTGGGTGATGGTAGAGTCACCAAAGTCATCTTCCCTGCCAGGTGGCATCCTTGTGACCGATAGCCTGGTAAGTCTACCACCAAAGCTACCACGCTGCATACCAGTCATCCTCAAGAATGAGTCACACCATGACATCACCCTATCTCCAAAGGCTGTGATAGCAGAGATACACGCTGTCAAGAGTGTTCAATCAGTTAAGACCCCTGATTCAGATCCCCCTACAAAACCTGATGAAAAATCAAATCTCAACTTTGACTTCACTGACTCTCCTGTACCGAATGAATGGAAAGAGAGGATAACTGAGAAACTGAGTTCCATGCCGGAGGTGTTTGCACTGCACGAGCTCGATTTTGGTCGCACTGGCAAAATAAAACACCACATAACCCTCAGTGACGAGACGCCGTTCAAACATAGGCCAAGACCTATACACCCTCAAGACATAGAGGCTGTGCGTGACCATCTCCAGCAACTCCTTGAAGCAGAAGTCATCCGTGAATCGGAGTCGCCTTTCTCCTCGCCGATTGTAGTCGTCAGGAAAAAGAATGGTGAGGTCAGACTCTGCATAGACTACAGAAAGTTGAACACACAAACAGTAAAAGATTCCTATGCCTTACCTAATCTTGAGGAGTCCTTCTCGGCGTTGACCGGGTCCAGATGGTTCTCAGTGCTCGATCTCAAATCAGGCTTCTACCAAATAGAGATGGAGGAAGCAGACAAACACAAAACTGCATTCGTCTGCCCACTAGGATTCTTCGAATTCAACAGGATGCCTCAGGGGATAACGAACGCCCCCAGCACGTTCCAGAGGCTTATGGAGCGTTGCATGGGAGAGTTGAACTTGAAGCAGGCCCTAGTTTTTCTTGACGACCTCATTGTCTTCTCCTCAACACTGGAGGAGCATGAGGAAAGGTTGATGCGCGTGCTCAACCAATTGAAAGAGTTTGGCTTGAAACTGTCGCCGAGCAAGTGCAAGTTCTTCCAAACCTCTGTGAAGTACCTTGGCCACATCGTGTCTGAAAAGGGCATTGAAACTGATCCAGACAAGGTAGCAGCATTAAAAACCTGGCCAAAACCAAACAACCTGAAGGAACTAAGAACCTTCCTAGGTTTCTGCGGTTATTACCGCCGGTTCGTAAAAGACTACTCAAAGATCGTGAAGCCACTCAACGAGCTCACTGCTGGCTATCCGCCGCTGAGAAAGCACACTAAAACTAAAGTGAACCCTGAGAAGTACCACAATCAAAAGGACATTTTTGGTGACAGATGGACGTCTGCTTGCCAGGCAGCGTTCGACACCATAATCGAAAAACTGACAACTGCACCCATCCTCGGGTTTGCTGATCCCAAGCTCCCCTACATCTTACACACAGATGCGAGCACCTCGGGCCTCGGTGCTGCCCTCTACCAGGAGCAACAGGGACAGAAGCGAGTTGTTGCTTATGCAAGTCGAGGTCTGTCGAAATGTGAATCCAGGTATCCTGCACACAAATTGGAATTCCTTGCCCTTAAGTGGGCAGTGACAGAGAAATTCCAGGACTACCTGTACGGGAATAAGTTCCTTGCTGTCACCGATAGCAATCCATTGACATATATTCTCACCTCTGCTAAGCTTGATGCCACAAGCTACAGATGGTTAGCCGCTCTGTCGACGTTTGATTTCCAGCTACAATACAGAGCCGGTAAGCAAAATCAAGATGCGGACGGGCTGTCCAGGCGTCCTCATGGCATTTTACCTGATGACACATCATCGCAAAAAGAGTTGGAGAGGATACAACAATTCACAAAAAGACACTTGTCAGAGGCTGATTATGCACATCTGGATGGAAACACCATCAAAGCCATTTGTGAGAAGCACTTTGTTCGCCAAGTGATCAACAATCACTCTGAGGAAACATCATCCAGCACCACCTTGGTTGTGTCACTTGCCCATCACCCAAATGCTCTCCCACAAAGCTTTGAAGAAGAGGATCAGCTTGGTGGCTTACCTGTCATCCCCTCATTAGCACCAGCTGAATTAAGAGACAAGCAAAATGCTGATCCCTGCATCCGC
This sequence comes from Planiliza haematocheilus, assembly GCA_005024645.1. NCBI lineage: Eukaryota > Metazoa > Chordata > Actinopteri > Mugiliformes > Mugilidae > Planiliza > Planiliza haematocheilus. Next base: position 953,814 of record SRSE01000302.1, on the reverse strand, counting down.
GAAGTAATCAGGCAAGTGGAGTCGGGAGAGAAACCCCCACCATCCTTGAGGAAGGAACTTCCTGAGCTTGGTCTCTTATTACGAGAGTGGAACAAACTTGAGATCTTAAATGGTGTTTTGTATCGCAAGCGGAAAGAGGGTGCTCAGACTCACTACCAGCTTGTACTCCCTGAAGCTCTGAGATCCTTAGTCCTCAAGAGCCTCCATGACCACATGGGCCACATGGGCACAGAGCGCACCCTAGATCTCGTCCGGAAGCGTTTCTATTGGCCCAAAATGTCAGCTGAGGTGGAAACTAAGGTTAAAACGTGCAACCGCTGCATACGACGTAAAACCATGCCCGAGAAAGCCGCACCACTTGCCAACATCATTGCTACAAGGCCACTCGAACTTGTGTGCATGGATTTTCTCAGTGTGGAGCCAGACTCCAGTAACACTAAAGACATTCTGGTCATTACCGACCATTTTACGAAATATGCAGTGGCCGTCCCCACCCCGAATCAGAAAGCCAGGACAGTAGCAAAGAGCCTGTGGGAACACTTTTTCGTCCATTACGGTATCCCTGAAAAACTCCACAGTGACCAAGGTCCTGATTTTGAGTCTCAAACAATAAAAGAACTGTGTGAGCTCATTGGCACTCAAAAGATAAGAACCACCCCTTACCATCCAAGAGGGAACCCTGTAGAACGGTTCAACAGGACCCTGCTCAACATGTTGGGAACCCTTGAGAATCAGAAAAAGAGTCACTGGCGGGATTACGTCAAACCATTAGTACATGCTTATAATTGTACTAAGAACGAGACAACTGGCTTTACCCCCTACGAGCTAATGTTCGGACGTCAGCCAAGACTGCCAGTTGACTTAGCCTTTGACCTACCCGTCAATCACGAACCAGGCTCACACTCGCAATATGTTCGCAACCTGAAATCCCAACTCCAAGAAAGTTACAGAGTAGCAACTGAGAATGCCAAAAAGACAGCCAGTCGCAACAAAGCGAGGTTTGACAAGCACGTTGTTGACTCCACCTTGAAGGAAGGCGACAGAGTTTTGGTTAGAAATGTCCGCCTTAGAGGCAAGCACAAGTTAGCCGACAGGTGGGAGTCCGATGTGTATGTTGTCCTGAGACAGTCTGGAGACGTCCCAGTGTATGTTGTGAGGCCTGAGACAAGAGATGGTCCACAAAGAACTCTTCATCGTGACCTCCTGCTTCCATGCGGTTTCCTTCCTGCGACCTCAATCGAAAGTGAAACTAACCCGTCAAAGGCAGTGAGGCGACCAAGAACTCGACAACATCCTAAAAATGACAGTTCAGATGGAGCTGATGGGGATGAATCCCAGTCTGACTCTGAGGAATGTCACTATGAACACAGGAACCTAAGAGTGGAAACACTAGGTTTCGACCTGACCCCTGAGCCCATAGAACACTTACCAGAAAGGATTGAACCAGAACCTTCCAAAGAGTTCATTGCTGTTAAGCAAAATCCTTCAGATGTAGCTGAAGCTTTTCCTGAGGATGTTCCAGTAGAGACTTGTGACCTGAACTTACCTGAACCCAGAGAGAAAGACTTCCTTGATCTTGCAGACTATGACTTACCTGATCCTGCAGATAATGACTTACCTGACCCTGGAAACAGTGACTTACCTGATCCCGAAGAGAGCAGCTCAACTGCTGGACGAGAAACTGTAAACCTGCCTGAAGAAGACTTGGATAGTGTCCATTCTTCTACTCAACCTCAGGAGAGCAAAGAAAACACAAGTGTTACAGACCAAACTGACATCCAGACAGAAGGTGACTGTTCTAGAAGACCTATCAGAGACAGAAAAGCAACTAAAAGGCTGACTTACCCTGAGCTAGGGAACCCGTTGGTTACAGTAGTTCAGTCTTTATTTCAAACCTTGAGTGATGTGTTAACAGATTCCCTAGAAGCACCTAGCTTTCCAAAAACCCCTAGAGTTATCACAGTGTAAATTCAGAATGCACAGGGACGTGCATTAGGTAAAGAGGGGAGGATGTAACCCATGTTAAAATATTACATGAATAAGAATAAATAGTTTAAAAACTGCATAAATAAATTAATAATTTCATTTGATCTGAGTTAATTCATCGGTTGATTAAAAACATTAATAAAGCAATAATTTAGTGTTTAAGATTAAAAAGTATGCCGACAGAAAATTCATGTCGCTGCCCCTTTAAGGGACAAGTGCGCCAGACGCAACACCTCAGTGACGTTATAACGCAAACCTGAGAGAAAACCTAGAGGACAGATCGGAGAGAACGAGCGGTGGATGATAAGCAGAAAAATATTCAAAAAGTTGATTTTGCAGATGAAAAACATAACTTACCTGGTCGGGAATTGACGGGGATTTTATGTAAACTAAGCCACACCAGTTTTGGTGAGTTTTGTGTTGTTTTTTTGCACTTTTGCCGTGTTGTCCTTTTTTTTTCCTAGCGGAGAGCTAGCGCTAAAGATATAGCTGTTTACAAGTAAACGCTTCGTCATAAACTGTTTACCAGTAATATTTTGGAGTTTATGAAAACTGTAAATGTTATAGAAGACAATGTATTCTGTGTAAATGAAAGATATGTACAGTAGTTTGTGCGTGAGACGGAGCCGCGACTTAATGGAGGCCGCTCCGCTGCCATTTTTGAAGCGAAAAAGCACCGTAGCAGTAATGTTAAAACTCAGACTGTGAAACATTTATTTGTGTAATTGGCAGATTTGAAAGAGAGATTTATTGTGCTTATGACCTGTTACACAGGTCAGGTTTTTTTGCTTGGTTTAAAGCTCGGTCGGAGCGAGGATTGGTCTGCAGTGTGCGGGCGTGCACCTGCATGGACGGGATCTAAGATGGCGAGCCAGACCCAGACTTTCAACTTACCTTCTCCATCGCATCAGTGAGGGAATCTCCTGCGTATGGTGACTCGCTGCCAGAGTGGTAGGAGTATCAGGAACTGGTTTTGAACCAAACTGAACTGATTGAATTCTTTATTTTTCCATGGACTGAATCGAACTGAATTTTTCTCAACTGAACTGGATAATTGAACACACATTTGGACTTGAACTTGAATTTAAGGTGTTATACTTTTCTTTTCATACTGGGTTCATACTGGAATGTGGTTTGAAATGATTGTGGTCCACTTTGATACGATTTTGTAATTGAAGGTATTATCTTACCTGCAAAAGAAAGGAAAGGAGTTAACTCAAGAAGAAAATAGGAGTCTAAATAGGAATCTAAAATAGGTGCAACCTAGGAAAAAGAGACTGATCTGACTTAACTTAGATTAGATTAGACTAAAGTAACTTAGGTGAACTAAGGAACAGAAAGAGGGTGAAATACCTTTTTTTTCATTTATTTACTTACCTCAAAGACCCTGCAGGGTATATTTTTGTTTTGTGTATTGTCTTTTATAACTGTGTTTTTGCATTCAGTAAATTGCCGGCCTTTTGTATTTAAAGTAACGGTCTCTGGTGTAATTATTTGTGCTCCCCACTCCTTAGAACCTAGAACTGGTCCAGTAGTGCAGTAAGTGGTGTGATACCGGTGCTACACTCTGCTTTGAATAATATTTAGATTCTCATAAAATGTTGTAAACCACTTTATTTTACTTTACTCACTTAATGATTTTAAAAAAATGTTTCTTTCCAACTGTTCCTGGTTCATAAATTCTAAATAAACTGATTTAACAGAAGCACTGATCTGTTGAGTTTATTATTCCAGTCTGCTGACATCTTGTTGCTGTCTCCAGCACCTTCTGTGGTATTTTAGATGTGCTTTCTAACAAACAGACAAACAGGAAGGAATGAGGATTATTGAGTGCTGTGGTGTTTGAGACCAGAGAAGGGAGCATGTCTGACTTTACTGAAAATGTAGCGTCTGTCAAAATGAAATGAAGCTTTAACTTGACACAATAACAAAAACATAAAGGTTTAGTTGTGACTCCCTTTATTCAAAGAAAATACGTTAAAATGAGTCAAACAGGAAAAGCTCCAGCTCTAACTCTGTTGTGGGCCTCATTATTAGCTGTGTAGGAAACCTTCCATGACTGTGTCAAGTGTTTAAGTCAAAGAGGAAACCTTCAGGCACAATGCGTCAGGTAGGGTTGCAGGAATATAGGAGTTTCAGACCCAAATGTCATACATTGGAGGCAGGAGTAGGCAGAAAAAGTGTTTTTAATTAACAAAGATAATGCTAACAAACAAAAGGCGCTGCCGAGGTGGCAGGAAAACTAAAATCAAAAATACTTTGAAAACTAAAATAAGACATAAAAATTTTGGCACGGCAAACATGACAAACACAGAAAACATGGACAAACTTCAGCATGATATCTGGGAAACAAGCAGAACGACACGACAGGGACAAAGGGGAAGGCAGGGCTGTATATACCACAAGGAATAGAAGGGTGACGAGACACCGGTGGGGCAAATCAAGAAACCAAGGTGAAGCCAATGAGCTAATCAAAAAAAAAAAAATTGAGACATGGAGTAACAAAACAGGAAGATTTAATAAATTAAAACAGGAAACAGAACAGAAAAACTAAACACTAACCATGACTATGAACAAACCAAGAACTTAAAATACAATAAACAGAAAAGCCAAGAAACTAAACTACGACAGAAAACATGACAGGACTGACTTTGAAAAGCCAGGAACTTAACAAAATACAATAAACAGAAACTAAACCAGGACTGTGAAAAGACATGACGCAAGACATGACGAAAGACATGACAAAAGACATGACAAAAGACATGACGGAAAACTAAACCATGACTGAAAACCAAGAACAGAAGACATGACAGAAAACATGACACAATGACATTTTAAAATGCCTGTTGGTGTTAAAATAACGTTGTTTCCTGTTGGTCAAACTACACATTTAGCAGCGTGGGATATTTGTCATAACTGTCAATGACTGATTACGTTAATACACATTTAATGTTCTTGTATTTTCACACAACCACTGTACACTGTGTTAATTAATGCTTGTTCAATCCAGACTGATGTGTTGAGGAGAAAATGTTTGAGTTTGTTAAGATGGTAACAACATTCGTAGATATGGAAAAGTACAAAGTTTGCCAACCATGACAAACTAAACTCTATCTAAATCCTCCTCTCTCATCCTTTTAATTCAACAGGAAGTTTCTCTTAACACAACGTTGTGACACATTAAGGTGTCGTACAGTAATCCTTCCCGCAAACTGTGAAGAGAGGAAACGTTTATTGTGACTCTCTGAAGACAGAAGGAATAAATAAAGAAGTTGTTATTCTTTGTTGCAGAGAGAGACGGTTGAACCAACTCTGAAGTCAGGATCCTGAAGCCTCGACACAATGAGCCATACACCGAGCAACGGAGAAGGTAGGGACATCATCAAGTCATCATCAAACAAACGACCACCAAGTCTGAACAAAACTGTTGGTTAATGGGCTGTATTATAGAAAAAGACGACATCATCTGCATAAAACTGTAGAATACCTGGAGCCAAGTTCAGCTTAGTACAATATAAACATATAACTTTGAAATTTCAGCTTCAGCAAGTTTCTGATTCAAATTAAGGTTATTTTTATCGCTCATACTTTGATTGAAAGAAAGAACATTAATCACATAAGATGAGTCAAAGACGTTAAACCAGAACAAAAGAGGAACTGATGTGTAAAGATGAGATTTTAACATATCCTGACACAGATTGTGTCCTGACACAGATTGTGTTAGGACACCACGAGAAAACAGTTAACTGCATTAAAAAACTCTTTATGACACTTTAGAATCAGAATCAGAATCAGCTTTAATGGAACTTTTCTGTCTAGTACAGAAACAATTTAAATAAGTGAAATAAAAATAGAATAAAATAAAATAAAAATAAATCTCAATCTCTACACATAAAAATATACAGGATAATATATACACTGAACAAATGTTCGTATATCAGGTCACAACTACACTACACTGTGAAATATTTTTTTTTGTATTTGATTTATTATTTATTTAATGATAATATACAATTAATAAATGGTGACAAACACATGCTGATCAGTCTAATATTTATGTTTTAATGAAAGACACGACACAAGTTGAACTCCAGATCAAATCTCCTCAGTGACATGACCATCAGCTACGTAGGTCTTTTCTAGTCCTTAAGAGAAAACAAGTATATAATGAGTCAGTTGTTATAAACTTAATAAACAGTATCTTCATTTTCTACATTTTTTGCACTCAAGTCTTGAAAATAGGTAAAAAGAACCCAGTCATAGAAATGAAACAGACTTAGTGTTCAGACGTCATTTATTCTAGACAAGTAATCATTTGTACAAATATGTAAAAGCATTTGAGCATGTTTCCTGCATCATATCATGAAGTTGTTCATTGATTCTCCTCTGAATGTTGACCAGGTGAAGCTCCTGCTTCTCAACAAGGAAATTCAAACAGAGGGTTAAAGGTCACATGGGCCCTGATGGTTCTCTGTGCTCTCCTGGCAGCTGCTCTCGTCTTGCTTTGCATTCTCTGTGAGTTCGTTCACTTTTATTCACTTTAAATCAATCATGTTCTAAACTCTTAAAATCAGTCATGTTTTAAACTCTGGTGGAGACCTGAACCAGCTTCTTTCTGTTTTCAATCAGCTTTCAAAAACTGGAAAACCAACAAAAAAATCCAAACACTGGAGGAGGAGAATGAAGTTCTGAAGAAGAATATCACAGGTAAAACTCTCAGGGTCTGAACCTGGTTCTCAGAAGTCTGAAAAGTCTGAAAAGTCTCTATCAGTGGTCACGTTTACATGAAGAGATTCAAACTAAACTTCACATGGACGCTGAATAAAATGATCTGATCAGATTCATGTGTTTAGATCCAAACATCAGTCAGGAAATAACTGTTTTCTGCTGCTTTAGAGAAACAAATCTGGTTTTAAATATAACAGAAGAAGACGACCTAGGTGTCTCCACGTCTCCCGTGTTGCTGTCCTCACTGATTCCATCTTGTTTTTCTACCTCCTTGTTTCTTCCTGGAAACTCCTCAACCTGATGTTTACTCACTCCAGGTGGAGCAGAACATGCTCAGAGAGTTGAGGGATAAAACTTCTCCTTGTTTTTCATTCTTTGTAACAGAGAGACACTGTGAAACTGAACCATGCAGGACGGTGCAGCCTACATGTCCACCACTTCCAGTACAGAGTAAGTTGTGGATTTAGATCTTTCCTCTGATGATGAAACTTTAACAGACTGACAGATAAAGTTAGATTATAACTAAAGGACAGACGGAGCCTCCTGCTGCCTCCAGTTATGAACAATGATTTCTTCCACTTGACTGAAGTCTTTGCTGTGATCTCTTTAAAGGTGAGCAGTGTCAGGTGTGTGAAGACGCCTGGGAGAAACATGGAGGACAGTGCTATTATTTCTCCACCAATGCATCAACCTGGCAACAGAGCAGAGATGAATGTAGAGTTAAAAAAGGAGGAGACCTGGTGAAGATCGACAGCAGAGAGGAGCAGGTATAAAACACTGCTGCAGGTTCATGTTTCATCAACATGTTTCTTCATCTCAAAAGTCTCAAAAGGACATTTTCATCAACTTTTCCTCTTCAGACATTCCTGTACGACAGACTGAGAGACATAATGGAGAACCCTGAGGACAAGTTCTGGATCGGACTGACAGACTCACAGACAGAGGGGACATTTTTGTGGACGGACGGCTCAGCACTGGACACGAGGTTTGACTGTTGTGAAAATATTTTGGATCATTTCAAGAATCAAAGTCACCAGTTGTTGTTGAATCTGTTCTTCTTCTTTTAGTTTGACTTTTTGGAGCCTGAACGAGCCAGACAACATGTCAGGGGAGAATCCTGAAGGAGAGGACTGTGTGATAATGGGGAAGAAAGAAGGAGCTGATGACCTGAAGTGTTGGTTTGATGCATCCTGCAAAATTCCTCATAGAAGTATTTGTGAGAAACCAGTAATAACTGGATTGGCTTCATGTGTATGTGCATATCGCTGATATTCAGTTCAGCCTATGAAACAACCTCAGTAGGATACAGAAGGTGGAGCGATGCTGTTCACTTCAAGACAAATAAAATACTCTGCTTTGAATAATATTTAGAGTCTGATATCCACCTGTCTCCTGTTTTTTTGTTTTTCTTTCTTTTTGTAGCTTAAGAATTTACAAGAAATATTTCACTCAAACCTTTTAGATACGACTGATCTGATAGTTGTGGACGATAAATGCAAAATAAACCGTGATTCATCAAATACGCTGTGGTTATTGACGTCTCGATGGTGTCTGAAATATCTTCTGTGATTATGGCGAAATGTTTTGTAAACCACTTTCTTTTTTGTAATAATTTACAAAAAATAGTTCATTCTGAAATACAAAATAATACAAAATAAACTGTGATTTAACAGAAGCACTGATCTTGTTGCTGTCTCCAGTATCTTTTGTGATATTTTATGTGCTTTCTAACAAACTGGTAGATACTTTATTTATCCTGATAAAACAGATATAAAAGTTTGTGAAGGAAGACACTGGAGTCATTAAACATATTATACGTGACCTCAGTATTACTGTATATTCCAGGAAAAGTAAAAAGTTTGTGAACCATGACAAACTAAACTCTGTACAAAGCCTTAGCCTAACAAAACTGGTTGTACTGTATCAGTGTCTAATAATGTTTCATTCTGGTTAAATGGGACACTGACACACAAATTAAAGGTATTTTCATCGCTCATACTTTAAAAGAAAGAAAGAACATTAATCATATAAGTTGAGTCAAAGACGTTAAGTCAAAACAAAAGAGGAACTGATGTGTAAAGATGAGATTTTAACATTTCCTGACACAGATTGTGTTAGGACACCACGAGAAAACAGTTAACAGCATTAAAAAACTCATTATGACACTTAAATGCTCTTATATCTGGTCACTACACTGTCATATATTTTTAAGTATTCCATTTATTAATTATTTAACAATAATGTACTATTAATAAATGGTTACAAACACATGCTGATCAGTCTAATATTTATCTGTTTTAATGAAAGACATGACACAAGTAGAACTCCAGATCAAATCTCCTCAGTGACATGATGATCAGCTACGTCCTTAAGAGAAAACAAGTTTTAAACAACAAACTTAGTTATATAATGAGTCAGTTGTTATAAACTTAATAACAGTATTGCACCTCTTCATTTTCTACATTTTTTGCACTCAAATCCTGAAAATAGACAAAAAGAACCCAGTCATAGAAATGAAACAGACTTATTGTTGAGACTTCATTTATTCAAGTATTCATTTGTACAAATATGTGAGTGACCCCTTCAGTATCTGCTGTGACCTCCTTCTGCAGCAATAACAGCAGCTAAACGTTTCCTGTATAATACAGTACAACTGATTTATTCATTGAGATCACACCAAAAGTGTTTGATCATGTTTCCTGCATCATATCATGAAGTTGATCATTGATTCTCCTCTAAATGTTGACCAGGTGAAGCTCCTGCTTCTCAACAGGTAAAATCAAACAGAGGGTCAAAGGTCACATGGACCCTGCTGGTTGTCTCTGTTTTCCTGGCAGCTGCTCTCATCGTGATTTACCGTCTCTGTGAGTTTGTTCACTTTTATTCATAAAATATATTATAAAATATACATCATGTACATAAAACACAGTCATGTTTTAGACCTGAACCAGCTTCTTTCTGTTTTCAGTCCTGCACGTTTGTGAGCCTGTGGACGGACGGCTCAGCACCGGACACAAGGTTTGATTGTTGTGAAAATATTTTGCATCATTTCAAGAATCACAGTCACCAGTTCTTCTTCTTTTAGTTTGAGTTTTTGGAGCCTGAACGAGCCAGACGACTGGACAGGAAACAATGATGGAGAGGGAGAAAGAAGGAGCTGATGACCTGAGGTGTTGGTTTGATAAATCCTGCAACGCTCCTCATAAAAGTATTTGTGACAGCAACGAGAGCAGCGTTCATGTGTATGTGTCTAAAATGATTGTATTAATCTGAAACAACCTCAGAGGGATACAGAAAGTGGAGCGATGTTGCATTAACACAACTCGTCCACTGTTGTCGTCAGAACACAACACCCAGAGCTGAACAGTAGATGGCACTGCTGAACTAAAATGTGTTGACATTTTAGTTCAGAGGCCACATTCAGCTCAGTATGATTTAAAGCGGGTCAGACCAGGAACATAACGGCATAATAACCTATAAATAACAACAACTGCAGGTTTATCCCTTTGTTTCAGAGCAAATAAGATCATTATGAAACTGTTTACATTTAATAAACTAAACTACAAAACGTTTTAGAAACGTCCTGACAGAAATAAGTGTAGTTTCAGGACACTGCTGCCTCCTGCTGTTCAGTTCTGGGTGTTGTGTTGTGTCTGCTGCTCTGAGTAAATTAGGATCAGCACCAGTGCCTCTGATTGGTCGATAGATGTGTGTTGTCACCAGCAATCTCGTTGGCCATTGGACGGCGTTCTGTGGATTGAACAAGATTCGTGATTTGTCCAATAAATTAAATAAATAATTGTAAAAATAGATTCACCCATGCAGATTTTTAAATGTAATTATACGTCAGGTGAGGCATAAAATCTAAAATCTGTTTTAATTAAAGCAAATCTGAAGCTAAATTTAAGCTCAACATGTGGTTTTATTCTAACAGGTGAGCCACTCTTTACAGGGAACAGGTTTAATTTACCACATATACAAACACTGTAGTAGTTTTTACTCTCCTCTTTTCATATTAAACTGAAACTGTGTGAAGGTTATTATTATCTAGAGACACTGTTCACTTTTGACTCCATTAAAGTCTGTTACATCTGCAGTAACATACATATTTCCCTCTTTATTTTCCTGCCCTGAATTTAAATGTGACTCATGAATAAACAGACAAATCATGAGCGGCATGATTTAAGTGTTTTTTTATTTCACTTATTTCTCATTCTGACTTTTCTCTGCGGCAGAATGACACGTTCTTTTTGTACCATTTCCTTCGCTTTTCTTCTAGAGCTGCTTATGAAGACAAACATAAAACAACAATGTGAGAACGGACATAAAACGTATAAAAAAAATGGGATGGAGTTCGTAGGTTTGGATGGTTTAGTCAAACCCTGTCCTCATTTAAATAATCTGTTTATTTAATTTATTAAAACAGACGAGTGAGGACTCGTCTTTGAGAGACAAGCGTCTCCAGATTGAAGCTCTTACTTCAGCATATTATCATTTCCAACTTTGTCTGAGCTTCTTCCACTCGTCCAGTGTTTGTGACGACACACAGTGCAAACTATAAACTGTATAGAGGGAGGCCAATCTGCTACAACAGCTGCTGTATATAACTAGAAAAAGAAGACGTTTAAAGACATAACACAACATCTTTACACCGAGCAGAAGCCACTTACAGAGAATGCTCCCCGACACCCTAGTGCAACAACATGTTCATTACTGAACAGAAAAATAGATTTCTCTGGATGTACATAAAAGAAACGTCTGCAGGAACAGGTGGACGGCCGCTCCTCAAATCTCACCCAAGGTTCAGCGTCACGCGTCCAGTCAGCTGACGTCTCTACTTCTCTTTCTGTGAGGGGACGGAGAAGACATCACTGAGAGTTAACACCAGGCAGGAGACATTAATGTAAAGACATTCAGAGGTTTAACGTGACGTTACCTTTTCTTGTTTATTAGCTTCACCTGAGCCTGCAGAGAAATAAAAGACAAGAGTCAGATACAGAAACAAAAAATAATGTTTGTATCATAAAAGAATTGTAACTAGTTAGTTTTCCAATTGCTAACAAACTAAAATGACATGGATAGCACAAATATTTAAACTGACACATACGGAGCAAAACCTCATCTTAAATCCCCAAAACTTTAAACACATTTTCTGCTTTACACATTTTATACATTTTGCAATTCGAAATGTCACTTTTTAAGCGTACTGAAGCATACTTTGCCATTTCAAAACACTGCCATTTAAAATGACGCACTGCATGAGCTCATTGGCTGCTATATGTGCTACCTGGCCAAACAGGTGTTACGTAATTGCTAACACTTCAATCAGGAAGTAAGAAACAAAAGACCACAGGTTCTTTTCTGCACATTTTTTCTGCAATTGTATTTTTTAGCTTACTGTTTTGTGAGCATGTTTTAGTTCACTCCAGTGTAAATATATCTACTGTGCATATATTGCACTGACTTGTTTGGTGAAAAATAAAAAAATAGATATTTCAGTAGCACGTGTGTGTATCTGCAAATGTTTCTGTGCATGTGAACAATCTGAAAAATTCTCTACAGTTTGAACTATGAGAGTGCTTTTCATTGCATGCATTATAACAGTGTGTAGCTGGTTAGACAAAAATCTGTAATACGAATGAAGTGTGTGCCATCTGGTGCAAAAGTTTGATTTTAGATGCATTGCTTCATTTTATGGGATATATGAGGTATTTTGTAGTTTGGGTTTGTTTGGTGAATTGTGTTCGTATTTTGATGAAACCAGTCTAGTTTGCAAAATTGTGTTTAAGCAATTGGACAAAACTGTAATGTTTCTGATTTCTTTGATACCTGAGCCGATGAAGGTCCACGAGACAAACTTGATGAGGCCGTAGAGCACAAGGGCCACACCAACCATAGCCATGGAGTCCTCAATGGAGGGACTACTGAACCCTGGAAAGAAAAAAACAAATGTCTGACTTTCATCTTTATGTTAACATGGATGAAAATAATTAATGTGGACCAGGACCTTCACTTAAATTAAAACAAAGTCTGCAGCACTGGAGTTAGATGCTTTTACTGCTGCATATCAAAATGACTTTAAGGATTTACATCTATTGTTGGGTGAAACTTGAAATCCGAAATCCAGCAGCTACATGCAGCTAAGTTCATTTCTCATTAAAATACTTAAATTAGATTCAGAAAACGTCTCGTCTCTCAGTATCAGTTCTATCTCTCTTCTCTCTTTCATCATTGCAGTCCAGTGCTTTGCTGACACCAGAATCACTTTAATAAACGTTCTTCCACGTTACCGATGAGGTTGAGGGTCACGCTGGCCCGTCGTGTGCCTCCAGGATGGACAGCCACACAGGTGACCTCCCCTCCTCTGCCCAGGTCCAGCTTAGACGTGTCGAGCTCCAGACGGGCGCTCTGGCTGTAGGTGCCGTCCCAGGCCTGCCGGTGGCCCGTAACGCTGCCTGATCGCAGGGGTGTAATTTTCCCATCGGCCCCTTTAAACTCCCAGCTCAGCTCCAGGGTTAAGGGGGCGAAGCCGGACGCTTCACACTGGATGTTCACGATCTGACCTGGAACAGTGAGGGGCAGAGGGGAGGGGTGGATGGAGAGAGAGGGGGGCTCTGGGTAGAGAAAGAAAAGAAGATATTTATTATTTTACACTTTTTTTTTTTTTTAGAAAACATAGAGTTGAAGATTCTTGAGTAAAGCCTAAACATTAAAACGATTCCCTCACCTACGATCTCAAGCTCTATTGCCACCTGAGCCACCAGGTACGGCAGAAACACCGTACAGATGTACGTCCCAGAGTGACGCACTTGAGCCTCCTGCATGATCAGCGACGCGTTCCCTTTCTCATGCAAAGCCTCAAAGTCTAGCGTGGCCCCTTTCTCTTGCGTGTCAGCCAGGCGGTCCGTCTTGCCGTCATAGGCCAGGACGAGTCGCCCGTTGCCCCTGAACTGGTAGCGCCACTCGACGGCAAAGCCTTCCCCAGACAGAGGGGAGGAAGGGTCGGCCCAGAAGCCACAGTCCAGCAGCACCGGTTCCCCGAGTCTGGACTGCACCGACATCGTTTTACTGGTCACGCTCAGGATCACTGAGGACACAGACCGTGAGGAAAAGAGAGTCAAACAGCCTCTAAGATACTATAAAGCTTTCTTTAAACATGTTTTATATTCCTACCATTCTGCTCTTTAGTCCCAGTGGGAGCACGCATGATCGTAGAAACGCCCAGCGGTTCATTGAGGCCGTGGAAAGCAGCTGAAAACCAGTCAGCCTGCAGGTATGCGGGGCTGAGTTCAGACTCTGTGAGTGAAAGGACCCACTTGAGGCTGGAGGGCTGCGGCAGGAAGGGGTTGATCTCACAGCGGGGCTTCTCGACGGAGCCTCTGGGAGGGTTGAGAGAGCGACGGCAGAGAGAGGCAGCCGGGTCTGAGAGAACAGGGTGACACAAAGACGATGCTCTCAGATCCTCACTTTACTGATATGTCTTAAAAAAGATATACTAATACTGATAGAGATAAATATATGCCTTTAGCCTGAGAATGATGCATATTTATATTATTAAAGTACTGAACACAGCTCAAATAGAGAGGATTTAAAACACACAGAAAGAAAACTGTAAGGAAACATCATTTAGATTTTCTTCTATGTAAAACATATTCCTGACATGTGCACACTACAGCTCTCATACATCCAGATAAGTCACATCCTGTTCAGAGAGTGACTGTGAACTAACCGGTGATGAAGTAGACTCTGTCAGGGCTGATGTCGGATGGAGACTCGCGGCTCTCTGAACTCTGTGGGTCAGTTCTGATGTGAAGCAGTGATTTCTCCTGGCTCGTTGCTCCGGTTAAGCCTCCTCCTCGACCTGCTTTCTCCTGCACGAACCAGCACTCCAGCACCGGACATCTGCTGCTGCTGCTGCTGCTGCTGCTGCTGCAGGCTTCAGCAAACAGATATTAAAGAGAATGTACAATTAATAAAAAAAATGCAATTGTATTCTGTAGTGCTCCTCTAATATATTCAAACAAACTATTATTTTGCTAGGCTGTGTGATTATATATGAATCTACTGTAATTCTGTTTAAAGAATTAAAGCCAAACAATGGATGCAAATGCACATAAAACCTTGCATGGATGAAAAAAAAAAACATTTTTATAAAATCAAAAGCAAAACTATAATTTTCTTCTGAACCACAAGCTCCAGATCTGCCTCTTCGGTTAAAACTGCTGCTTTCAGTTTTCACTCTTGTTGTCAATGTTTGAACTTTGTACAACAAATGTGTAGCATAGACTTAGGCTTATAATTCACTTTTATTTTTCTACTTAAACATTATTTATGATTGTATTTAGGTCATAAAACGTCTTTGTCTTAATCATGATAATTTAATAAAAACAAACTGAAACTTGGCTGCTGGTGTAATCATCATTTAAGCCACGAGGGGGCGGGGCACGCCACTGAACGCTTCACACCAAACTTCATTTAGAAATATGTCGTTTTTAATCCAAGCTGAACAAATGTACATTAATATAAGGATATAACACTGGTTAAGACGTTTCACCTCGTATTTCGGCCTAATGGTAAATTCGGCAATGTTCTCAAAAAGCATAGATATTACCATAAGTGCTAACATAATGATGTTTAAAGTTAAATGTTCATAAGTTAACGTTTGACTCGTATGAATCTGTTTTACTTTATAAAACATCTTATAAGACATCCATTCGCCTACCTTGGATGAAGCAGGTAACAGCAACCAGGCTCAGTTTGTAAATTGTGGAAAAGTTCGTCATGATTATCTCTGCTCCGTCTGGTCGTAGCTTCTCTTCTCCGCTGCTGCGATCAGACGCAGTAAATGTTTAGATGGTTGGTTTTCCCCTTGCAAACCCAGCGATCGTTTTACTTTCACTTTTACTGAGTCCAGCACAGTTTGACAAGTTAAATTATAACATCATTTCAAAACATAATAAAAATATATTAACGATTGTGGGTCACAAAATATTTTCATATTTGAAAACCTAAAGAAAACTTAAGGAAGCTTCATTACAGTCTATGTTTTAAATTGGACTTAAGTTCTTTCATTCTAGCGCTAGATGGAGCCATCCACCATGCAACAAACCAGCAGCACTAGTACTGGACTCTACACTCATGCAGCATTTCTTTATTCCCCTTGTCTTCTTCTCTGCAAAAATAACCCAGAAATATTAGTTTTATTCTTTCTGTGGTTGCTTTATATTTAGCACGAGTCATTTAATCCAGAAAAGAGAGTCTAAAGAAAGACAAAAGTGGCTCATAAGAGGCTGAAAGAATCCAGTCTGTGACAACGATAAAGGTCAAATGAGGACAAGAGAAACAGAAAATGATATCGTCTGACATGAAGCCACTGCTTTTATCATCTAAATACAATAAAGTGCACAAATACTATAAAAGCAATGTATAAGTATCATGTTGCTGTCTTTTAAAATATGCACATTTTGTTTTTGTGAAGTTTTAACAGGGTGCGTGGTGTCTCTTACATTTTTAAAGTCAGTTGCACGCTTGCTGAAGTTTTACTGATGTTAGTCTATGATTATATAAATTCTCGGTGGAATGTAGTAAAACACGGAGGACGAGATGACTCAATGAACAATGGCTTGTTCTTTCTTCCTGGTTTGCGTGCCAAAAAAAAAAAAAAACAGCCATACTAGCTCTCTGTTGCATACACCATAAGCGAAACCTAACAGACTGAGCATGTGATTTCCCAGAAAGAGCCTCAGAGGGATGTGCTTTATCGTCCTGGTGGTGGAGCTGTAACACTGCTACTGACAGCAAAGACAACCACTGTGAGGGTGAAGAACGTTTCTATTCAGAGCTGCAGTCTCTCTCTCTCTCTGCAGGTTTAGTTTGTTAATCTGCAGCACATCATGTCAGAAAATCAGCAGCAGAAAGACGAGAAAACACTCTTTACCTATTTAAGATGATCAAAATACTGCATGTTATGACATGTGGTGCTAAAGCTTAAAAATGCCACAAATTAAAGCATTATCAGGACACATGTCTCTCAGGATATCAGTATATATTATACTTTATTCTTTATATTGTCACTGGGGTAAAATATGAACTCAGAACCAAACATCAAGCGACTGCGCAACAGCTTTGACTGTCTGCCATTTCAAAACAAGGAAGACGCAAAATGGCAGCGCCTGCTCATGTTTTCAGAATAAAAAGGGTGTGGCGCAGCATGTGTCTGCATGAGTGTGATATTACATGCACCTCAGTTCACAGTTCACAAAACCAGCACAGCGCTGACTCCCTCAGGATTATGTTTACCTGTGTGATCCAGTGCATTTTAAACCTGTTCTCTATAGTTAAACCCTCACTTAAAATCTGTTTATATGAGTCGATGTGTAACCCTGCAGACACTTATGAGGAAAACAACATTAACTCAAACTGCAGAAGAAGAAACTTGCACAAAGTTGGAAAGGAAACAGAAGAAGCAGCCAAACCTGTTTATGTGCAGATGCTAAGCTGAGAGAGGCATTACTGACTTGAATTTAAATTAAAAGGCCAGCACGGTGGAACAGTGGGTTGTACTGGTGCCTCACAGCAAGAAGGTCCTTGGTTTGAATCCTTGGTGCAGAGAGGGTTTGGTTCTCAGGGCCTTTCCGTGGAGTTTGTATGTTCTCCCTGTGTTTGTGTGGGTACTCCGGTTTCCTCCCATCATCAGAAACATGAGCGCTAGGTGCCGGGTCAGGTTTGTCCAAAGCGGCACCACGCTTGGTTACAGTAAAGCACTTTACTTTACTAAAAACAACAGAGGCCTTAAACGCCCTACAGATATCACATCCATTCTTTAACT
This sequence comes from Planiliza haematocheilus, assembly GCA_005024645.1. Classification (NCBI taxonomy): domain Eukaryota; kingdom Metazoa; phylum Chordata; class Actinopteri; order Mugiliformes; family Mugilidae; genus Planiliza; species Planiliza haematocheilus. Next base: position 936,272 of record SRSE01000302.1, on the reverse strand, counting down.
TGATGTTATTACTTTAAACTGGAGAGATTAGAGATCACAGCATTTTGTTACCATGATTAGAAAATGTCCCTGCGACAAAAATGGATTAAAATGAACAAACGCACACAATATTTTTCATGCCGTTCCATTAGCTCTACTTCTTTTCATCTTATTGTATTTAGGTAACGTTATTAGGAAGCACTGCGTACATATTCATTTTCATGCAGATGTTACTGAGCTGCTTTATTCTGTGAAGCCAGATGAAATAAAAGCCTGGCTGACTTGTAATAGAGACATAACTGAAGGTGCATTTGTTCCTAGACACGTCACAAACACACAGTCTAATCACATATCTGCAGTGGATGCTGTTACCTTGACCTCCAGAACTGCTGGGAGGAACCTTGAAGCTACTTCTGACCAGGATGTGTCTTTTAACTCACACATAAGTCAGGTTCACAGAACTGTTCTTTTTTTGCATAGATAACACTGTCAGAGTAGGAACATCTTGTCTGTTTTTCATGTATTTATTGTTTACAGGCTGGACTATTGTTTATATGTACCATGAAAGTATTTAACACGTTATAAGTTGGAACTATCTAAATGAAACTGAACCGAGCCCAGAAGTAAACGTCTCAGTTTTACGTAGAACCTCTCTGGGTCCATTTAACACAGTTTTTGGTGACGAAGGGTCAGAATAACTTCTCATTGGCTCAGTTATACTTCATGTTTTCGTTTTGGGTTCGGACATTGGACCTCAGTGGTTCTTGCGCTCAAGAAAAACAAAATATTTTTTCGGTGATTTAGATTCGACATTTCACAATGAAGCCCTTCATTTTACTGCTTTTGCTGGGAATACACGACGTGACAGCAGGTAAATTTAACATTTTTAACTTTTTCCTCTGTTTTAACAGAGAAAATGCTTTATTGTGTCTTACGAGTTTAAAGTGTGTTAAATAGTCTCAGATTTTACGTTTCAGGACGGAGAGGACATCCGTGATTAAGCTATTAATGATATTTTACTCATTTTCGTATTTATCTCAAGAAACCGCAACGATCAAAACTTAACGACCTGAGCTGGTTTCCATCGCGGTCATATGAGCCGTCTGTCTCAGAGCCAAGCCAGCAAAGCCAGCCTGTCCCTCATGGAGCCGTGGTCACATTTTTATTGCACATGTGTACTTAACGTACAGATGCCGGGACAGGCCAAAATGCAAAAGGTAAACAAACAAACAAACATAAACGAAAAACTTTATTTGGTGGAGACTGGTTCAGTTTCCCCTGCGACCCTTCATCAGCGTTACAGAAGATGAAGGGATGCATGAATAGTTCAGATTTTAAAACTCTTACTGACTTGATTTTTGCTCACAATATCTCTCTCTATTACCGTTCAACAGTTCAAGTCATTTTACGGAATCATTTTGAAGAGACATACTGATAAAGTCACACAACCTAAAGACATCCTGACAGTTCAAGTCTTCATATTCAAACACTACATTATAAACAAAAACCCTCCCATCATAGGTTTGCTCAAATATTATCTTGATTCCTGTTCACTGTGACCCTGACTACTACTCTACAATAGTCCATGTAATTTTACTGTATAATTTTGAAGAAAATAAATGGTAAACCCACCCAAACTATCTCAAAGCATTCAGATAGAGACCATTTACTTACATTCAAACTGTCATAACTTTTTTCTTACAGACTACCGATCACAAACACAATAATTAAATAATAACAAATATTAATAATTAAAAGCAACATGCTTTGCTCAAATTGTTTTGTCTTCAAGTCATTTTACTGTAAAAATGTGAAGAAAGTCAATGACAAAGTCTCTCAACTTAAAATCATCCTGACAGTTCAATTCCTCATATTCAGATACTTGTTCATAGTGACCCTGACTACTGCTGTGCAATAGTTCAAGTCATTTTACTGTATAATGTTGAAGAAAATAAATGGTAAAGTCACCCAAAGTATTCTGACAAAGACCATTTACTTACATTCAAATTTCCATAAGTCTTTTTTCTTTCATAATTATACTTAAAACAACGCTTCCAGGTTTAAATGGTAAAATGTACAGCAGTCAGAAGTTCTATATGGTCACATGCCAACTTTAGTCATTACTGTTTTTTACACATTAAGTTTAAGAAAGTGGATGCACTAAATTAATTTTACATCATTATTTGACAAATTAAAACTTAACTTTGCAGAATAATCCAGTAATTTATCTATAATTTGAACATTAACATATGTTTTAAGTGTTAGATGAACAAGTAATTCTTTTCCTACAGTGACTCACTCTCTGAAGAATTTCTACACTGCCTTGTCTCAAGTCCAAAACATCCCAGAGTTTGTGATTATTGGGATGGTTGATGACGTTGAGGCGATTTACTGTGACAGCAGCACCAGGAGAGTTCAACCCAAACAGGACTGGATGATCAAAGTGACAGAAGATGATCCACAGTACTGGGAGACAGAGACTCAGATCTGTGTGGCTTCACAGCAGACCTTCACAACCAACCTCGACACTTTAAAGCAGCGCTTCAACCAAACTGAAGGTTAGCTCATGTGTTTTAGTCTTAAAACACATTTATTTTGTTTGTTGTAGATACACAAATACATGCACACAACAGTGTATTATATTAATACATTAGCTATCTTATTATAAAAGTTGTTTTATTAGATAATACTGCCAGACTGATCGTCCCAAAGTTATCCATATAGATTATTAACATTTTATCTTTGTTAAATTATATAAAAAATACTCTGAACACACAGAGTGAGTCTTCTGTAGAAATCTGTTTAACACCATGACGGTAGGAACATTATTTGTTGATTTTCTTGGTCATCATTGTTAAATTCTATTCCCTCTGTCTGTTTTCATCACTGAGACATGAAACCTTCCTGCTGACATCAGATTACCTTCTGGAAAATAATCTCACCACTGATTAAATACAGTAACAGTGTGGTCTACCTGCTCAGACAGGGTGCTCTCTGTCACCATACAATGTACAGGTTAACTTTGTCTCTGTCTCTGTCTCTGTCTTTCAGGTGTCCACGTTGTCCAGAACATGTATGGCTGTGAATGGGACGATGAGACTGATGAGGTGAAAGGATATCAGCAGTTTGGTTATGATGGAGAAGACTTCATAGCTTTCAACCTGCAGACAGAGTCATGGATCGCTCCAAAACCAGAGGCTGTCATCAGCAAACACAAACTGGACAATAACAACGCTCTTACTGCAGCCTTGAAGAACTACTTCACCCAGATTTGTCCTGAGTGGTTGAAGAAGTATGTGAACTATGGGAGGAGCTCTCTGATGAGAAAAGGTAAAATCACATGACCTCAGTTAGTGTAATGAACTCAATGTTCATATTCCTCAGTTACTTTTCTACCATTTTTCTCTCTCTATCTATATATATATATTTTAATATGTCTTAGTTCTTTCTCTATCCAGACGTCCCCTCAGTGTCTCTCCTCCAGAAGACTCCCTCCTCTCCAGTCAGCTGCCACGCTACAGGTTTCTACCCTGACAGAGCCATGATGTTCTGGAGGAAAGATGGAGAGGAGATTTATGAAGGAGTGGAACATGGAGAGATCCTCCCCAACCATGATGGATCCTTCCAGATGAATGTTGACCTGGATGTCTCATCAGTCTCACCTGCAGACTGGACTAAGTATGAATGTGTGTTTCAGCTCTCTGGTGTCAAGGACGACATCATCACCAAACTGGACAAAGCATCAATTAAGACAAACCAGGGTAAGCCTAAAGTAAAAAGTGATGATGGAGGTAGGAAACATTTTTATTTTACTCTAATCAAACTTCTTGTTTTTTTTTTGTAAAAGAGGATTTTTTTTCTTTTGTTGAAGTCATTGATCATTCACTCATATTGTATATTAAATCAGAGATGTCTGCTTGTTGAGATTTCTTTCCCTGACATGTGATCCTGAGCTGTACACAGCTTACTGTAGCTCTGACTGATACTTTTACATTTACATGGAGGATGATAGATGTAATATAGAGTATTTAGACTTGTTAAAGTGTCAAACCTCCTGTTTTAGTTTCAGTTATCATCATGTCAAAAAATAATTCTGTGCAGTATTCTAACAGAGTTTCAGCCAGTACTTTTAACGCATCTCCAGAAAATCAAACTTTATTAATCACTACAGTATTTCCAGTTTGTCATGTGTCTCATATCTTGTGCTTGTGACATTACATAGTTTGTATATATGGCACATTAGGCAAAGCACATTTTAGTCCTATGTCCTCTTATAAAGTCTGAATTGTTAAGAAGGTTGTCAGGTAATGTGGGTAGGATCCAAACGCAGGATTAAAGGTATTTAATAAACAGAATCAAGACTAAAGATAAAGCACTGCAGAGACGGCAGGTAATCTAAATGTAACGAGACATGAACAAGGCAGAATGAATACGGGCGAGAAACCAGACAAGACAAGTACGACATGACAGAGAACAAAGAGAAAGGCAGGGCTTTATACACTATATTACCAAAAGTATTCGCTCACCCATTCAAATGATCAGAATCAGGTGTTCTAATCACTTGGCCTGGCCCCAGGTGTATAAATTCAAGCACTCAGGCATGCAGACTGTGAAACAAGACATTTGTGAAAGAATGGGCCGCTCTCAGGAGCTCAGTGAATTCCAGCGTGGAACTGTCATAGGATGCCACTTGTGCAACATATCCAGTCGTGAAATTTCCTCGCTCCTAAATATTCCACAGTCAACTGTCAGCTCTATTATAACAAAATGGAAGCGTTTGGGAACAACAGCAACTCAGCCACGAAGTGGTAGGCCACGTAAAGTGACGGAGAGGGGTCAGCGGATGCTGAAGCGCATAGTGCAAAGAGGTGGCCGACTTTCTGCACAGTCAATTGCTACAGAGCTACAAACTTCATGTGACCTTCAGATTAGCCCAAGTACAGTACGCAGAGAGCTTCATGGAATGGGTTTCCATGGCCGAGCAGCTGCAGCCAAGCCACACATCACCAAGTGCAATGCAAGGCGTCGGATGCAATGGTGTAAAGCACGCCGCCACTGGCCTCTAGAGCAGTGGAGACGCGTTCTCTGGAGTGATGAATCACGCTTTTCCATCTGGCAATCTGATGGACGAGTCTGGGTTTGGAGGTTGCCAGGAGAACGGTACATTTCAGATTGCATTGTGCCAACTGTGAAATTTGGTGGAGGAGGAATTATGGTATGGGGTTGTTTTTCAGGAGCTGGGCTTGGCCCCTTAGTTCCAGTGAAAGGAACATTAAATGCTTCAGGATACCAAAACATTTTGGACAATTCCATGCTCCCAACCTTGTGGGAACAGTTTGGAGCGGGCCCCTTCCTCTTCCAACATGACTGTGCACCAGTGCACAAAGCAAGGTCCATAAAGACGTGGATGACAGAGTCTGGTGTGGATGAACTTGACTGGCCTGCACAGAGTCCTGACCTGAACCCGATAGAACACCTTTGGGATGAATTAGAGCGGAGACTGAGAGCCAGGCCTTCTCGACCAACATCAGTGTGTGACCTCACCAATGCGCTTTTGGAAGAATGGTCAAAAATTCCTATAAACACTCTCCTCAACCTTGTGGACAGTCTTCCCAGAAGAGTTGAAGCTGTAATAGCTGCAAAAGGTGGACCGACATCATATTGAATTCTATGAGTTAGGAATGGGATGGCACTTCAGTTCATAGAATGAGTAAAGGCAGGTGAGCGAATACTTTTGGTAATATAGTGTATATTCACAGGGGACAGAGGAGGAGAGAGGAGGCACAGGTGAAACAAATCAAGGTGGAGAAGGAGAAACCGATGAACTAATCAAGGGGGAAAACACACAAGACAGGAAACAGAACCTCAGGAAAACTAATCATGACATGAATTAATAACTGTCATCTCTATTTCAGAGGTTCATATTTATATGTGTGAGCTTATTAAGATTATTAAAATCTCAAAGATCAACTTGACAGAAACCATTCATTATATTTTTATTTTTTTAGCTTCTGACACTTCATCATCATCAGCTGATCGTCCAGATCCTTAGAAAGTGAGTAGACAGTAAACACAGCTGATCAAACTAAACAAATATAATAGTATAGCCTCAAAGCTGCTGTTGTCTTTCTGTTTTTCTATAATTTCTTTGTGTGATTCATTGTTTCTACAGGAAAATGATCCAGATGTGTAAACTGAAAGATGAGAGGATGAGAGGATTCTTCTTGATTGTTCATGTGTCTTTACAGGAGAAAGTGATTTACAGCATATATTTACAGTTTACTGCTGAAGCCATAAGTGAATTCACTGAAAATGTGATCAATTTAAAGTTAATCAAGTTAATCATGTAAAATGTTTTATATTTGTGATTTTATTTCTGCTTTTGACTTCCTGACACAGTTAATTATTGACTGAATAATAAATTAGAACTCATCACATACATAGATGATGTATTTCAGCCTCAGATATGGTAGGGATGCAGATTAGTGGTTTATCTGGTTTAGATTAGCTGGTCTTTATTTGTAGTAACACATTCATGGACATTAACGGGGGGACAGGCCTCTTCTTTCCAGAAACAGATCCAGAAAGTTTGAGAGCAGATCTGTCTGTCCATCCAGATGCTGAGCAGAAATAAATCAGATGAAGACAACAATGCAGCACTGATCAAAGGTAGCTGAAGTCTCTGGACTAGCTCTGTCTGACATTTCATATGCAGAGAATAGAATCAACTTATTAAAGTTAATTAAAGTGTTTTTTACACCTTCCACTTGTTTATGCATTTTAGATTTTGTGACATTGCAGCTCATTTCTATATTTGTAGTCATTTGAACAGAAACAAGAAGAAACTGATAAAGAGCAGAAAGAGGAGAGAGAACTCCACTCTATAAAGAATATGAGACTTTGAATTTGAGAGAAATCTTCCATCTCAGTCACAAACACAGATTTTTTCAGTAAGAATAAAAAAAACTGATAATGACAATGATAATTCATTCATTCATCTTCTGTAACCTCTTCTCCTGGGAAGTGTCACAGAGGGTTGGAGTCTATCCCAGCTGTCATTGGACAGTTTAAACTTTAAACAGCCTCCTGTTCTGTTTGCAGTGTTTAATGTCATTTACTCTTGTCTGTGGTAATTACCAAATTAAAATAAAAGCATGAAACACATTAAGGTTTTTGTGATATTTACATGTTAAAATATATTTTGTTCATAATTTCTAGACAGACTTTAAAATCTACAGAGTCCTAGGGATTTATGTTTGTCTCTTAAGAATAAGACCTTAGAGATGAAAGTCATCAGTTCTTAATTGAGATATTATTAAACATATTATTGTCTACAGTTTAACATTTTACTACAGCTTTTGCTCTATTGTTTCATAAATGATCCAGTTATTATTTATGTTTGTCTGTTGTTAGTATTGCTTCATAACAAAATTATTTCTATAATTAATTTTAGGTTTCAGGGAGCAGTGAGGCTGTTATTGACTCTAATAACTTGATATGAACATAGTCATGGATTATGACTTTTTTTTTCCTCAGACAGGAAGTGACGTCCTCAGGTGATTTTCTTTTATAGTTAAACAGTAGGTACATAGTTTGTCTGCAGGGGGCGCTGTCACACTGATCATAAGAGCAAAAAGCTTCAAAAGCAGAAAGTAAGAATTTAAACGTCAACAACACTGAAGCAAGAGCAAAATGAAGACAGCTTGAGGTGTCAAACATCAGACGTTAAACCATCAAGTAGTTTTCATCTGACACATCGTACAGGACCAAAGGTGGACAGAGTACACACCTTCACTACTTGAGTAAAAATACAGATACTCCTGTCAAATATTACTCCACTACAAGTAAAAGTAGCCTAGTCAAAAATTTACTTAAGTAAAGTACTAAAGTATTTGCTTAAAAAATACTTAAGTAAATGTATTTAAAAAGTATTTCAGGAAATACAGGAAAGTAGCTTTATTATTGTCATTATACAATCCACTCTACAATCCACAGCCTCACTCTTTCTCTTGCAGACAGCCTCTCTCTCTCTCTCTCTTTTTATACGATTACGTTTAAAATGTTCATCAGCAATTTATCAAACATTAAGCTAGCTAACATCACTTTACATACCGCGACGTGCTTTTTCATGTTGGAAGACGAGTTCTTGTAGGCCGTGATATAATTTGTTCGCAGTAAGCGCAACAAACATTTAAACTGAAACGAATCAGTTTTTGTGGCAAAAATCTCAAACATGGTTTTGAGATAAGGCCACGGGTGCTCGGTGGGAGTTTCTCCAGTTTCTTCCTGAATTGTACGGATTGTATGGAATGATGTAGTGAATCAGCAGAAATAGTTTCTCAGAAGTAAGCTCAAAAGTAACGAGAGCATCAACAGAAATGTAGTGGAGTAAAAAGTACAATATTTGTCCTTCAAATATATTGGAGTAAAAGTAAAAATATCCCCCAAAATAATACTCAAGTAAAGTACAGATACTCAAAAACTGTACTTAAGTACAGTACTCAAGTAAATTTACTTCGTTACTGTCCACCACTGTACAGAGCTGATCTGTTGGTGTTAGTGCTTTCATTCTTTTTGGTTGATTTAATTTAAAAAATTATTGCTTGACAATGTGTGTTTTATTGTGTCCTGATCTGAGTAGGTCTAACAATGTGTCATTAATCAAACTAAACTAGTTTTGAACCAGTAGAATGAAAATCACAGACATGCACAGGAATGTCTGTAAAACGTTTGTTTTGGTTGTTGATTCTTTTTTTATCAGGACATTTTCATTCTCAGTGCAGCCCAAGCAAAGAAAAATACAATAATACATCATATGCCCAGAGTGTAGGCCGGCTGACAGTGACCTCTGACCTGTCACTTGTCATCATCATATCAAGAAACAGTATCACACAGGGTCTGAGCTGCATGAGATAAATTACTACTGGTAAAGCTCCTCCGTAGACTAGCCACTCATTAACCTTTTTGCACCTGGCTCATAGAGACAGAGTTTGCTTTCAGTTTCATTTACAACCTCTGTGAGTCAGTTTAATCTAGTTATAGGTGACGACCGCTCAGAGTAAACTCTCATTGGCTCAGTTATTGTCGGAAGTTCACGCTTGTTTCCACTTCGCTGTTTGTGTCTGAGCAGGACGAGTCTCGCTTTTAACTCCGAAATGTAAAACATTATTTCAGGTAGATAATCATTACGTGTTGGATACAAATGAAGCCTTTCGTCTTTCTGCTCTTACTGGGAATACACGAAGTCACGGCAGGTGAGTTTAACATTTTTAACTGAATTCATTTGAACAGAGAACGGGCTTTGTGTCTTACGAATTTAAAGTTTGTCAGATAGTCTCCGATTTTAAGTTTCAGCACTGAGAGGACTTCTATGATTAAGCTGATGTCTTACTCACTGCTGAAAAGCGTAATGATATGGAGAGAATTTTGATCCGACTAATAAAGGAACAAAATGTTGTCCATACAATGATTGATCGAAACTTAACGAGTGTCTTTCACCAATATGGCTTCACGGCAGACACAGATACATTAAGGAAACAGGAAGAGAGACTCTAAAGTATGTTTCATGTCCACAAAAGATGAGGGACTAAACCATTTCAGTCTCTAAAATGTTCACGACACGAGAATCACAGGAAATAAACAAATGTGCGATTGTTGTCATTACAGTTGCTCCAAACGATATTAAAACTATAACAGTTACATTATTTATTTATTTATTTCACACAAAACAAGTCATTTTAATGACTTGAATACATACATTTAAATTTAAATCATTTACAGTTTATAATCACACATATTTTGCTCAGAGTTTTATAACTATGTGCTAAAACAATAACAAGAAGTTTAATTGACTAATTCTCAGAGAATAAATGTTTTCACTGAACAGGATTTAAACTACAGTTAAAAATCTATTTGTCTAGTTTAATATTTAATTTCAGAATACACTTAATCATGGCAAAGTAAAAAAAAAACAATAATAATCTTGTTGTTGTAAATCAGTATATGTTTGTTTATTTATTTGATTACTGAACAGACATTATGATAAAAGTAAGTTTTGTAGAGGTTGTTATTTCTCAAAACTGAACTCTTTTCCTACAGTGACTCACTCTATGAAGAATTACTTCACTGCCTCATCTCAAGTCCCAAACTTCCCAGAGTTTGTGGCTGTTGGTTTGGTTGATGAAGTTCAGATGATTTACTGTGACAGCAACACCAAGAAAGCAGAACCCAAACAGGACTGGATGAAGAAAGTGACAGAAGATGATCCACAGTACTGGGAGAGACACACTGGATTGTGTGTGAGTTACCATCAGACCTTCAAATCCAACATTGAAATTGTAAAGCAGCGCTTCAACCAAACTGGAGGTTAGTTCATGTCTCAGTTATTATAGATCAAATATTTACTTCTTCATTGATTTTACTAAACAGTTGTGAACACACACATCCTGTATCATCCATTAACATCATTCACATTGAATTGTTTCATATGTAGATTTTTCTTCATTCACCTGAACTCAAAGTCAGATTTAACACAGATTACTGAGACTGAAGACTGGACACTGCTTTACTGCACTGACTCTACACTAAACCATAATAACCAGCAGAGGTTAGGACATGTTTGTCTCCACTGGATTAGATCAGAATAAATCAGTTAACAATAATTAACTTTTACAGTTTGACACTCAGCTAATAAAGTGACATTAGTGTCTGGTTTCTAGACCTTTGAGACACGACAACATGAACAATGTCTCATTCATGTCACAGATATAAATAGTTTAACAGCAGGACTGTAGTGAAAATAGTTTGTCCATCCAACATAAATATACACTAGAAGTTTAGATTAAATCACCTTTACTTGACTATTGAGTGTCTGTGCCTCTAGGATTATATACATTACTGAAACAATTAGTCACTTTATCAGTTTGATTATTAGAAGAATATTAACTGATGGTTCTGAAGATCACATAATGATTTATGTATTTTATCCTCAAAGACAAAATGACAAACTTTTACTGGTTATACATAAATGAACATTTGCTGGTTTTCTTTGTAATTATTGTGAATTAAACATTGTTTGATGTTGGTTGGACAAAACAAGTGATTTAAAGATTCAACCTCAAGCTCAAACTGACAAGAATCTTACACAATTTTTCTAAAATAATACAGTTTTAACAACTGATTTATTAAAATTGACATTACATCATCATGTGACAAGAATGATTAGCTGGAATCTAAATATGTTGAAGAACTGCAATTAATATCATCACTCATATTACTAAGAACCTTTAATGTGATAAACGAAGAAATGATTTAATGTACAGTCAGATATCAGTTTGTAATTCCTGTGTTTTAGTTCATGTTTCTTTCTTCTGGTTTGAGAGTCTCAGTTTTTCATCTGCATGTCTCTGTCTTTATGGTAAAAGGACAAATGTGGGCGGGGTTTGTCTCTGTGCTGCTCTTCTATTGGTCAGATAAACTGTCAATCACATCCTGCAGGCAGCTCTGAGAAGTGAGCACAGTCCTCTGATGCTGTTAGCATTCAACCAGTAGCACTCAGTAAAAGTAGAGATTGAAGTTATTTCCTCTGTCTGTTTTCATCACTGAGACATGAAACCTTCCTGCTGACATCAGATTACCTTCTGGAAAATAATCTCACCGTGTCTCCAACACTAGTGAGGAAGTTACTGGTATTTATTGAGAGCAAACATCAGCCTGTTCATACACTCTGAAGCAGCTCCATCTGTTTTATGGAAAGATCTCAAACCAAACTGAAACACCTGATCACTGAGGAAAAGAAATGTCTGAATATTTTCTTCTTCCTTTTTAGTTGAGAAACAGAAAAATAAATAAAGATGACAGCCAACATGTGATGATGAGTTTAACAGACAGTCTGATCTGGTTAAACCTTCAGTCCTCTCCTGCTCTCCACCGTCTCATGTCCTGTCTTTTAATTTACACACTCACTGTTTAACTGCTCTCATTGAATTATTTTTCTGTTTCTGCCGTCGGAACCGAATGAGCATAAAAACAGTGATTTGATTGTGGCTCATAAATTCTTAGTAAAAGCAGGAAAGTCGTAGCTTCTGTGCTGTTGAGCTGAGACGCTGCTTAAATTCATTAAAAATATAAAAATGACAGGGAACTGATGATTAGTTTTTAGTTCAGAGTTGGACAGATGAAGAGAGGATGAAATGATCCTACTAGTTAGTGAAGATGTTTGTCAGTTAAATGATCTAGAAAGCATCTTCTACACCTGAAACCAGAGATTTTCCTTCATATTCTGATTAAATACAGTAACAGTGTGGTCTACCTGCTCAGACAGGCTGCTCTCTGTCACCACACAATATACAGGTGTAGTTATTAAACAGCATTTATGTCGGTTTTGACGTCATGATCCTAAAATAGTGATTTAAAAAGCGTCTCAGCGCCACAGTGGAGGAGTTAGCCTGGTTTAGCAGCTAACGTTAGCATTAATGAGCCACAGTCAAATCACTGTTTCTGATCATTCATGTGACAACAGGAACAGAAACGATAGAATGAAACGACAGCAGCTGAACTGTGTGTGTTTATTAAAATGCAGTAACGCTGTAGTTGATGGTGGAGAGCAGGAGAGGACTGAACCAGATCAGACTGTCTGTCAGACTGATCAACAAGAGCTTCACTGTTTTATGAACTAAAGAAGAACCAGACAATTATTTAGTAATGTCTTTATCTAGTTAGTCATTTTATTGTGGTTAAAAATCTTTACTAATTTGTCATAAATACACATAATGTTAACAAGCTAGCTAGTGCTGGCTCACAGTAAATGTCAGAGAACTGTAGACGTCTTAACTTTCCAGAAGGTTCTCTGTTATTAGCAGCGAGGTTTCACAGATAAATCAGAGACAAACTGACCGTGAACAGAAATGAAATGTTAACTTTTAGAGCGAGCTGCTGGTCGAACGCTAATATCATCAGAGTTCTTTGAAGAAGCTCAAAGAAAAACTGAGACTCACAAACTAAAACAAATAAGAAACACAAAGTAAAAGACAAACACTACGAGCTGTGATATGAGAGGAACATCACATTTCTTTACATTTCACATTGAAGTTCTTTTTATATTTTTGATTGATGAGTAAAGTTAGATTTCAGTTTGTGTTTTAAATGAACTCTACTGTACTGATCACAGATTGTTCATCAATAATTAACATGTACATGGACTACAGACTGGATTAGATGAACTTTACTTGACTGCACTGTGTCTGTGCCGTGACAAACAGTGCTGAAATGATTCATCAATAAATCAATTAGTTGATGATACTAAATTAATTGACAACAATTCTTCAATCAGCTGATCATTGAACTCTTTAATCAATCAGACATTTGTTGATTCACGTTTCTCAGATATGAACATTTCCTTCTTTTCTCTCTTTAATCTTCTAAATTAAATACTGTTCAGTGTTGGTTGGACAAAAGAAGCAGCTTGAAGATTTATCCTCATCAGTTTCACTATTTTCAAGTGATAAATAAATAAAAACACTCATGACATAATCAGCAATGACACAAATCTTTAGCTGAAGATGTAAATTTGTTGAAGAAAACAGTTTAGATGAACTCTTCTAATACAGTGTGTCCATAATATAGTAGAACTACAGTAGATTAGATTCCACTAACCTTTATTTGTCCATAGTGTTTCTGTGCCACAATAAACACATTTAAGTGTTAAGTTCATGTATCTGTTGATGAGTGGAGCTCTGTGGTGAAGATTTGATATGAAATAAAAGAATGAAATGATCTGAGTCTGGTTCACTGCAAGCTCTCTGTCTCTGTCTCTGTCTCTGTCTCTGTCTCTGTCTCTGTCTCTGTCTCTCAGGTGTCCACATTGTCCAGTGGATGTATGGCTGTGAATGGGACGATGAGACTGATGAGGTGAAAGGATATTATCAGGATGGTTATGATGGAGAAGACTTCATCTCATTCAACCTGGAGACAGAGTCATGGATCGCTCCAAAACCAGAGGCTGTCCCACCAAACAGAAGTGGGACAATGACAAAGCTAGAATCGCATACCTGAAGAACTACTTCACCCAGATTTGTCCTGAGTGGTTGAAGAAGTATGTGAACTATGGGAGGAGCTCTCTGATGAGAAAAGGTAAAATCACATGACCTCAGTTAGTGGAATGAACTCAATGTTCATATTCCTCAGTTACTTTTCTACCATAGCATTATAATGTATGACCAACTGTTTACACTCAGTCTACAGTCTTTTCTCTTTCTCTCATTTTATCTCTTCTCCACTCTCCCTTTTCAGGCTTTTATATATTTATCACTGTTATTTGTTCTGCTGTTTGTCTGTTTTTTCTCATTAATTACTTATCCTCTATTTCTCTACATCACTTTTGTTTTTATCTGCTTCTCTTCCTCTCTGGACTTTATAAACTGTCTCTCACTCCTTCCTGATGTCTTTTCTTAATATCGTTCTCATCTTATATAAAATCACTTCTTTTTCATAATAACACTTCACATGATGTATATACAGTACATATACTGTATATATTAATATGTGTAAGCCATTCAAACTACATGACATCTATTACTTTGCATGTAATACAGGAACTTAACTCTCTTTGTTCTCTCTCTCTCTCTCTCTCTCTCTCTCCAGACGTCCCCTCAGTGTCTCTCCTCCAGAAGACTCCCTCCTCTCCAGTCAGCTGCCACGCTACAGGTTTCTACCCTGACAGAGCCATGATGTTCTGGAGGAAAGATGGAGAGGAGATTCATGAAGGAGTGGAACAAGGAGAGATCCTCCCCAACCATGATGGATCCTTCCAGATGAATGTTGACCTGAACATTTCATCAGTCTCACCTGAAGACTGGAGGAGGTACGACTGTGTGTTTCAGCTCTCTGGTGTGGAGGACGACATCATCACCAAACTGGACAAAAAGGACATCAGAAGCAATGGAGGTAAGAGATTTTATTTGACTGTTAATACGTGGCTATATACTTACTTAAACATTAATTTATTGATTGATTTTTTTATTACTTATTCACTTATTCACAGCTCTTCATTTGTTGTGCTTAATTTAGGCAAACTGAATTTAGTTTGTTTTTCTGTGCTGAACAGGAAAGCCCACTGACATGACCACTATCATCATCATCGTCGTCACTGTATGTGTTGTTGTAGCTGTCATCGTCATTGTTGCCATTGGAGTCAAACTATACAAAAAGAAAAATGGTGAGACACCCAAATATATTGTAAACTGACTTTGCCTGCTCTTATTGTTTTAGTATTTGAGTCAATGTTTGTCCAGATAGCAAAATGAAACTAGCTTCTCATCTGCAGACGTACAAGAGTGAAGCTCAGAGTCAGGGTCGTGTTATGACAGTAGCATCATAATGTTAAAGTGAAGAGATCGAAAAGGAAATTAAGTAAAAATCAGGAGAGTAGAAAGATTTTTAAACCACTTTGAATGAGTAGGAGGAAAATGTTAGTATAATTTTATCTACAAACATGATAACTGAATTGTTTTTCCTTGTTTTTACAGCCAAACCTCAGCCTGGTCAGTAAAACCTTATTTACATTCATACCATCAAAAAATGAAAATGATGACGATGTGGATAATGAATGACAATAGTGTTGTAAAATTTGTTATTATTATTTAGTTGGAACAAATAGTTGTCTTCAGTGACTAGGATAACATTACTCTTTTGTTTAGACATGAAGACTTCACCTGATGCTCCTACAGGAGGTGTCAAGACTGAAGGTCTGTTGGTTCATCCATAAATTGTCTGTGAATAAATTTATTTATTTATCTGTATACTGTATCTACACCATTCAGGGATAACATTAGTGTCATTGCTATGGGGTGGGGGTGCCTGGTCTGGTCTAGGTGGGTGCTACATGTCTAAGTAACATCCACACCAATGAATGAAGCCAGGTCCAGAAGTTTCCCAGCAGAACACTGAACTGGAGCAAGATGGTTTAGATATTATTCACTTCTCCTGTCAGTGGTCATAATGTTGTGGCTGATCAGCGTATATATATTATTTCCTTTATTATTTTTTTTTAATGAAATGATTTCTAACATAACAAACTAATAACGGTTTTGCAGAGAAAGTTCTGACAGTGGTAGTATTATTTATTTATTATTTTTGTAGACAAGAAGATAAATCATGTTCATTTTTGTCCTTTCCTGTTTTCTTCTCCTCAGGTTCTCAGTCTTCAAGCACTTCTGATGGTTTCTCTGTGGGAAGTGAATGCACCGACACTCCACTGATCAGAGGTAACTGTTGTCTCATTCTAGTTATGTCTGATATATCATGTCTTAGACCTTTAAGGTCAAACTTTTTTGTTATGTTTTTGTTTACACATCCTGGGTTTGTAACATAGAAGGAATAACTTAAAGGGATTAATTTCATAGCTTCATTGTGTTAATGTCTCAAACTATGATACAAAAAAAAAAACTTCACAGTCTTGCTCTATTCTGGGGGAACACACACCTGCTGTATTAGTGCCATGACACTGACTAAAAACCCAGAATGTGATTGAAAGTATAGAAGAAAATGTAACAGTCTTAAATTTCGCAGTAGAACATTTTCTGGCCTTTTACATCTCATTTTTATTTCTATTCAGGCATGCAGATTATCAATTCTGATCAATCATGGCTCATGACGCTGAAAATGTTGTAGGTTTCTCGCTGATATTCACATCATAATATAAACTCCTTTAAGACAGTTCCTTCAGCAGTGGACTGCTGCATCCATGCTGCAAGAAGGAATACTACCGCAGGTCCTTCATTCCAACTGCCATTAGACCGTACAACACCGGCCTGAGTCAAAAATAACCCACACACTTTTGTTTTTTTTTATGGTCATTGTTGCACAAATTAAATCTGCTTTTTGCACTGCCTTATATTGCACAAACCACTACCTCACCATCTCATAGTTTTTAGACTTTTAGCAATTTTCCTGTCAAATTCGTTATTGCTTTTTTTATATATTTTTGCCAAATTCTGCGCTACTGTGATAAGGAAATTTCCCATATGTGGGATAAATAAACATTGTCTTATGTCTTAAGAGTGAACATGAAAAGCTGTAAAGTAAACTAAAACAAGAAAATCATGTGTACATAAAGGCAGTGTCAGTTTTTATCCATTCACTTTCCATCAATAGATCATATACACTCACCATGCTAGTAACGGGTTGGACCCCCTTTTGCCTTCAGAACTGCCTCAATTCTTCGTGGCATAGATTCAACAAGGTGCTGGAAGCATTCCTCAGAGAGTTTGGTCCATATTGACATGATGGCATCACACAGTTGGCGCAGATTTGTCGGCTGCACATCCATGATGCGAATCCTCATATGGGAAGCCGTTTGAGCATTTATTCAATATCCTTGATATCGGACTTAAGGTCCATGTACTAGTAAGCTTTTTGTCCTCACTAGTAGGACGATTTTGTGCACTAGTAGAACTACTAGGGCACACTGGTGTTAGTCACACACCCGTTCCACCACATCCCAAAGATGCTCTATTGGATTGAGATCTGGTGACTGTGGAGGCCATTTGAGTACAGTGAACTCATTGTCATGTTCAAGAAACCAGTCTGAGATGATTCCAGCTTTATGACATGGTGCATTATCCTGCTGAAAGTAGCCATCAGAAGTTGGGTACATTGTGGTCATAAAGGGATGGACATGGTCAGCAACAATACTCAGGTAGGCTGTGGCGTTGCAACGATGCTCAATTGGTACCAAGGGGCCCAAAGAGTGCCAAGAAAATATTCCCCACACCATTACACCACCACCACCAGCCTGAACCGTTGATACAAGGCAGGATGGATCCATGCTTTCATGTTGTTGACGCCAAATTCTGACCCTACCATCCGAATGTCGCAGCAGAAATCGAGACTCATCAGACCAGGCAACGTTTTTCCAATCTTCTATTGTCCAATTTCGATGAGCTTGTGCAAATTGTAGCCTCAGTTTCCTGTTCTTAGCTGAAAGGAGTGGCACCCGGCGTGGTCTTCTGCTGCTGTAGCCCATCTGCCTCAAAGTTCGACGTACTGTGCGTTCAGAGATGCTCTTCTGCCTACTTTGGTTGTAACGGGTGGTTATTTGAGTCACTGTTGCCTTTCTATCAGCTCGAACCAGTCTGGCCATTCTCCTCTGACCTCTGGCATCAACAAGGCATTTCCGCCCACAAAACTGCCGCTCACTGGATATTTTTTCTTTTTCGGACCATTCTCTGTAAACCCTAGAGATGGTTGTGCGTGAAAATCCCAGTAGATCAGCGGTTTCTGAAATACTCAGACCAGCCCTTCTGGCACCAACAACCATGCCACGTTCAAAGTCACTCAAATCACCTTTCTTCCCCATACTGATGCTCGGTTTGAACTGCAGGAGATTGTCTTGACCATGTCTACATGCCTAAATGCACTGAGTTGCCGCCATGTGATTGGCTGATTAGAAATTAAGTGTTAACGAGCACTTGGACAGGTGTACCTAATAAAGTGGCCGGTGAGTGTACATTTTTAATTCGTTATTTTATTATTGTTCAAATAATTTTATGTTCTGTTCTCCTCAGACTCTTTAAGCAGTTCTGATCTTTCATCTACTGAAAGTGTGCAAAGTAACACACCACTGATCAAAGGTAACAGACGTCTCTGTTCTACATGTGTAACATATATTCTAGGTGTCTTACCTTTGTTTGCATATTAAGATCCATCGGCATAGGACATAGGACATTCTATTTATTTATGCATTTTGGATTTGTGATATTGCTTTTTATTTATAGCTTTTTTGTTATTTGTCTGAGCAGACAATCAGAAGAGGAACCAGCAGCATCCAACTTTGAGTGGAATCTTCAGTCCCAGACACTGATGAGATAAATAACATGACTACTACAGCTAATAATAATAATAATAACATTGGTCAATAAAATCAGAGATAAAGAGAATAAAAGAGATTAACACATTTCTGATTTACGACAATAAACATTTAGTTGATATTCTCATCTCTCTTCTGGTTCCAGTGTAACAACTAAAAGCAGCTTCACCAAATGTTTTTGATTTAAATTTAAAGATGACTTCAGAGACCATCCAGATCACAGACAGGAGGCTTTTCAGACTAATAGTTTAGAAACAGAGAGGTCACCAAAGCAACGATACTCCTCTTCTTCTGGTGTTAGTCAGTCTTCTGAGGCAGAGCTCTGAATGAACTGAAGCATAAAGTTTATAACTGTATGTGTCTTTGGGTAAAGCAGCTATGAAAATGTCCTTCCTGATATAGATGCTGCATTTGTAACATGACAACAAGTAGATTGATGTCACACCTCATAACAAAGAGTGTCTTTCTAACCATCTAACATGTAAACATAGATAGTTGTGATGGAGCTAATTGTACTACAGGTAAACTCCAGATAGAAGCTGAGGAGTTGTTGAAAAGTTAAAATAGAGCCTCCACATGATAAATTCTATTCACATCTTTACTAAACATTAAATGTCTTCTCTGTCTCTGTTAGATGAAGTTGTATCAGTGGTTTCTATTCCATCATTTATTTTGAGGGTTGGATGTTTGTGGATCTAGACTAGTAGTGTATATATAGATGTAAGTCAATCTCTTTTGAGGTGTTTAACGTTTAAAATAATTCTCTCATTTAATGATTGGTTGTGTTTGGTGTAAAGGGTTTATCTACCAAATGTTTCTGATTCAAGATTGAATGTAATGTTTTATTGTTCCATTATTTTATGTTGTATTCACAGGTTTTATGGACAATGATAAAAGTGTTTTCCTTCCATCCTGATCCTGAATACAGCCTGTTTGAACACAGTGACTTAATAAATGATGCTGATGATTTAACTCCTGTTCCCCATTGACTGATTTCTACAACAATAATCAAAGGACACAGTGATGGTGAGCTCATAACAACTGTCCATCCAGTACATTTGATTTTGTTCTCAGCTGTGTGCAGCATACCATCAGATCACAGTTTGTCACAGAATGATATGATCAGTTGTTGCCTGACGTCTTTATTTGTTTAGCTGCCCTCAGATATCTGTGAGCTCCAGTATTAAGCTACACTTACTGTTAAAACCAGTTCAAACCACCAGTAACTACTATTACATTCAGTCATAGAAACTCTTCACATAGTCAATGCTCATATTAAATTAGTACATTTGTTTTAATCAGCTTTGATTGTACAGTTTGTGTTTGTAGTGTTGAGAGTTGAGATGTTCTTTGGTAAATGTTCTTCTTCTTTCTGGATAAATCTATTTGATGTGACACATGTTAAACAGTAGATATGAATAAAGGTCAATAGACTACATTTACTGCATTATTAGCTTCACACATTACTGTCAGTGTTTTTATTGCTGCTAGGTGTGAATGTGTGTCTGAATGATTCTCTGGTTGTCAGCTCTGTGACTGACCTGTCATTTGTCCGTCGCCTCTCGTCCACTGTCAGCTAAAGGAAAGGTGAGTATAGCCAATGGATTAAAGCCTACACCTGATGTAGAACCAGACACCATAGACAAACAAACACGGAGAAACGCTCAACCTGAAATGAGTCGTGTGATTTAATCTGACTGTTTAATCTTCTAATCAACCTGTAGATGAACTTTATTAACTTCAGACTGAATCAGATTCAGTAGGTTTAATCTTCCTGCAGCAGGAGGCTACAAAGAAGAGGCTGGTTGTGAGCAGACACAGGTTTCCTCATGAAGGCTGTTAGATGAGCTGAGACTGATCAGCCTCCTTCCTCCAGGTAGGTAGACTGGGCCTGTTATGACTGCAGCCAGTTTATCAGTTTGTTCTAAACGTTGGTCTGAAAGCCTCCATCCATCCTCAGAGACCACGAGCTCAAACTCCTCGTCTTTAGAGAAACTGTACAATGTCAGATTTGATTGATGACCTTTGCTTCATGTTCATTCATTCATAGAGTTCAAACTCAGTTACCAGAGTAGAACTAGATTAAAACAGCTTTTAGTCATCCTTCAAAGTTTGACAAACTTCTGAAAATGAAAATCACATTTTGTGTAAATTTAATTCTAGTCTGGTTAGATGGTTGTAGAATTGTTGTAAACTGTTTTCTATTATTCTCTGATCATTTATTAATCATATAATTAGTTGATCTGATCTTGAATTGATGTTTAATCTGTCTTGTGTACATCTTCTTTCTGTACAGGTCTATTTTTATTCTGATCTTTACAAACATCCTCCAGTTGATGGCGCTGTTTCCAGGTATTAAAGTTTAAACAGCCTCCTGTTCTGTTTGCAGTGTTTAATGCCATTTACTCTTGTCTGTGGTAATTACCAAATTAAAATAAAAACATAAAACACATTAAGGTTTTGATGATATTTATATGTTAAAATATATTTTGTTAATAATTTCTAGACAGACTTTAAAGTCCTAGGGATTTATGTTTGTCTGTTAAGAATAAGACCTTAGAGATGAAAGTCATCTTTTTATTGACTCTAATAACTTGATATGAACATAGTCATGAATTATTAGGACGTTTTCCTCAGACAGGAAGTGACGTCCTCAGGTGATTTTCCATTTAAAGTTAAACTGTAGATACATAGTTTGTCTGCAGGGGGCGCTGTCACACTGATAATTTCTCTGTCATTGATTGATTGAAGTATTGGTGAGCAGAGAGCAGGAAGAGTCTTTAACCAGAGTTCAAAGTCATGAATAATGTTGTACAAACTAAGTAATACTGTTGTCATGAATAATCCTGTCCTTGTTGAATAAGTTAAACCTAAATTACACAACAATTATAAACTAAAAGCAAGAGCAACATGACAAACAGCATCAGGTGTTCAAACATCAGCAGAGATATTAACTTTGTCTCCAGTCAGTCAGTTTTCAGTCTACAAAGCTCCATAATAGTTCAAGAGCATTTAGCTGACAGAACTGAACTGATCTGATGTTTGTGTTTTAGACGCTCTTTCACTCTCTTTCTGCTTTGCTTTGGTTTATTTGGTTCTAGGTTTTAGTTCAGAGTCAAACAGGAAAGTAAAAGATGATTGGATGAGAACAATCAGGAGTTCTCATGTCTCCAGTGTTTAGGCTTGTGCTGCAACTAAATAAAATGCTGTGGTATTTTGCAGTAATACAATGATCCTACAGCTCAACACAGATCTGTTTAAATGTATGATTTATCATTTCTATCCTCTACAGTCCACACTGATAAACTCAACAACAGCAGGTCTGAACCACTAGAGGGAGCAGCTCACCACAGACATTCACTGGAACATCTATGAAAACACATTTCTGGCTTATTTGTATTTTTATCAGAATTGTTTTCAGTCCCAGATCAGCAACAGAAGGAAGAACAACATGTCACTGTGTCCCCACAGGCTCCAGAGGATTCATTTGTAGTTTACAGTGACCTCTGACCTCCTATTAATACATTTCTACACATTACATCACACTAGTTTAAAAAGAACAACACAGGGTCTGATCAACATGTGATTATAAATACTGCTGTAAAAAGAGAACATGTTAAGAAGTCACACTGGAAGCTCACACATCATTCATCATCTTCCACTGGCTGTGATGAGAAGATCTTACTTTCACTTTCGTTAACGACCTCAGTGGATCAGATTAACCCAGCTACAAGTGACGTAGACTCTCAGAATAAATTCCTATTGGCTCAGATGGAGGAGCAAACTGAAACACAGAGTCAGTTCATCTGGATAGAGAAAAACATTATTCCACAGAGTTTGATTCGACGAAGATGATGAAGCCATTCGTGTTTCTGTTTCTACTCATTCACAGGGGGTCAGCATGTGAGTTACATGATTTTAATTAACTTGACCAGAGAAAAGAGCGATGACTTCTTTACTAGATCTACCTGGCCTGTTCTACTGCCATGAATTATAACCAAAAGCAGGGGTGGAGCAACAGTTTTGAAAGTGGGGTAGCACATGAGCACTGAAACCACCTTTGGCCCCTGTTTCAGTCTAAAAACACTAATGAAATGCATTTCTAGATTTTCTTCATGAGGATTTGCAAATTATAATGCATTCAAAATGTACATTTTAGCACAATGCTCTTTAACCCAAGATATATATTCACAAACAATCACATACCAGTATTAACCAATTAATTTATGTTTTATTAGGAACACGTGTGAGTGACAAGAACACTGTGTTCCCTCCCTCTCCCCTCATGTTCTCCATTTCTTCTTCTCTTATGTTCTCTCTCTCTTCTCCATGCTCCCCTCGTCCTGACTCCTGGACTTCCCTTCTTCATCCTATAAAGAACTCAATGTTAATATTCCTGAACATACATATTTTATGTAAATTTGGAACAAACCTCTACAGCCTTGATTTTGATGAGGAAACATTAATTTCTTTTGTTGTTCTTTTATCTGCTTTTTATTAATTATTCCACATATTTTGTTGTTCTAATCTGTCTTTTATCCTAGCCTTTATCGTACTACTCATATTCCTCTTGTTAATTAAGATTTTAATAATTTTATTCTATTTCATTGTCTTCATTTCTATTGTTTTCTAGTTTCTGAGAGCAGTAACAGGGATGAGTTGATGTTGGTGCTTTTCTTCATTGGAAAGGTTTTAAGCTCCAACAAATAGCTTTAAGTTACGTAAATGAACACATGGCATTAATGCAATACTATGTACTACTATAAAATTGAATTAGTGCATTTATGGATTGACATCTTTCTGTTACCCCCGTTACATAATTACATGACAGCTTGAGTGGAAAAATAAGTCAGTCTTCTGCTGCCTTTTCCTTGGCATCCCTAACAAAAAGATCCATTTCAGTACTCTGGTACACTGCCAGGGCAGGCAAATGGTTTAATACCTTAAAAAGAAGTGTCTATTTCTGAAAAGGGCTATGGAGAAGTCGAAATGAAACGACCAAAGCACAACACAAATAAATGAATTTTCTTGTCCACAACTAAATGTTGGGCACTTTGCCCAGTCAAGCTTTAATATGTTCATCAGGCATGTCTGATATTAAAAACCCGTACAACAAAGATGAAACTCGTATTCCTATAAATTATAGAAATATTTATACTTAAGTCAGAAGGAATCTCTATCACAGACATAAGTGTCTACTGAAGCCAGATAATGTAATGCTTTGTTGGTTCAATATTTACAACCATTCACAGATGTATATATGTACATGTAACATTTTGGACACCGAACTAAAAAAACACAACTACTAAAATGTTTGACAGCTTAAAAACAATGTCATCATTGCACAGTTTATTATTTAGTTTGTCCAGCAGAGAAACATTTTAAATCCTGAAATGCCTACTACTAATAATAATAATAATGGAAAAAATATTAAGTTATTGTCTTTTTCTTACAGTGACTCACTCTCTGCAGTATTTCTACACTGCATCTTCTGGAGTCCCAAACTTCCCAGAGTATGTCTCTGTTGGGATGATTGATGGTGCTCAGATAAATCACTGTGACAGCATCTCCAACAAAAACGTACCCAGACAAGACTGGATGAATAAAATCACTGAAGATGATCCACAGTACTGGGATCATCAGACTCAGGCTTGTGTGGATCACCAGCAAACATTCAAAGGTAACATTGGAACTGTAAAGCAGCGGCTCAACCAAACTGGAGGTTGGTTTGTGTTTCACTATTTATCTGTAAAATGGAGTCATATGGTATAAGTATGCTTAAATAAATCTGACTGAAATGACAGCACAGAAAATATTTAATTCAGACATCATTATGAATTAAATACTGGTCTCTGTTGGTTGGATAAAACAAGTAATTTGAATATTCCACTTTAAGCTTTGAGACATTGACTGATAGTTGAAGGACAATACATTTTGTTATTTTGAAAGTAATTCTGCGTCTCTTTTTCCTTATTTTTGTACTTCGTGTAGGTCTTAAATTTAACCTATAATGTCTTAAAAAGGACTTAAAAAGTCTTAAATTTCACTTGCTCAACAGAAACCCCGAAATGTTTAGTTGGATTACTTGTGCTATTTCGCGACGTAGATAGATCTTTTGCTTTCACACATGACGTGCACTTAACTACTATGTTCCTCATATCTTTTTCTCTAACAAACTGAAAATAATGAGAGTATATCCATCTCGAAAATGTACTGTCTGACATTGAGCCTGCTTCAGCCCTACAGGAAGAAACATTTTATAATTTGCGCTGAATTTTTCTCCTCTGCTGATCTCGCTGTGTTTTTGGCGATAAGATTATATTAAACAAAACACCACTAAAATCCATTGTAACGCACGTTACTGACCTTTGTACAAAAAGCAACACATTACAGTAATTACATTACTTTTGTAACGTGTTACTCCCAACACTGGTGATTGCAAACTATCAGAAACAGCACCCCAAATTTATTATCATTTGAAAATATGAGGTCTTCAATATCATACAAAGAAATGATTTAATGTACAGTCAGATATCAGTTTGTAATTCCTGTGAATTAGTTCATGTTTCTTTCTTCTGGTTTGTGAGTCTCAGTTTTTCATCTGCATGTCTCTGTCTTTATGGTAAAAGGACAAATGTTTTAAGGGGCGGGGCTTGTCTCTGTGCTGCTCTTCTATTGGTCAGATAAACTGTCAATCACATCCTGCAGGCAGCTCTGAGAAGTGAGCACAGTCCTTTGATGCTGTTAGCATTCAACCAGTAGCACTCAGTAAAAGCAGAGATTGAAGTTATTTCCTCTGTCTGTTTTCATCACTGATACATGAAACCTTCCTGCTGACATCAGATTACCTTCTGGAAAATAATCTCACCGTGTCTCCAACACTAGTGAGGAAGTTACTGGTATTTATTGAGAGCAAACATTAGTCTGATATGAGATCTGAGATGATAGTTTCTAATCGGTGTGCTAAAACTTTTGTAAGAATTTTTTAATCATAACAAAGAAGGCTAATTGGATGGTACCCACTGCATTCTAGGGAGTGTTTGCCCTTCTTCAGTAAGACTGTTATTATAGCCTGATTCATTGTTTCTGGCATTGTCTTTGTGGATAGAATGTCTGCGTATAGAGAACCTAGTATAGGTGCCAGTTTGTTGGAAAAAGCTTTATGGAATTCAGTTGATATCCCATCAGGACCTGCTGCTTTACCGCTTTGCAAGGAGCTGATGGCTGATTTTTTTATTTATTTTGTGTCTCAGGTGTCCACGTTTACCAGTTCATGGTTGGCTGTGAATGGAACGATGAGACTGATGAGGTGAATGGATATCATCAGCATGGTTATGATGGAGAAGACTTCATCTCATTCAACCTGAAGACAGAGCAGTTTATTGCTCCAAAACCAGAGGCTGTCATTAGCAAACTGAAGTGGGACAATGACAAAGCTTACATTGTAGCCTGGAAGAACTACCTCACCCAGATTTGTACTCAGTCGGGAAAGAGGTATCTGAGCTATGGGAGGAGCTCTCTGATGAGAAAAGGTAAAATCACATGACCTCAGTTAGTGGAATGAACTCAATGTTCATATTCCTCAGTTACTTTTCTACCATAGCATTATAATGTATGACCAACTGTTTACACTGAGTTTACTGTCTTTTCCCTTTCTCTCATTTTCTTCTTCATTTATATATTTATCACATTTTTTTGCCATTCAAGTCTTTCTTATTTCTCACAAATCAGTTATCCTCTATTTCTCTACATTACTTTTATTTTTATATTTCCATCTTCTTCTCTTCCTCTCTGGACTTTGTAAACTGTCTCTCACTTCCTCCTGATGTCTCTTCTTAATATCATCTTATGTAAAATCATCTCTCTATATTTATAAGCCATTCAAACTACATTCCATCTAATAGAAATGACAGCATGCAGTCAGATGTACAGAAACTTAACTGTCTTTGTTCTCTCTCTCCAGACGTCCCCTCAGTGTCTCTCCTCCAGAAGACTCCCTCCTCTCCAGTCAGCTGCCACGCTACAGGTTTCTACCCTGAGAGAGCCATGATGTTCTGGAGGAAAGATGGAGAGGAGATTCATGAAGGAGTGGAACAAGGAGAGATCCTCCCCAACCATGATGGATCCTTCCAGATGAATGTTGACCTGAACATTTCATCAGTCTCACCTGAAGACTGGAGGAGGTACGACTGTGTGTTTCATCTCTCTGGTGTGGAGGACGACATCATCACCAAACTGGATGAAGCATCAATTAAGACAAACGGCGGTAAGTATTGTGTGCCTCCTCTTTCTTTCTTTTGTTCAAGTTGTTCAAGTCTCATTGATCATACTGTATGTTAAATCAAAGATGTTTTCTTTGTGTGAAGGTTTCAGGAATGATTGGGCCATCAAAACCAGCATTGGGACGATATTTAAACAATATTCCATTACTATTTACTCAGTTCTCTACTGATTTAAAAAAGCTTTTTCATTCATAACTGTTTCTTAACATTTCTTTACTGCTGCATTATTCCCGAAAGTCGTATAGCTGTCTCTAATTAGTTTAGTATTCCTGTTCTCTCTTTTTTCCTATAAAGTTGAATGTGTTTTCTGATTGTGTTTCAACATTTGCTTGTTGTGATCCTGAGCAGCTTACTGTAGGTTTGACTGATACTTTTACATTTACATGGAGGATGGTGGATGTAATATAGAGAGTGTTTAGACTTGTTAAAGTGTCAAACCTCTTGTGACAACGTGTTCTTTGTGAACTGTGAAAGCATTCATGTAAGTGCTATTTCAGTTATCAACATGTCAAAGAATAATTCCATGCAGAGTTTCATCCAGTACTATAATGCATCTCCTGTAAATCAAACTGTAATAATCACTACAGTATTTCTGGTCATTTGTCTTAATCTTCAAATGATCTGAAGTTTCTCCTGTTCTGGTTCTAGGTTCCTCAGGGTTCCCTCCTACTGCTGCTACTGCTATTGGAGTTGTTGTAGTATTGCTCCTCCTGGCAGCCATAGCTGGAATCGTCATCTGGAGAAGAAACAATAATGGTGAAGAACAGAAATATGGTTTTACTGAGATGCTTTACTTTATAAAACCCATTATACTTCCAATATGTATTTAATATTTCCACGTGTTTTAGTGTTAGTGCTCTCATAGTGTCTCATATCTTGTGACATTACATAGTTTCTATAATACATATTAAGGCTGCACAAAGTACATTTTACTCTTGTGTCCTCTAATAATCTGAATAAATGACTGTCTTCTCTAGGGGTTCTCTAGGTGTTCAGGGTTTAAATGCGCCAACAGTAAGTATTGTCAGTATTTACATTAGGTAAATTATTTGATCAGATTTATATTTGTGAGCTTCATTTAAAGATCATTAAAATCACAAAGAACAACTTGACAGAAACCATTCATTTTATTTTTTTAGCTTCTGACACTTCATCATCATCAGCTGAACGTCCAGATCCTGAGAGAGTGAGTAGACAGTAAAACACAACTTGTTCTCTAATCAAGTTGTTTCAATGAGCATAAAGCTACTAGAACACATTGACTTGTGTTCAGGTTTCATTCCTGTATCTATAGGTTTCTCCAACAGCTGTCAGGTTGTTTTAAGACAAGTGGTGAAGAAAAGCTGAATCATGTGTGATATATGGAGAACAGTGAATGTTAGAATGAATACACAACTAGATAGATAGACAACTTTATTGACTATCTATCAACTATCAACAATACACAGCTCCAATGACTCTGTACAGATGTTTGTTTTTATTTAAAAACAAGTTATGTATTTTATTCTTTACTTTGCAGTAATCACTTGTACATACCAAGTTGAAATCAAAATGAAATGTATAACTGAGTGTGTCCTTATTATTATTTATTTTTTCCTTAACTTGAATTTTCCCAGAAAAGTTTTGTCAGCAGGATAACTTCTGTAATTCATTTATAATACAGCAGAATATATCATATGGTCCTGATGTTTAATGTCATACTCCTTTCAGACATGACACCAGATATTTTGTTCTGACATATCATTTCTGCCACTTTCTGTTTGTAGCCTCTAGTTATTCTTGACTTGCTTTGTTCTCTACATTTTGTGTATGCTCATATTCCTGCTCTTGTTTTTACAAAGCTTCTGATCTCAAAGTAATAAAACTAGGGATGTCCGATATTATCGGCCCTCCGATATTATCGGACGATATTGAGTTAAAAATGTAATATCAAAATTATCGGTATTGGGTTTTTATAACCGATATTTGTACTATAGGCGTCAGCATTTCCGAGTCTGCGTGAACGCAGCATGGGATGTTAACAGACGCGTGCTTAACAACAACAACACGCTAGTCTCGTAGGTTGCTAACCGTGGCTAACAAGCTAGCTCGCCCGGTGTATGAGATGTCCGTGGTTTGGAAGTATTTCCAAGTGTCACCTACTAACTAGTAAATTTGCGACTTGCAATGACTGCAAAGCAAAGGTGGTTATGAGAGGAGGAAACAAGGCGTCTTCCTTTAATACATCAAATCTGATCACCCACCTCAAGAAGAATCATGCAGAGTTATACGCTACATTTGTCTTCCTTGTTTAGATATTGTCTGTAGTGTTTGAGGAAAAATATTCTCTCTAAAAACACAAAAAATAAATGAATGGCACTTTTTTCGGTAACTTATTTTGCACAGACAGTGTTTACATTTGAAAAGCCATGTTGCATTTATGTTTGTATCCAGTGGGACATCTCAATAAAATTAGGCATAATGTGTTAATTCCATAATAGCTGATATGTTATGTTGTTACCTAACAGTTTTGGTGTAACAAGACTGCATATATCGGTATCGGAAATTAAGAGTTGGACAATATCGGAATATTGGATATCGGCAGAAAAGCCAATATCGAGCATCCCCAACTAAAACTATAGATGTTCAAGTTTTTTTCTTCTCCTAATGAAGTACAGTGTCATCAGAAGCTCTGCAGACCTGGTAAATGGACTTTGAGTTAAGATTGTTCTGTCAAAATGAATAAAAATTTCACAAGAGAAAAAGTGAGTTAAATGTCTGCGTTTGATTTAAATTCAACTTCTACAGCTGTTTTTATTTTTGGGAAGGTGAAGAAGTGAGGATTTATTTGCAAACAGATGCAATAAACAAAAGAAAAAGAACAGTGTTAAATGTCCGTCATTAGTTTCATCTGTCATAAGATAGTAGCCTTAATTCACGTGACCTGAGTAGATAGTGTGAAAGGTTTATCTACCAAAGGTTTCTGATACAAGATTGAATATAATGTTTTATTATTCCATTATTTGATGTTGTATTCACAGGTTTTATGGACAATGATAAACGTGTTTTCCTTCCATCCTGATCCTGAATACAGCCTGTTTCAACACAGTGACTTAATAAATGATGCTGATGATTTAACTCCTGTTCCCCATTGACTGATTTCTACAACAATAATCTAAGGACACAGTGATGGTGAGCTCATAACAACTGTCCATCCAGTACATTTGATTTTGTTCTCAGCTGTGTGCAGCATACCATCAGATCACAGTTTGTCACAGAATGATATGATCAGTTGTTGCCTGACGTCTTTATTTGTTTAGCTGCCCTCAGATATCTGTGAGCTGCAGCATTAAGCTACACTTACTGTTAAAACCAGTTCAAACCACCAGTAACTACTATTACATTCAGTCATAGAAACTCTTCACGTAGTCAGTGCTCATATTAAATTAGTACATTTGTTTTAATCAGCTTTGATTGTACAGTTTGTGTTTGTAGTGTTGAGAGTTGAGATGTTCTTTGGTAAATGTTCTTCTTCTTTCTGGATAAATCTATTTGATGTGACACATGTTAAACAGTAGATATGAATAAAGGTCAATAGATACATTTACTGCATTATTAGCTTCACACATTACTGTCAGTGTTTTTATTGCTGCTTGGTGTGAATGTGTGTCTGAATGATTCTCTGGATGTCAGCTCTGTGACTGACCTGTCATTTGTCCGTCGCCTCTCGTCCACTGTCAGCTAAAGGAAAGGTGAGTATAGCCAATGGATTAAAGCCTACACCTGATGTAGAACCAGACACCATAGACAAACAAACACGGAGAAATGCTCAACCTGAAATGAGTCGTGTGATTTAATCAGACTGTTTGATCTTCTAATCAACCTGTAGATGAACTTTATTAACTTCAGACTGATCAGATTCAGTAGGTTTAATCTACCTGCAGCAGGAGGCTACAAAGAAGAGGCTGATCATCTTTACCAGGTGAACATTGAAGAGATGCTGCTAACACATTAATGCAGCAAGAAACGAGGCCCACAGGTGGAGCAGCTGATGATGAGAAGTGATGGATATTGTGATCAGTAAATCTTTAAAGTGTCTTTGACTAATTTTGATAAATAAACTTTTTATTCTGCATTTTAAAAGCTTTGAAAGAATTAATGTCACTAAGTGTTTTACTGTGACTCACTGTCTGAAGTATTCCTTCACTGTTTCTTGTGAAGAACCAAACCTCCCAGAGTTTGTGAGCCACTGGTTCAGATGTTTGACTCTGACAGTAAAACCGTGAGAGCAGAACTGGATGAACACAGTCAGAGGAGATGACAGTACTGAGAGGATGAGAGGAAAGCTGAAGTCTTTTGGTCTGTTTCTGAAACCTTTGATCCAACACAGACACAGCAGACACAGGTTTCCTCATGAAGGCTGTTAGATGAGCTGAGACTGATCAGCCTCCTTCCTCCAGGTAGGTAGACTGGGCCTGTTATGACTGCAGCCAGTTTATCAGTTTGTTCTAAACGTTGGTCTGAAAGCCTCCATCCATCCTCAGAGACCACGAGCTCAAACTCCTCGTCTTTAGAGAAACTGTACAATGTCAGATTTGATTGATGACCTTTGCTTCATATTAATTCATTCATAGAGTTCAAACTCAGTTACCAGAGTAGAACTAGATTAAACAGCTTTTAGTCGTCCTTCAAAGTTTGACAAACGTCTGAAAATGAAAATCACATTTTGTGTAAATTTAATTCTAGTCTGGTTAGATGGTTGTAGAATTGTTGTAAACTGTTTTCTATTATTCTCTGATCATTTATTAATCATATAATTAGTTGAACTGATCTTGAATTGATGTTTAATCTGTCTTGTGTACATCTTCTTTCTGTACAGGTCTATTTTTATTCTGATCTTTACAAACATCCTCCAGTTGATGGCGCTGTTTCCAGGTATTAAAGTTTAAACAGCCTCCTGTTCTGTTTAATG
The DNA here is from genome assembly GCA_005024645.1 of Planiliza haematocheilus. NCBI lineage: Eukaryota > Metazoa > Chordata > Actinopteri > Mugiliformes > Mugilidae > Planiliza > Planiliza haematocheilus. The sequence continues at coordinate 904,195 of SRSE01000302.1, read as the reverse complement.
TGTTTAATGTCATTTACTCTTGTCTGTGGTAATTACCAAATTAAAAGCATAAAACACATTAAGGTTTTGGTGACATTTAAATGTTAAAATATATTTTGTTAATAATTTCTAGACAGACTTTAAAATCTACAGAGTCCTAGGGATTTATGTTTGTCCCTTAAGAATAAGACCTTAGAGATGAAAGTCATCTTTTTATTGACTCTAAAAACTTGATATGAACATAGTCATGGATTACATACACTTATAGTTAAACTGTAGATACGTAGTTTGTCTGCAGGGGGCGCTGTCACGTTGATCATTTCTCTGTCATTGAATGATTGAAGTATTGGTAAGCAGAGTCTTTAACCAGAGTTCAAAGCTCAGTGTCATGAATAATGTTGTACAAACTAAGTAATACTGTTGTCATGAATAATCCTGTCCTTGTTGAATAAGTTAAACCTAAATTACACAACAATTATAAACTAAAAGCAAGAGCAACATGACAAACAGCATCAGGTGTTCAAACATCAGCAGAGATATTAACTTTCTCTCCAGTCAGTCAGTTTTCAGTCTACAAAGCTCCATAATAGTTCAAGAGCATTTAGCTGACAGAACTGAACTGATCTGATGTTTGTGTTTTAGACGCTCTTTCACTCTCTTTCTGCTTTGCTTTGGTTTATTTGGTTCTAGGTTTCAGTTCAGAGTCAAACATGAAAGTAAAAGATGATTGGATGAGAACAATCAGGAGTTCTCATGTCTCTGGTGTTTAGGCCTGTGCTGTAACTAAATAAAATGCTATTTTAAATGATATTTTGCAGTAATCCTATAGCTGCTTACATGTATGATTTATCATTTATATCCTGTACAGTGTACACTGATAAACTCAACAACAGCAGGTCTGAACCACTAGAGGGAGCAGCTCACCACAGACATTCACTGGAACATCTATGAAAACACATTTCTGGCTTATTTGTATTTTTATCAGAATTGTTTTCAGTCCCAGATCAGCAACAGAAGGAAGAACAACATGTCTCTGTGTCCCCACAGGCTCCAGAGTGATCATTTGTAGTTTACAGTGACCTCTGACCTCCTATTAATACATTTCTACACATTACATCACACTAGTTTAAAAAGAACAACACAGGGTCTGATCAGCATGTGATTATAAATACTGCTGTAAAAAGAGAACATGTTAAGAAGTCACACTGGAAGCTCACACATCATTCATCATCTTCCACTGGCTGTGATGAGAACATCTTACTTTCACTTTCGTTAACAACCTCAGTGGGTCAAATGAACACAGCTATAAGTGACGTGGACTCAGAATAAATTCCTATTGGCTCAGATGATGTTGACGTCTCTCCATCCGTGTTGCTAAATCCGTTTATTATTATTATAAGTGATTTTGAGCTTGTTTTTCTATAAAGTCGCTTACAAATATTGGTAGTTGCGGGTCGCGTTTTTTGGGCTTGTTTCTTTAGTGTAATTGCTTATTTGGACTTGTTCCCATAATAAGTAATAAGTAATAATCTCCATAATAAATAAACTGTTTACCATGGGTACAGTTTTGCAAAACTGCGCAGTTGACGTCCACATGGATGTACACTGACAATCTGTCTGTTTAAAATCCGCCTCTACGGACTGTAAAACCATGCTCACAGTATATCTGTTTTTCTCTCCCTGGGACCCGGGGGGATCCGTAGAAAAAGTCGCTTCTTTTGGGCTCGTTTACACAGGCCTGGTTGGTTATTTGTCTCGCGAGATCTGGCAATACTCTTCATATGTTTTGCCCAGCGCTTCAGCTTTGGCGCTTGAACGGGAAATACAGAGACTGTTCATCTGGAAAAAGAAAACCATTATTTCACAGAGTTTGATACGACGAAGATAATGATGCCGTTCGTGCTTCTATTCATCCTGGTTCACGAAGTGTCAGCAGGTTAGTTTTTAAAATCGGGCCGCGGCTGGCTTGACTCGCTGTCTGCGAATGACTTAGTGTCTGATATTTACTTCGAGGACTCAGATGTCTTCCTTACTTGACCTAAACTTAATATTTCAGACACTGTTTTCTCATGTCATGTCAGGTTTTGTCGTAGAAGCCAAATGTCTATTTCTGTAAATGTCTGCGGAGAAGTCGAAAGGAAACGATCCGAGTGTGACCAAAATGGAATGGCATTATAAGTTCGACACATAACACGAACAAGTTCAGATAATACGAAGACAAATGTACATGAAGGATTAAAACAATAAGTTTCCTGTCTGCAGCTACAGAATATGAGGAACACTGGGACATTTCATGCTTTAAATTGTTCATTGTTTCATTATCATTTTTTTTATTATTTTTATGTTTTTGCAGTCTAGTCGTTAGTTGTAAATTGTATAAATATTCTGTTTGCTTTTTTATTCATTAGGTTGTCTGGAATTTGAATCCAAACGACTTTCTTCTTTGTTTAATATTTAATATTATCCACTGTTTAAACAAAATCACAGACACTCTAAGTCATTATTCTTAGTCATTTTGAAACTAAATTTAACTTAATATATTCACAGTAATCTGTAACCAATTATATATTACATGAAAAACAACATTACATGTTTTTGTCAAGATTAACAACAAACATTTTTAATGAGAATACCTGAGATAAACACAAAGACACAGGACAGTCTGGTAAGAACAAAAGATGAAATATTAAAGATCCCAACAGTAATTATCTACAGGGTGGTCAAGAAATTACAGGAATTACAGAAATAACTGAAACAGTGTCTTACTTATTATTACTGTACAGATTGCAAACCCCCTGGAAAAATTGAATTGATTTGATTTCGGATATATAAATAAAATTAGATTTGACTGTAAGTCCTTTTGATGCTGGATGACATCAGCAAAACTGTCTAATTAAGGAGCTACCTGATGTTTATGCCTTAATTTCCAGTCAATATCTTACTATATGCATGTTATGTTCCTCTGTAGAAATCATGACCAGTCAAAACAGTGATGCAGGCTATGGGTTAAGAGAAGGCTTAGAATGAGACTGTTCTCACTGAAACAGTTTGACAGGTATTCATATGATACGCTTTTAAATGATCCATTGATCACTCTGACCTGTCAAGAGAGCCTCAGGTTCTCAGGGACCATGACTGATTTCAGGCATAGGGCAGTTATAAATTAATATATTACTTACTCGTATTCCAGAGCATGTACACACGACCTATAGACAAATCCGGCGAAACACGGAAGTAAAGCAGCGCCGGCATTACTGCGTGCCTTGCTGCTAAGGAAATAGCGGAAGTAGCGTGTTGGTCCCTGGTTGGTCCCTGGTTGATCCCTTGGTCCCGTAGGCGGCAGTAGCAGATAGCTGTAGGAAATTTTTAGCCAGTTTAGGTTTTTTTTTTAGTACGTATGCTGTCCAGTGATGCCGGGAAGATCGTGTTGTGTGGTTGGCTGTTTTAACAACAGCACAAAACTACCGGCCTGGAATAAAACTGTTTGTGAAATTCACGAACCTCATCTGCGATGGTATGCAGTATGTGGCCAATCCATCCGTAGCTCATGTAATTCTGACCTTCAATCAATGCCCTGTAGTTTAGGTTCTGAAGCTCATCGCATGCCAGATGATTAATAAAATAATCTTGAATATCTGTAACAACATGTGATTTATTGCTACAACTGGTCGTGGCTAACAGTTATTTGCAACTTGTGAACATATTAGCAACACAGCTAGTGTAGAATGACGTTCGGTTTTATTGTTGTCATCAATTAGCTTAGCCTTATAGCTACGTCTCAATTACATTACATTTGGCTGACGCATTTTTACATAATACATGTTGTCAGTATCGGTAAGTTTTGGCCACTGCCTGACATCATCTACCCAATGTTCACTTTCACCAGACATTTTCTTTCATGAGCAGGATCCGCTTTCATTGAAATGTCATTAGAGGGTAGACCGGCAACTGTACTGTACTGTACACCGTCACACTTCACAGGCACGCAGTAATGGCGGCAGGCAAGATGGCGGCGCCCATAAAGTTCGCGGCGGATTTGAATTGGAGGGCTTGTTGGGAGAATCAGTATTGAGTTTGTCTGCTAATGTGTTGTAGGGTAACACATACACTTTTTATATTGTCGCGTTAGGGCACCACCTCCTGTTATCGTAGGAATAACACGGTTTAAATCAGTTTATCAGTCTCGGTTAAATAATTTGCATATCTGAAGGATGAATCCTTTACTACAATTGTTACCAGTCATTCTCTGCCGTAAACAACACCACAAACAACTTCTTAAGTGTGAATAAATATTGATTTAATGAAGTGACAACTATGAGTAAATGAGGGAGTAATAGAATATTTGCATGGATAATCAAATAAAACGAATATGATAAGGTATGGAATTATTAATTTCTGGAGCGATGGTGAGAGATGGATATGTTTTAAGGTTTAATTTAAAAGGGAATGGATTTGATACCTAATCTAATCAATCTTCTCTAAAGATATTAGTAGGGAGTTTCAAAGTAACACCAACTCTTTGCCTTAAGCGGTAGGAACGATTCAGCCTACTTTTCCGTAAAGTCTTCTCGGCGTCGGTGATGGCAGAGCGTCGGTGTGACGAGTTAGTGACGATAACAGCACAGCTGATGAGGGCCTCTCTGGGACCGGTAGACAGGACTCATTGCTTGGTCTGCAACTCCAACACCCAGCTTCGCTTGAGAGCGTTGTAGGTGTTCAGTCAAAGGCAGTAGATGACACTTGGCAATGTCTTTGTGTTTGAAGAAAGAATCCGGCTCGGCACGTCTTCTTGATGCCGTTGCTATGGCAACAGCTTCTTGGTTTCTTGATCCGTTGAAGAGATCGGGTCTTTCTCTGATATCCCAGCTGTCTACGCTGGCTAATTTATAAACGATGATGGTTAGTACTTCGGTTCGTAGAGTATAAAAATTAATAAAGCTAGAAAAATATTTAAGTCACTATAAAAATTGTACGTCGGGGAAAAACATCCGACGAGAAACAATAGAGCTTGAAATATTCAAGTTGTTCTTAAAACAAAGTTACTAAGTTTAAACGTGACCAAGTACATAAAGAAGAACTAAAACGTAAACAAAAATGGAAATTAAAATTAAATGTGCTAGAAAGTGGAAAGTCAGAAAGTGGAAAGTGCAAAAGAAAAAGAAAAGTGCGGAGAAAAGGGAGCGTCTCTCTGGTTTTATGAGTTTATCTTCTATTCAGGGCGTGTTGGATCGGGTTTCCAAATTCTTCGCGCGGAAAGGGAAGAGACCGCCCACTCCTTTGTCTTGAGATCTCTTATTGCCTGATCTTCTTAACCTATTTTATATTACTAAATGTAACCATTCCATCACTCATCATGGCTCGTTAGCAATGTTTTCGTATGCGACAACACTCAACATTACAACGCGACAAGATGCCGTATCTGAATGGCAAAATCAAAATAACTCAAAAGCATTAATAAATGAATAAACTCAAGTTCTCTTTACAGTGACATTTTGCTATTAATAAAAAGTTGTGGTTTCTAAAATAACAATTCCAATAGTTATGGTTTCATGTAAAAGCTACTATTAGTATAAGAACATATCTAAAGTTCTACATACTTTAACTTGTTAAAACTCTCTTAACAATGATTAAAAGAGGGAAAATACTTTTGAAGATAGCCACTTGATGGCAATGTTGATACTTCTTTTCTGTGACCAATTATATGAATTTGGGATAACTTTATCGTACAAGGATCAAAATAGTCTCATTGTGATCGTTAGCACTTTCTGAACAACAATATATAACTTACCAGGTTATTGCAATTTCGATAGTCATATTATCAAACATAGGCTCTTTTCAGAGAAGAGAAATACAGATCAGAGTCTGGTTCTGGGAGGAAGTTATTTACGACCCCCTATCTGTTCTCCTTCCTTGGTCACTCTTGGAGAGGGGAGCAAGGAAGTGTTTGGTATGTTTGCATGTGTGTGTCTCTGAAAAGGAAGAATTAGTACATCACAAGCTTAAAACATAATAATAAACATAATAAAATAACATTAATTCTTCTAGACTTTACCCATATGAAGTGAAAGTCATTTAATTCAGTCTTTGTAGTTCCTGATATCGCATTAATGTTGTTTCGATTCAGAACTAATTAGTCCAGAAACCAGAGTGGAGAAATTCCACAGAAGTGTAAATCTGTCTATTTTGGCTTAGGTGACGTCCTCAGCATTAGGGAGGTCAGCTAGCATGGGTCTGTCCAGAATCTGGGCATGGCACATTTATAGCCATAGGTGTAAAAGGTTGATCTGTTAGAAGAGTTCTTCCGCAAAACAACTCCGTAAATTTACATTCCAGAGAGGGGGAGAATTGAGGGGAGCTCAGGTTCCTACAGTGTTTATGAAAAATATTCATGTGTTTTTAATCCCTCAAACATTTATGTCAGTAAAAACCTCAGGAATCCAGAACAATGTCAAGATGTTTGATAATTTTTCTTTTATTTATTATTTCTGTGAAGAATTACATCATTTGTTAAAGGTTTATTGTTCACATACATATGAGAGATACAAGAGAGACAAAGGTCAAATGTTCTACTTGAAACTCTGCTGAACATTTATTGTTATAAAATATAAAATATCTAATGTACTACTAATCAAAGATATTCAAAGCAAAGTTTACTTCAGTAATTAAGCAGATATAATTATAGATATGAGTCAAATATAGATATATAAGTATACATAACATAAACATAGATGAAAATTAAATCCGTACTGAAAAATAATAGTGACCCGAGAATGTATAATGACAATTACTGTTGTTTTTATCTTTTAGTCAACATTGATTTCATCTTTCTAATTCAAACCCTAAAAGAAACAAATTCACTTTTCATTAGTCACATTTATAGTATAAGGCAGTTATAATGAAAATCATTTTAATTACTTGATTACATTTAAATTTAAATCATTTTGCAGTATATAATCACATATTTTGCTCAGCGTTTTATAACTATGTGCTAAAACAATAACAAGATGTTTGAATGATTCATTCTCAAAGAATAAATGTTTTCACTGGAAACTGGAAAACTGGAAGGATTTAAACTTTACAGTTAAAGGGAAAAGTTCAATAGTTTAAAATTTTAATTTCAGAATATTTTTTCATGGCAGAATAATAAAATAATAATAATAATCTTGTCGTTGTAAATCAGTATATTTTATTTATTTGTTTGTTTACTGTACAACAGACATTATGATGAAAGTCATTCCTGTATTTTTTTTCTTTTTGTTATTTCTGAAAACTGAACTCTTTTCCTACAGTGACTCACTCTATGAAGTATTTCGACACTGGCTCATCTCAAGTCCCAAACTTCCCAGAGTTTGTGGTTGTTGGTTTGGTTGATGAAGTTCAGATGTTGTACTGTGACAGCAACACCAAGAAAGTTGAACCCAAACAGGACTGGATGAAGAAATACACAGAAGATTATCCACAACACTTAGAAGGAGAAACTAACATCTGTGCGGCTATCCAGCAGAAATTCAAAGCTGACATTGAAACTACAAAGCAGCGCTTCAACCAAACTGGAGGTTAGTTCATGTCTCAGTTATTATAGATCAGATATTTACTTCTTCATTGATTTTACTAAACAGTTGTGAACACACACATCCTGTATCATCCATTAACAGCGTTCACATTGAATTGTTTAATATGTAGATTTTTCTTCATTCACCTGAACTCAAAGTCAGATTTAACACAGATTACTGAGACTGAAGACTGGACACTGCTTTACTGCACTGACTCTAGAAACACAAAGTAAAAGACAAACACTACGAGCTGTGATATGAGAGGAACATCACATTTCTTTACATTTCACATTGAAGCTCTTTTTATATTTTTAATTGATGAGTAAAGTTAGATTTCAGTTTGTGTTTTAAATGAACTCTACTGTACTGATCACAGATTGTTGATCAATAATAAACATGTACATGGACTACAGACTGGATTAGATGAACTTTACTTGACTGCACTGTGTCTGTGCCGTGACAAACAGTGCTGAAATGATTCATCAATAAATCAATTAGTTGATGATACTAAATTAATTGACAACAATTCTTCAATCAGGTGATCATTGAACTCTTTAATCAATCAGACATTTGTTGATTCACGTTTCTCAGATATGAACATTTCCTTCTTTTCTCTCTTTAATCGTCTAAATTAAATACTGTTCAGTGTTGGTTGGACAAAAGAAGCAGCTTGAAGATTTATCCTCATCAGTTTCACTATTTTCAAGTGATAAATAAATAAAAACACTCATGACATAATCAGCAATGACACAAATCTTTAGCTGAAGATGTAAATTTGTTGAAAACAGTTTAGATGAACTCTTCTAATACAGTGTGTCCATAATATAGTAGAACTACAGTAGATTAGATTCCACTAACCTTTATTTGTCCATAGTGTTTCTGTGCCACAATAAACACATAATATTTAAGTGTTAAGTTAATGAATGGACTGGTTGATCAATAGAACATGAATCAATGACAACTTTGATTTTATAATAACTGCTTCTAGTAAAACCAGTCTGTAGCTGCTTTTGTTTCTGACCATTTAAATCAGTTGTGATGTTTTTTTATTTTAAAGAATAAAATAATAATTGATGGATATTGTAAAGGATGTAGGGTTTCCCTCTGTGTCCCTGTCTCCTGTCAGTCTGTTCTGTCTCTGTCTAAAATGTCCAGTAGTTTCCATCAGGCCAGTAAGAACAGTAGGAGTTGATCCTCTGTATCTGTTGATGAGTGGAGCTCTGTGGTGAAGATTTGATATGAAATAAAAGAATGAAATGATCTGAGTCTGGTTCACTGCAAGCTCTCTGTCTCTGTCTCTGTCTCTGTCTCTCAGGTGTACATGTTTACCAGAGGATGTATGGCTGTGAATGGGACGACGAGACTGATGAGGTGACTGGATATCATCAGTATGGTTATGATGGGGAAGACTTCATAACATTCAACATGGAGACAGAGACATGGATCGCTCCAAGACCAGAGGCTGTCATCACCAAACACGAGCAGAACAATGACAGATCTTACATTGCACGCATGCAACACTACCACACCCATTATTGTCCTAATTTGTTGAAGCGGTATCTGAGCTATGGGAGGAGCTCTCTGATGAGAAAAGGTAAAATCACATGACCTCAGTTGGTGGAATGAACTCAATGTTCATATTCTATACTCTGAAATAAAAGCATAGAACAAATAAGATATTTGAGTTGAAAAAGATATCATGGAATCAGTTTATAGACAAAATGTATTCTAAACTTCTGACTCATCAAAATGTGTGTGTGTAAAACTGAGCCATGCACTACATTGCATCTAATAGAAACTATTGTATGAAGCTGTAATACAGAAACATAACTGTCTGCGTTCAATTTACTCTCCCTCCAGACGTCCCCTCAGTGTCTTTCCTCCAGAAGACTCCCTCCTCTCCAGTCAGCTGCCACGCTACAGGTTTCTACCCTGACAGAGCCATGATGTTCTGGAGGAAAGATGGAGAGGAGATTCATGAAGGAGTGGAACATGGTGAGATCCTCCCCAACCATGATGGATCCTTCCAGATGAATGTTGACCTGGACATTTCATCAGTCTCACCTGAAGACTGGAGGAGGTACGACTGTGTGTTTCATCTCTCTGGTGTGGAGGACGACATCATCACCAAACTGGATGAATCATCAATTAAGACAAACTGGGGAAAAAGTGATGATGGAGGTAGGAAACATGTTTAGTTTACTCTAATCAAATGTGTGTTTTGTCTCCATTTCTGGTTTTCTTGTTGTAAAAGAGGATCTACTTTCCGCCTCCTCTTCTTTTTGTCTTTTGTTCAAGTCTCATTGATCATTCAGTCATACTGTATATTAAATTATAGATGTTCAAAACCAGTATAGGGATGATATTTAAATAATATTTCATTACTATTTACTAGTGGTCTTCTAATTTCTAGATGTTTTAGTCATAACTATGTATTTTTTTTTTACTGCTGCATTATTCATGAAAGTCATACATACCTGTCTCTATTTGGTATTCTTGAAGTTCATCCAGTTCTTCCTATAAAGCTGAATGTGTGTTTTCTGATTAAGTTTCAACATTTGCTGGTTGAGATTTCTTTTCCTGACATGGGATCCTGAGCTGTACACAGCTTACTGTAGCTTGCCTTTGACTGATACTTTTACATTTTCATGGAGGATGATGGATGTAATATAGAGAGTACTAAGACTTAAAGTGTTAAACCTCCAGTTCTCTGTGAACTTTAGTTTTTGTAACTGAGTTTCTAGCTAGTACGTATAATGCATCACAGAAAATTAAACTGTAATAATTAGGGATGTCCGATATTATAGGAGGGCCGATATTATCGGCCGATATTGAGTTAAAAATGTAATATCGGGAAATATCGGTGTCGGGTTTTCATAACCGATATTTGTTCTGTATGCATCAGCATTTCCGAGTGTGCATGAATGCAGCATGGGACGTTAACAGGCGCGTGCTTGATGACGTATAACAACTACACGCTAGTCTCTAGGTTGCTAACCGTGGCTAACAAGCTAGCTCGCCCGGTGTATGAGCTGTCCGTGGTTTGGAAGTAGGCCTATTTCCAAGTGTCACCTACTAACAGTAAATTTGCGATTTACAATGACTGCAAAGCAAAGGTCGTTATGAGAGGAGGAAACAAGACGTCTTCTTTTAATACAGTGATCCTCACTATTCTTTTTTCACAAGAGCCACTTGGCAGTGCAAAATCAAAAGGCGAGCCACTTTTACGACAACATACAAAATGGACATCCCACAAAAAATAAACGACACGGCCAATACCTTTTCACTTAAGACCAGGTTTACTTTAATGAGCTCGTTTCTGTCTCTTCTTTATTAAAAACCGGTCCATTTTGTGTTTTACGTTAGCGGAGCGGTCAAGTTTTGTAAACAATGCCACATGGCCACTTTTGGCATTGCCGGTAAATAGTAGATTGCAACTAGACAATTCCCCTGCGGGAAATCGCGAGAGTGGGGCTGTGTCGGCAGCAGTTTGCGCTAAGATGACATGATACAACACTACGATGCTACGATGCTAACATGCTACAATTTTTCACCTAATCTTATCCTCGCAGTTGCTATTGCAGAGGCTGTAGTAGTGCTTCGCACAGCCCACTACTGGCCCTATAGCTTTGCTATATGGGTCAGTAGTACATGCAGCAGACCCCTCCCAGCTCCACCTGAAAGCCAGCATCAGGCTAAGTCATTGGTCGGCTAATAGTTAACATATATTAGCAGTGAAGTTATGTTGGGCACAAACACACTTAACACATGGATAATTCTAGAAATCCCAACTGATTGGGGGGGGGGGGGGGGGGGGGGGGGGGTCATAGAGTCATGTTCTGGCACCCTAATATAGTCCTGTATTGAGTGAAGTGGTCATAATGTTTTGGCAGCCTGTGACTGTCATGTAAAAATGGAGTGGAGGGGTCATAGTGTCAGGTGTGGCCTAGGCTGAGAGGAATAATAATTAAAACATATTTTTATTGAACTTCTTGTCGTTCACCAGTTTCTGATATTTTAGCTGAGTATAACGCAGCATTTCACTGAAGTTGTAGCCTAATAGATGGCATATTTTATGTCTGCACCGACCTGGCGCCTGTATAAAGCACTAAATTAGGTTTTGACCACATAATGAATGTAGTAACCTAACAAAAACATAGACTATAACCTATAACATTTCATAAATGTTAATGTCAATTTTATATTTCCATTGAGCTATCACTTTTGTACAGTAAATGCATGACTTGAACATTTTCTGTTGACAATATTGTTAGGTTAAAAATACAAGGCAATGCAGATTTAAGATTACACAATTGCTGTAGTAGCCAGGCTAAGCCCAGTGATAGCCTCGTTTTTTTGTCCTATAGTTTAGTTTATCCTACAACATGAACAGAAGGGATTTTGAAAATGAGATAAACGGGTCCAAAACGGACCCGGGCCGGATGAGCCATATGAGTCCGCTGCGTGTCCGCAGCGGATGTATATGTATCAATTTGCGGGTCCCAAACGGACCCGCCGCGGAGGTGAGGCTTTAATCGCGGATGCGGAGCAGCGCGGAGCCACGGCGGAGTTCCTGAGTGCATCTGGACCCCGATACGGGTCCGTTCCGGAAGCCGACATACATCCGCGGCAGGTCCGCTGCGCAGTCCTTTTGCTGTGTGGGATGATGCACGTTTATGCTTGTTGAACTAGTGGTACTTATTGCCTCTGCGAAGGAGGTTATGTTTGTTGACTTTCAACTTGTGAAGGTTTTATTTCACTTACACTGACACGTGTTGTCGTCCAGTCGACTTGTCTTCTCCACAGATCACTTAACTCCTCTTTGCTGCCGCTGCACACGCTGCGTTTCTCTTTTCTCTCTCTCTCCCTCGCTGTGTGTGAAGAGCAGCCCCGCCCCTCAGTGATCAGAGCGACAGAGCGGAGGTTTTATTTATTTATTTTTTTTCAGAGAGAGACCGAGAGCAGTGCAGGGACATCTAATATGTTAGCATGTTGGCATATGTTAACATATGCTAACTAACATATGCTAACTTCCGTCGAAGTTAGCATATGTTAGCATATGCGCCACAAGCCTCGCTCCGTCCTTTTTTTTTTTTTTTTTTTCCCCAAGCCTCGCTCCGTCTGCGTGTGTGTGCGCGTGTGTGACGTCAGTGAGACAGAGCGGGAAACAGCCCCTCTCCCTCCTTAACTGCTGCTGCGCAGGTGCTTTGATTAGCCGTGAAGCACAGAACCACTCCCTCGAACCAATGCCATTTACTAAAAACGTAAACCAGTTACTCACAAACTTTTTTCACAGTGACTACCACACGGCTTCCATGAACACAGACATGTATTTTTTATTCTTCCTAGTGTAAAAAAAGTGGACATTCTAGCGAGTTGAAAACTACCGTCCGTTAAACTTCTGTGACGAAAAACTTTGCTGAATTAACATTGGGTCCTATGGAGCAGTTAGGCTGTCCACTCCTCACTTCTAGGCTTCTCATTCAAAAACTGTGAATCCTATCGGTTAGGTAGACACATTGTAGGCATCAGGACAAGTATGACTACTACTTTGGAGAAAATTTTGTGTGTAGAGTGAAATTTGTGGAAGCAATCACAGTTTTAAAAAAATATTTTGAAAATTTTTTCAGAGCAGCCTGCACTCTAACTGATGGGCCTCTCACTCTAGCGCGAACATTCCGCGCAATACACACCCATTATAAACCCCCAAAAAACAATATTCGCGACTATGTCGCGAATACTTCCGACCTGGAGAAACTGAATAATAGCACACCCGCCCCGATCGATACGCACGTTTTGATGTATTTTTCGTGTATGTGCGATGAACTGTGCGGGAGGAGATAGCAACCGAAAATCCATGGGAATAATAATAAAAATAGACGCGAGCAATAACAATAGTGGGCTGTGCTTCGCACAGCCCACTAGTAGTGGGCTTCGCACAGCCCACTACTGACCCCTATAGACAAATCCGCCGCGAACTCTATGGGCGCCGCCATCTTGCCTTCCGCCATTACTGCGTGCCTGCGGAGTGTGACGGTGTACAGTACAGCTGCCGGTCTACCCTCTAATGACATTTCAATGAAAGCGGATCATGCTCATTAAAGAAAATGTCTGGTGTAAGTGAACACGGGGTAGATGATGTCAGGCAGCGGCCAAAACTTACCGATAAAGGTAATTTACAACATGTAAAATTGCGTCAGCCAAATGTAATGGAATGGAATTGAGACGTGTAGCTATAAGGCTAAGCTAATTGATAACAACAATAAAACCGAAAGTCATTCTACACAAGTTGTGTTGCTAATATGTTCACAAGTTGCAAATAACTATTAGCCACGACCAGTTGTAGCAATAAAATATCCTACATGTTCTACATATTCAAGATTATTTTATTAATCATCTGGCATGCGATGAGCTTCAGAACCTAAACTACAGGGCACTGATTGAAGGTCAGAATTACATGAGCTCTGGATGGATTGGCCAGATACTGCATACCATCGCAGATGAGGTTCGTGAATTTCTCAAACAGTTTTATTCCAGCCCTGTAGTTTTGTGCTGTTGTTAAAACAGTCAACCACACAACACGATCTTCCCGGCATCACTGGACAGCATACGTACTAAAAAAACTAAACTGGCTAAAAATTTCCTACAGCTATCTGCTACTGCCGCCTACGGGACCAACACGCTACTTCCGCTATTTCCTTAGCAGCAAGGCACGCAGTAATGGCGGCGCTGCTTTACTTCCGGGTTTCGCCGGATTTGTCTATAGCTTTGCTATATGGGGGTCAGTAGTGGGCTGTGCTTGCACAGCCCCACTAATTAAAGGAGAGTGGCAGTGTGATACTGTAAGCTACCATGCGAGCCGCCAGTTATAGCTTGATGAGCCGCATGTGGCTCGCGAGCTGCGCAATTAGTAATCAAATGTGATCACCCACCTCAAGAAGAATCATGCAGAGTTATAGCTACATTTGTCTTCCTTGTTTTGATATTGTCTGTAGTGTTTGAGGCAAAATATTCTCTTTAAAAACACTCAAAAAATAAATAAATGGCACTTTTTAGCACTTTTTTCTGTAACTTATTTTGCACAGACAGTGTTTACATTTGAAAAGCCATGCTGCATTTATGTTTGCATCCAGTGGGACGTCGCAATAAAATTGGGCATAATCTGTTAATTCCATAATAGGTGATATATTATGTTGTTACCTAACAATGTTGGTGTAAAATGACTGCATATATCGGTATCGGGTGATATCGGTATCGGAAATTAAGAGTTAGACAATATCGGAATATCGGATATCGGCAGAAAAGCCAATATCGAGCATCCCTAGTAATAATCACTATTTGTCTTATATCAGACCAATGGACAAATAGTATGATTTATTTTATCAATAGCATAATTTATTTTATTGTTTTTACTTTTCATGATGTTAGGTGAGGCACTTTCTCCCCTGACTGCACGTCTTTTTCGGTGGCCCAGAGTCTGCTTCGTCCGAAACAAGCGGCTTTTTATTTGAGCAATGTCTCCATGTTGGCAAGTTGAAACGTTGTCGTCTTCTTTGTGTAACTGTCTTATCATCTTCTTTGTTTGTTTGTAACATTAGCTCACTGAAACACTAGCTGGCTCATAATTTGAAAAGACTGCAGGTCCTGTTTGTATTAACAGCATCATGCAGTAACTTTAGCAATGCAAAGTGGGTGAGGGATCTCTTATTAAAATACAACGAATAACACGTGTGAAATAGATGGAATTACAGGAAAAAAGCCATGTTACCTACTGCAGTTTAGGTAGATAAAGGTCTCAGTCGCATTTGAATAAAATAATACTGTTTGTATAAATGTAAAAGATATTTTAGTTTCACGGACCCTTTGCAATTACACCACAGACCACTAGGGGTCTGGGGACCACCGGGTGAGAATCAACTTTCTGTAGTGAAACTGCCACTGAAATATGAACAACCAATATTGGTCACTTTAAAAAGTGACACACAACACGTACAACTGGCACAGTTTATCCTGTTCAATGTTAAACACTGTTTTTGTCCCTGTCCTGTAAGCACCTTGCTTGTTTTCTTTATCAATAAAAAAACAAACAAACATATAAATCAAAATCAGAATCAGAAATTACTTTATTGCTAAGCATGTTTGTACATACAAGGATTTTGCTTGTGTTCTTATGCATAAAATAAAATAGAATATAGAAAGCAGAACTTGCTTTCAGATATATAAAATATAAAAATACAAAGACAACAGAGAATTAGTATTGTTTTCTCAATATGATCATCATGATTTGACAGATTATTTTATCTCACCAATGCAGACTGTGATAATGTAAAATACAATCTAAACAACCTAATTTTAAGTCCTCTCCTCTTTATTTCTCACAGTAATAGTTGAGTAGGTCAGGTCTGACAACAAGTCTGAGAAAGCTACACAGAAAAGGTTAAAGGTTATGTTGAGAGCAGATAATTTATTATTAAATGAGGCAGAATGAGTTGTCTTTGTGCTGCTTTGTTTCTTTTACAAGGACAAACAAGGAATATACACAACAAACACATTTTATTTGATTGTTAATACTTATGGAGACTTTAATTTGATATTTATTGTTTCACTTTTTACACAGCTCTTCATTTGCTGTGCTTCATTCATGCAAACTGCATTTAGTTTGTTTTTCTGTGCTCAACAGGGAAGCCCACTGACATGACCACTATCATCATCGTCGTCGTCACCGCATGTGGTGTTCTAGCTGTCATCCTCATTGCGGTCATTGGAGTCAAACTTTACAAAAAGAAAAATGGTGAGACACACAAATATGTTGTAAACTGACTTTGCCTGCTCTTATTGTTTTAGTTGAGTCAGTGTTTGTCCAGATAGCAAAATGAAACTAGCTTCTCATCTGCAGACGTACAAGAGTGAAGCTCAGAGTCAGGGTCATGTTATGACAGTAGCATCATAATGTTAGAGTGAAGAGATCGAAAAGGAAATGAAGTAAAAATCAGGAGAATAGCACGATTTTTAAACCAGTCTAAATGAGTAGACGGGAAAGGTTAGTATAATTTTATCTACAAATATGATAACTGAATTGTTTTTCCTTGTTTTTACAGCCACACCTCAGTCTGATTAATAAAACTTTATTTACATTCATACCATCAAGAGTGGTTTAGATCTCATGACAATGACAAAACCTCTGAAAATTATGATGATGTTGTTAATAATTGTTATTATTATTTAATTAGAACAAATGGTTTTCTTCAGTGACTAGAAGGATAACATTACTCTTTTGTTTAGGCACGAAGACTTCACCTGATGCTCCTACAGGAGGTGTCAAGACTGCAGGTCTGTTGGTTCATCCATCCACACATCCTGTGGTCGTCTGTTTGAGAAGGGTCAAATCATTGGCATGCATCAAGCAGAGAAAACATCTAAGGAGATTGTAGAAACTACTAAAACTGGGTTAAGAACTGTCCAAGGCATTATTAGAAACTGGAAGGAGAGTGGAGAAGCATCAGGGGAAGAAGAGAGGCAGATGAAGTGATGCAGCCATCATGCCTAGTGTCTACTGTACAAGCCTGTGCTATGGGGCAGTGCTATGATCTGGGTCTAGGTTCATTAGCTGACTACCTGAATATACTGAATGAGCAGCTTATTCCATCAATGGATCATATTCCAAGATGACAATGTCAGGATTCATGGGGCTCAGATTGTCAAAGAGTGGTTCAGGGAGCATGAGATGGATTGTTCCACCACAGAGTCCAGACCTTAACCCCATTGAGAATCTTTGGGATGAGCTGGAGAAGCTTTGAGCAGTGGTCAGACTCTCCATCATCAATACAAGATCTTGAATGGGTGTGTGCTGTAATCAAAGATAAAGGTGGTCCAACAGCCTTTTCTTTTTTGGCAAGGTGTATATATACAAACATACAGACTTAATACAGACTTCATGTGAAACGTCTCCTGCATAACATTTGTTCACAGGTAGTTCTGTCTGTCTGTTTGTCCTTCCATTCAAATATGTTCCAGAAATAAATCATGTTTCCTGTTTTGTTCTCCTCAGGGTCTCAGTCTCCAAGTACTTCTGATGATTCCTCTCTGAGAAGTGAAGGCACTGACACTCCACTGGTCAAAGGTAACTGTTGTCTCATTCTAGTTGTGTCTGACATATCACATCTTAGACCTTTGAGGTAAAACTTAGTTTTGCATGTTATGAGTTATTGGTTTTAACTCTTTGTTTACACATTCTGGGTTTGTAACATGGATGAAAATAACTTAAAGGGATTCATTTCATTCTACATAATGTCTCAAACAATGATACAAAAAACAATCATATAGGGCTGAAACGATTCGTCGAGTTACTCGATTAACTCGATTACAAAAAATGCTCGAGGCAAAAACTCTGCCTCGAAGCCTCGTTAAATTCCTATGACGCGCACTATACACGCAGGGATCTGACTTTTCCACACGGACCGTTGTTTTGGAAGCACGGAAGCACCTATGCGAAGCACACCACTAGCACGTGATACATTTTGAATTTATTAGGCCCGATGGCAGAGAGTAAAGATGCCCATAAACGGCAAAAAATGTCTAAAGTTTGGGATCATTACATTCATAAGTTGTAATACATTTCACGCAGCTGAATCACGGAAAGCGCGAATGAAAGTGGCCGTGTGGCATTGTTTACAAAACTTGACCGCAACGCACGTCTGCAGGCAGGCGATGTAAGCTCCGCTAGCTAGCGTAAAACACAAAATGGACCGTTTTTCAATAATAATAAAAAAAGGACCGAAACGAGCTCAAAAACCAGACGTAGAAATGCACATTTGCAAAGGTGACGTAGTATGTTGTCATAAAAGTGGCTCGCCTTTTGAGTTTGCACTGTCAATGTGGCTCTTGTGAAAAATGCACCCTCATCTCTCTCACTCTTCCTCACGCACAGCACACGTTCACAAACACATAGGTTGCTAGGTTACCATGGGAATGGCTAGCGTGACGTCACAAATCGCTCGGAGTTACTTCCGTGTCCATTCATTTTTAGGTAACGTATGGCTAGAGCCGCTACAGTACAGGAACCGGTCACCTTTTATACAGTGACAGCCTACTTTACTGACTTCCCAAAGTCTGTTCAGAAGGGTCTTAACTCCTAATTCTAGCATTAGCCATATCATAATAACTGATCATTCAACATAATCACTTTAATAATAAAAGTCATCGCTGCCATCTTAGTCCAGCTCTTCCGTCTGTCTGGATCAGCTGGAGGAAAACTATACACATGTAACCCTTGTGGTATGTCTTCCTACTCTGGAATGACCATTTGGAAGCTGGCTGGGTTGTTGACGGGTGGTTTATTGCATCTGCATCTGCATTTATAACAGGAAGCACAATTGATGGTAATCTTAAATTTGTGGGCAACAGCACATTCTCTTTGTAAATTCTCCGTCACTTTAAGAATTACCCATTACATCGTACACTCAATAACAAACAATAGACAAATAGTGATCGTATAGTGGAATACAGGAAGGTAAATCAATAAAACATTACATAATAGGACAACATACTACAACATACCTGCATTTATAACAGGAAGCACAATTGATGGTAATCTTAAATTTGTGGGCAACAGCACATTCTGTTGGAGAGACGGCATTGCATTAGCATCTGCTAGCTTCGCATAAAATTAATCAACGAAACACGTGAAAAACATATAATTAACTTCGTGAAACGACAGCAAAATTATTTAAGAACACACACTACATATTTAAGTATTGCCAGCTAAACTTTTATACAATCATCAAGTTATTTAACATTGTTTTGCCCACAGACATTTACAGACACGTTTACCTCTTTGTAAATTCTCTGTCACTTTAAGAATTACCCATAAACCCTTGCTTTTTGGCATTCCTGCAGGCGAACATTTTGAACAGCAGGTGGCGTAGTTGTCCCATTTAGCTGGATTTAACCTGCTCTATTTAACTATGTTACATACACCCCCCTTAAATCCTGCTAAATTGGGGCACAATACACAAGAAAACAAAAGACACAAACCACAAAACTTCAGGTGTGGAGCGAGTAGAGCACAACTCAGTTCAAGTCAGTTAGAAACTTTCCACTGGGGAATGAGTCAGTAAGGAGCCGGCCAATCCCATTACTAACAATGACACAAAAGATGCCATGTACACCTTTCATATTGCAAACATTGCCCTATAACAAAGATAACCCTGACATACCTCGGGTAAGTACTAGTGCAAAAAAAAAACAGCTTCATAACATACAGCACTCTATCCAGAAAACATGTTCCTCACAAAAGAAAACAAAGAATCAACTGTTGACACAGAGTCATCAACAACCTGTTCATTCATTTCACAAACAAGTCGAGCTGGGGGTCTAACAGGTCTACCCAACCTAGTGCAAACTGAAGGTGGCTGCGCACACACTACATGGTCTAGTGTGAGTGCATCTAGCTGTATGTCAGTGGTGTGTCCTGAAATTTGTTGAGCTGTATCTGCTAGGGGCGGGGAGAGTGCATTCTGGAGCTCAACACATTCAGCAGGGGGCTCAGGGGAAGGTAGCTGTGCAGCATGTACTGAAAAATCTGCGAGTGGGACCACAGCTGCCTCAGTCTCTGAGAGCGGGGAGCTCTCAGCCACAGCAGGAGAACAGTCAGGTTGGCTGGTCGCAGTGTCCCCATCACTTGCATCATCCATTCGTAGGAGCCAGTTAATTGTCTTTGTCTCACTGTCCTGTATGTCAGCAGGAACCACTGGGTCACATTGTAGGCTTCCAGCAGTTGAAGGGCAGCTTGACTCCAAGTTGTCACCATCTCCCAGTGGAAGAAAACTCACAGGTAACAGGAGGTTTCTGTGGACAACTTTTTCCCGGGATGTTACAGGGTCTCTGATGCAGTACACATTGATTCCAGGTTTCACTGATGCCACTTCATAGACTACGGAGTCCCAGTTGTCCGCAAGTTTCCTCTTCCCTTTTACACCACGATTTGCAAGCAAGACTCTGTCACCAACATTGAGGGGTGATCCTTTGGCTTTGCGGTCATAGTTCTTTGCCTGGCGCGCCTGTTCAGTGCGACTGTTCCGCCGGGCGATGCATGCAGCTTCGGACAGGTCACGCTTCAGACGAGAGACAAACTCATGGTGGTCAACTACAGCATCCTTGGGGAGGACATGCTGGAATACAACATCAACTGGCAGACGTGGAATCCTTCCAAACATGAGAAAGAAAGGTGCAAACCCTGTCGTCTCATGCTCAGTACAGTTGTAACAGAATGTCAACACTCGAAGCATTTGTGGCCACCTGGCTTTGGAATGAGGGGGTAGGGCCCTTATCATGTTCCCCAGAGTCCTGTTGTATCGCTCGACCACCCCATTCCCCATCGGATGGTACGGGGTGGTATGAGATTTCTGGATGCCAGCCACCTCCAGGAGCTCTTTAATGAGTTGACTCTCAAAATTTGCTCCCTGATCCGAATGAATGCGTTTAGGGAAGCCATATATGCAGAAAAAGTCATCCCAGAGACGACGAGCAACCTGTTTCGCTGACTGATTTTTACATGGAAAAGCATGTGACAGTTTGGAAAAGTGGTCTGTAACCACCAAAACATCAACACACTTCTTGTCAGTCTGTTCAGCAGTCCAAAAGTCAATACATACTAGTTCCATCGGTTCAGTAGTACAGATGCTTTCAAGGGGAGCACGATCATTAGGCTCTGGGGTCTTCCCAACCACACAGCGGAAGCAGTTTCTCACATGGTTGATTATGTCACATTCCATCCCTATCCAAAAGAATCTTTGTCTAGCAAGGGAGAGCGTACGAGCCTGCCCCTGATGACCGGCTGAGTCGTGGAGGCCATGAAGGACTTGGGCCTTCAGGGAGTCGGGAACAACAAACTGGTAAATTGTCTTGTTCATGTGTCTGTCTTTCTTTACTTTGTACAACAGACCATCCTTGATGGTGAGCTTAGGCCAGTGTCTCAGCAGTTTCATAACACCACAAGGCTCACCAGCACGTTCACGCCTAGTGGGCCTCCTATGACGCTGGATGTAATAGGAGATTCTGCCCAAGACTCCATCCTGCTCCTGTAGATTAGCCAGCTCACTTTTTGGTAATGAGCAGGGCTGTTCGTCACTGACAAGCTGAGGGATAGCAGAACCAGTACCTCTCATCTGGCTAACACCGCCAGAGTCATGTGCATCCAACACAGCTGAAACGTCCCGCGAAGAGAGGGAACCTGGAGATGGAGTGACAACAGCCTCTTCCCCAGACTGATCAACAACCAACTGACAGTTAGTAGTACATCGAAATGCATCCTGCACTGTGCTATCCACCATCCCATTTACTTGGTTCAGCAATGAGGCGTAAGGCTCAGTTACAAGATGGTGGGCTATGCATGACTGGACAAATGGCTCTCTGCTCAGCGCATCAGCAACCACATTCTTCGTGCCAGGGACATAGTTCAGATCGAAACTGTATGCTGCAAGCTTGGAAACCCATCTCTGCTCACACGCATCAAGCCTAGGTTTAGTCAAGATGTATGTCAGCGGATTATTATCCGTCCAGACTGTGAAAGACCGCCCTTTGAGCCAATGGCTGAACTTATCACAGACTGCCCATTTAAGAGCAAGAAACTCCAACCGATGAGCTGGGTAATTCAGCTGAGAGCGTGACAGGGTCCTGCTGGCGAACGCCACTGGCCTGGCAAACTTTCCATCAGGAGGCAGCTGTGAGAGAACAGCTCCCAAGCCATCAAAGGACGCATCCACTGCGAGAATGAATGGTGCATTAAAATCCGGATGGGCCAAAGTGACACTGTGCACAAGTTCATGTTTCAGAGTCCTGAATGCTTCTCCGCACTCATCAGTCCAGTCAGTAGGAGACAGCCTCACACAGCCTTTCTTGAATTTTGGCTTGTGGCCTCTTCCTCTTTTTGGTGGTGTGGGCGGTTCAGCCACAAGATTGAAAAGTGGTTTAGCTTTTGCAGAGCATGCCTCAATGAAGTGATGGTAGTACAGAACCATTCCCAAAAAAGATCTGATCTTCTTAGCACATGGTGTTTTCCCATCAGGCTCCATCAGGTCAGCTTCCTGCACATCATTGATAGCCTGCACTTTGCTCGGATCTGTCTTAACACCATCTTCACATATGATGTGCCCCAAAAACTTGACAGACCGACAGAGAAAGTGGCATTTCTTAGGAGAGAGCTTAAGGCTGTTGGCAGCGAGACGTGAAAAGACCATTTGTAGACGCTCAAGTGCAATCTGTTCCGACGGAGCAAAAACCATAAGGTCATCTAGATAGCATAACAGGCTTGTGAAGTTCTCATCGCCAAAGATGGACATCATCATGTGCATAAAAGTGGCGGGACTGTTTGTCAAGCCCTGGGGCATCCTGTTATATTCATGGAGACCAAATGGAGAGGAGAACGCCGTGTATTTTTTCTCATTTTCGTGCAGTCTGACATTGTAGAATCCTGATGTGAGGTCCATTGTGGAGAAGAACACATTGCCACCGAGTGCAGCGAGGGCATCTGTCTGATGAGGCAATGGGTGCGCGTCTTTCACTGTCCTTGCGTTCAGCCACCTGACGTCATTGCAGAGGCGAAGATCGCCATTTGGTTTGACAACCAGGACTAGGGGAGATGAATACTCACTCTGAGATTTACGAATTATCCCCAATTCCTCTAGTTCATTCAGAGCAGTCCGAAGTTTGTCATAATGGCACGGTGTAACCCGTCTGTATGGAAGTCTGAAGGGCTTGTCATCCACCAAGCGAATTCTGTGGACAAAATCTGCTGCTTCACCACAATCCATTTTATGTCTTGAAAAGATGGACTCATACTGCTCAATGATCTGCAGCAACCTATCCTTCCATTCAAGGGAGACTTCGCAGGAGGAGAGGTCCAATTCCTGCAAGCCCATGTCACTCAAGACACGTGCTATCTCCTCCTCTGATCTTGGTGTGGGTGATGAGCCCTGCGTGTATTGTGTGCTGGACTGTATGCGGTCTGGTTCAGGTAAGTCTTGCACAGAAAGACAGGGGGACACATCTGCAACCTTAGCATTCCTCTTAAGGGTGAGTGGCTTCTCTGTGGGATTAACCATTTTGACAGGGACCCAGCCATCTCCCCATAAGGAAGTGACAACTCTCCCCACCAGAATCTGTGCGGGTCTGGTCTTGCATTGGGTGGGTTCGACTATGACTGTACTCCCCACTGCAGAAACATCCAATGTAGGCAGTTTTGCCCACACCAAATGTTCAGACATCGGCTGCAGAGTGATGCTTCTTTTGAGTTTGGCTGTTCCAATTCTGACTGGCACTGTGCTGCTTTCTGACTGGGACAGCAAGGAGATTAGGTGAGGCAGTTCATCACTCCGTGCACCATTCACTGGAGACGAGGCGTTCTGGTCACTAACAGTGTTTTTCATTTGAGCAATTAGCCACTTGATAGCATTGCTACCGAGAATCATTTCATCAGTTTGGCCTGGCACAACTAGGACGGGAATTACCACCTTATAGCCATAAACTGATGTAGTGAGATCATACATGGCAGAAGGTGTGACAAGGTGACCACCACAACCAACAATGACAAAGTCTTCAGCAGATTTTTTCTTAACATCAGGGATTGACTGTGAAAGTTTCGCATCAACTGCTTCACTTATTGTGCATGCCATAGATCCACTGTCCACTAGTGCATTTAAAACATGTCCATCATCAACAGTCACATCAGTGTAGAATAGGCTATCAGTCTTTAAGAGTTTTTGTAAGCTTTTCACAATCAATGTTTTCTGTGGTGGCACCACACTGCTACAGGCGTGATATAATGTCTCATAATCATCAATGTCTGTCAAATCCAGGGTGGGAGGTTCACTCACTTGGTCTGCGCTGCTCTCCCCTGTGCACAGACCAGTCAGTTTCCCTGCTGACCAGAAAAAGCAGGACGTCTTCCCTCTGGGCAGTTGCGTCTTGAATGGCCAGGTAAGTGACACAGGAAACACAGCCTGTTCTCCTGACAGTGTGTCAGGGCAGAGTGAGAGCTGTCCTTACATATTGAACATGGAATGTCATTTAATCCCTCAATCCTTGGGAGTCTGTTGTGACGTGGCTTTCTGTTGGCCTGAGCATTTCCTGAGCTCTGCAGCAGCACCTTCTCTAGCATCCCTATTAACCTCTCCAGAGTAGAGGTGTCTTGGCTCACATTTTTTGTCTGTTCCGGGATGTCTGAAACCAGAGTAGCATTTGGGCCAATCTCAACTTTATTTACGTTGATTCTGTTATTTCTCCCTGCAAAAGAATTGACACCCTTCTCTAGATGGTATTCATCTAATACGTCCTGAACCTCACGAGCCGACCATTTATCAATTGTCTTGGACCTAAAGGTAAGAGCCAAATCTCTATTGGGGCAGTGTCTGATGAACATGCGTGTGACCTCAACAGTGGGGTTGTCAAACATCTTGCCCTGCTCTTTGAGACAATTTGCAGCAACATCGGCAGCTCTGTTCAGTCTAAGCCAATACTCATATGGATCCTCTTGTTCTTTTGGCAAGGTGGCATAAAAATCAGCAAGGGGCACAGAGGAACTATGGCTAGAACTGAAATGTTTGCGCAGGAGTCCATAGACGGCCTGTGGGTTACGCTGGACATCAATCTCACCGTTTCTTATTCCAAATCTCACCACATCCTTTGCTCTGCCTCTCAGATGCATGAGGATTTCTTCAGCTTGATTTTCCAGTTGAACACCACTTTTCCTGATGTAGTTCCTCATCAATTCCTCCCATTCATCAACAGACAGTGTCTCTGCGCCCTCCCCTCGGAACACAGGTGGGTCCTTAACTGCTCTCTGGGTGACCAGCTGGACTTGGGAGAGGTCCAGTGTGTGGCTGGGGGATGACTCCTTTTTATTACATGCGTCTTCATGACTTGTATGCACAGCAGTTGAAGGCTTTGATGTGTTGAGGTGTGATATAATGCTATCAGCTAGCTGTTGTCCTATCTGCTGCACAATAGAGCTCATTTGGTCAACTAACATCACATCATAAGGAGGTGGATTAGGGACTGATGTGCTAGTAGACTGAGGTGGGTGTGACTCAACTATAGGCTGGCTTTGAGGGACTACTACATCCTTACATTTTAAAAGATTATGCACAGTGTCATTACCAAAAGCTGAGTTGTCATGGTCACCTAGGGAAAATGGAACAGGTGTGCTATGCAACCCTCTACCCCTACCAACACCAAGAGGCGTCATATCAGAGGTCCCAAATCTGCTAAAACTCATACTCGCTAGCAAAATTCAACCTCAAATGAAATGACAGTTTCAATATAATATTGTAGCAGTTCAACAAATATTTCTAGCAGTCAAATACATGAAGAAAAAAAAAGATATGTAGCTCCGAATGATGCAGTGAAGACATCTGCCCGGTCCGGCGTGGTCATGGACGAGTCACGGCACCAATGTAACCCTTGTGGTATGTCTTCCTACTCTGGAATGACCATTTGAAGGCTGGCTGGGTTGGTGACGGGTGGTTTATTGCATCTGCATCTGCATTTATAACAGGAAGCACAATTGATGGTAATCTTAAATTTGTGGGCAACAGCGCATTCTCTTTGTAAATTCTCCGTCACTTTTAGAATTACCCAATACATCGTACACTCAATAACAAACAATAGACAAATAGTGATCGTATAGTGGAATACAGGAAGGTAAATCAATAAAACATTACATAATAGGACAACATACTACAACATACCTGCATTTATAACAGGAAGCACAATTGATGGTAATCTTAAATTTGTGGGCAACAGCACATTCTGTTGGAGAGACGGCATTGCATTAGCATCTGCTAGCTTCGCATAAAATTAATCAACGAAACACGTGAAAAACATATAATTAACTTCGTGAAACGACAGCAAAATTATTTAAGAACACACACTACATATTTAAGTATTGCCAGCTAAAAATCAAGTTATTTAACATTGTTTTGCCCACAGACATTTACAGACACGTTTACCTCTTTGTAAATTCTCCGTCACTTGAAGAATTACCCATAAACCCTTGCTTTTTGGCATTCCTGCAGGCGAACATTTTGAACAGCAGGTGGCGTAGTTGTCCCATTTAGCTGGATTTAACCTGCTCTATTTAGTGGGGCTGTGCAAGCACAGCCCACTACTGACCCCCATATAGCAAAGCTATAGGGGTCAGTAGTGGGCTGTGCGAAGCACAGCCCACTACTTGTTATTGTCGTCTATTTTTATTATTATTCCCACGGATTTTCGGTCGCTATCTCCTCCCGCACAGTTCATCGCACATACACGAAAAATACATCAAAACGTGCGTATCGATCGGGGCGGGTGTGCTATTATTCAGTTTCTCCAGGTCGGAGCTATTCGCGACATAGTCGCGAATATTGTTTTTTGGGGGTTTATAATGGGTGTGTATTGCGCGGAATGTTCGCGCTAGAGTGAGAGGCCCAACAGTTAGAGGGCGGGCTGCTCTGAAAAAATGTTCAAAATATTTTTTTAAAACTGTGATTGCTTCCACAAATTTCACTCTACACACAAAATTTTCTCCAAAGTAGTAGTCATACTTGTCCTGATGCCTACAATGTGTCTACCTAACCGATAGGATTCACAGTTTTTGAATGAGAAGCCTAGAAGTGAGGAGTGGACAGCCTAACTGCTCCATAGGACCCAATGTTAATTCAGCAAAGTTTTTCGTCACAAAAGTTTAACGGACGGTAGTTTTCAACTCGCTAGAATGTCCACTTTTTTACACTAGGAAGAATAAAAAATACATGTCTGTGTTCATGGAAGCCTTGTGGTAGTCACTGTGAAAAAAGTTTGTGAGTAACTGGCATACGTTTTTAGTAAATGGCAGTGGTTCGAGGGAGTGGTTCTGTGCTTCTTGGTTAATCAAAGCACCTGCAGCAGCAGTTAAGGAGGGGGAGGGCTGTTTCCCGCTCTGTCTCACTGACGTCACGCACGCGCACACACACACAGAGGGAGCGAGGCTTGGGAAAAAAAAAAAAAAAAAAAAAAAGGACGGAGCGAGGCCTGTGGCGCATATGCTAACATATGCTAACTTCGACGGAAGTTAGCATATGTTAGTTAGCATACGTTAACATATGCCAACATGCTAACATATTAGATGTCCCTGCACTGCTCTCGGTCTCTCTCTGAAAAAAATAAAATAAAAATAAAACCTCCGCTCTGTCGCTCTGATCACTGAGGGGCGGGGCTGCTCTTCACACACAGCGAGGGAGAGAGAGAGAAAAGAGAAACGCAGCGTGTGCAGCGGCAGCAAAGAGGAGTTAAGTGATCTGTGGAGACTGGACGACAACACGTCAGTGTAAGTGAAATAAAACCTTCACAAGTTGAAAGTCAACAAACATAACCTCCTTCGCAGAGGCAATAAGTACCACTAGTTCAACAAGCATAAACGTGCATCATCCCACACAGCAAAAGGACTGCGCAGCGGACCTGCCGCGGATGTATGTCGGCTTCCGGAACGGACCCGTATCGGGGTCCAGATGCACTCAGGAACTCCGCCGTGGCTCCGCGCTGCTCCGCATCCGCGATTAAAGCCTCACCTCCGCGGCGGGTCCGTTTGGGACCCGCTAATTGAGCCATATGAGTCCGCTGCGGACACGCAGCGGACTCATATGGCTCATCCGGCACGGGTCCGTTTTGGACCCGTTTATCTCATTTTCAAAATCCCTTCTGTTCATGTTGTAGGATAAACTAAACTATAGGACAAAAAAACGAGGCTATCACTGGGCTTAGCCTGGCTACTACAGCAATAGTGTAATCTTAAATCTGCATTGCCTTGTATTTTTAACCTAACAATATTGTCAACAGAAAATGTTCAAGTCATGCATTTACTGTACAAAAGTGATAGCTCAATGGAAATATAAAATTGACATTAACATTTATGAAATGTTATAGGTTATAGTCTATGTTTTTGTTAGGTTACTACATTCATTATGTGGTCAAAACCTAATTTAGTGCTTTATACAGGCGCCAGGTCGGTGCAGACATAAAATATGCCATCTATTAGGCTACAACTTCAGTGAAATGCTGCGTTATACACAGCTAAAATATCAGAAACTGGTGAACGACAAGAAGTTCAATAAAAATATGTTTTAATTATTATTCCTCTTAGCCTAGGCCACACCTGACACTATGACCCCTCTACTCCATTTTTACATGACAGTCACAGGCTGCCAAAACATTATGACCACTTCACTCAATACAGGACTATATTAGGGTGCCAGAACATGACTCTATGACCCCCCCCCCCCCCCCCCCCCCCCCCCCCCCCCCCCCCCCCCCCCCCCCCCCTTCCCCAATCAGTTGGGATTTCTAGAATTATCCATGTGTTAAGTGTGTTTGTGCCCAACATAACTTCACTGCTAATATATGTTAACTATTAGCTGACCAATGACTTAGCCTGATGCTGGCTTTCAGGTGGAGCTGGGAGGGGTCTGCTGCATGTACTACTGACCCATATAGCAAAGCTATAGGGCCAGTAGTGGGCTGTGCGAAGCACTACTACAGCCTCTGCAATAGCAACTGCGAAGATAAGATTAGGTGAAAAATTGTAGCATTTATCGTAACATCGTAGTGTTGTATCATGTCATCTTAGCGCAAACTGCTGCCGACACAGCCCCACTCTCGCGATTTCCCGCAGGGGAATTGTCTAGTTAACTATGTTACACACAGACAAATAGACATGTCAAATAATGTTATGTAATATCCATAATATAACTCTTATGAGTGTTCAACAGCTCATTATTTATTTAATTGAAAACATATTATATTAAATTACTCCGATTATATATATATATATATATATATATATATATATATATATACTGTCATTAATGTTGTTACAAGTCATAAACGTTTCCTAATTTATGTGGTGGAATACAATTTTTCATTTTGACACAGATTCGCTTTATTTAAAAATATCTTCCCGTTAAATTGTAAAACTTCAACATTATGTTTTAACTTCAGTGCCGGTTTGATGATAAGCTCCCACTACGTCTGGTGGGGATGTGGTCGGGGAAAGCCTTTCCGTCATTCCACGCGAACCGTGTTGGCCCAGCTGCTTTGCCATCAGGAAAATGCCAGACCCTTGAATTGTAGTTCGGGGTGAACTTGTCACGCCTGCAAAACGATATAAATATAACTTAAGTGGCAATTGACATCTTACATCTCAGGCTAGCGGTAACCATAGACATATATACATAGACGCCTCATTGAGCGGGTTGGCCCGCTGCTGCGATACGTCAACGTCGCCGCCATCTTGGGGATGGCAACTCTGCCCCGCAAACCAATACGAGTCAATGGAGAGAACTTTATTAAGTGTCTGCTTCAAGGTGCTATAAATTAATTCCTCTCATTTACGCATTCACACACGGACGTATATATTCAGAAAACTGTTAGGAACATAAAACAACATCTGAAATGGTCTCTGATGATTATAAACGTGAACTATTCTTGATATGTTCAGTGTACAGGTAGGCATCAAACCACTCGATGTATTTTATAATGTTTTCACGAGTGTTTAGCTGTTACTGTAATGATACAAAATACTGAATCTGTGTCTATAATAACCACCGGACATGGAAATGAGACATCTGTATTAATAAACAGCACCAGCATTTACATGGTACTGATTTTGATTAATCGTTTTTATATTATAACGACTAATATTGACAATCATTGGGACAAAAAATTAACAAAATGAACAAAGTCTGCAAATCATAATAAAATAAAATGAAATAATAATGGCATAAAATACTGCGATTGCCTGGTCTAAACCATACTCTGATTTTTTTTATTTTTTTTAGAAGGAAACAGATTAAAGAACATATATACATACTTATATTTATACACCAGAGTGCAAGAAAACAGATTAAAGAACATACACTATATTACCAAAAGTATTCGCTCACCCATTCAAATGATCAGAATCAGGTGTTCTAATCACTTGGCCTGGCCCCAGGTGTATAAATTCAAGCACTCAGGCATGCAGACTGTGAAACAAGACATTTGTGAAAGAATGGGCCGCTCTCAGGAGCTCAGTGAATTCCAGCGTGGAACTGTCATAGGATGCCACTTGTGCAACAAATCCAGTCGTGAAATTTCCTCGCTCCTAAATATTCCACAGTCAACTGTCAGCTCTATTATAACAAAATGGAAGCGTTTGGGAACAACAGCAACTCAGCCACGAAGTGGTAGGCCACGTAAAGTGACGGAGAGGGGTCAGCGGATGCTGAAGCGCATAGTGCAAAGAGGTCGCCAACTTTCTGCACAGTCAATTGCTACAGATCTACAAACTTCATGTGACCTTCAGATTAGCCCAAGTACAGTACGCAGAGAGCTTCATGGAATGGGTTTCCATGGCCGAGCAGCTGCAGCCAAGCCACACATCACCAAGTGCAATGCAAGGCGTCAGATGCAATGGTGTAAAGCACGCCGCCACTGGCCTCTAGAGCAGTGGAGACGCGTTCTCTGGAGTGATGAATCACGCTTTTCCATCTGGCAATCTGATGGACGAGTCTGGGTTTGGAGGTTGCCAGGAGAACGGTACATTTCAGATTGCATTGTGCCAACTGTGAAATTTGGTGGAGGAGGAATTATGGTATGGGGTTGTTTTTCAGGAGCTGGGCTTGGCCCCTTAGTTCCAGTGAAAGGAACATTGAATGCTTCAGGATACCAAAACATTTTGGACAATTCCATGCTCCCAACCTTGTGGGAACAGTTTGGAGCGGGCCCCTTCCTCTTCCAACATGACTGTGCACCAGTGCACAAAGCAAGGTCCATAAAGACGTGGATGACAGAGTCTGGTGTGGATGAACTTGACTGGCCTGCACAGAGTCCTGACCTGAACCCGATAGAACACCTTTGGGATGAATTAGAGCGGAGACTGAGAGCCAGGCCTTCTCGACCAACATCAGTGTGTGACCTCACCAATGCGCTTTTGGAAGAATGGTCAAAAATTCCTATAAACACTCTCCTCAACCTTGTGGACAGTCTTCCCAGAAGAGTTGAAGCTGTAATAGCTGCAAAAGGTGGACCGACATCATATTGAATTCTATGAGTTAGGAATGGGATGGCACTTCAGTTCATAGAATGAGTAACGGCAGGTGAGCGAATACTTTTGGTAATATAGTGTATATCAATCCAGCTTTATTCATTTATTTTCTATAGCCGGTTATTCCTGTTAGCCACATGCTAAATAAAAGGATAAAATATTGTAGTGATCTCAGAGTGTAATACAAAATACATCAGAGTCCTTTTATTATCACTGAACAAGTGTACATCAAAATTCTAGCACAACATCCGAGTATTACACACAACATAAATAGAGTAAAAAGTACAACAGTACAAATATAAGTTAGGAGAGAGCCTGGATGACGGGCTAGCAGAAAACCCTTCCCTTCTCAGAGCAATCTCCCACCGCTTTGTCAGCCCTTCATCTTTGGGAAACCTACATAGTATGAGAAAAGTTAGCTAATCAACTTTGAACACTGCGAGTAGTTGGTTCGGGGCAATTTAGTTAAATACGATTGAATTCTTGGTTGTTTGAAGGCTGTTTTTAACGCGGGACTTCATAGTATTATGCGCGAGACTTGTAGTATCAACAAAAGTATGCATATTCTGATCTCAAAATGATGTTGTAATGATCAAATACAATCAAAAGTAATTGTTCTGTCTTACTCGTGAAAAGTTATCCGACTGAAACATTTCCAAACAGCACACGAATGAGGTATCTTTCGCCCGGTGATATATACAGTCAATGGGCGATAGCTGCAGTTTGCCATCCCCAATATGGCGGTGACGTTGACGTACGGCGCAGCCCTCAATGAGGCGTCTATGTATATATGTCTATGGCGGTAACTAGTAGTACCTAGCTAGTAACGTTAGCTCGCTAGTAATCGCTAGCCGGTTATTATTATTATTTTTGTTATTAATGTTCATAATTTGAGATCCAACTTACCGTGACAACTTAAGCCATCTCTTCTTCTCTTTTTCGTCGAGAGGAAATAAGTGATCGTTTTGTCCACGTCGTTTTTAATACCGTTGTAGTCCAGTTTGACAGAGCACCGTTACTATTAGAATATTAGTGAATGGACACGGAAGTGGCTTTTTTGGACATGATGACGTAGGGCCTAGCCATCCCCATAGGGCTCACCCCAGAAATGATGTATTACAGTTTTTTACAATCACTAACAAGCGCTTACCCATACTTCAGATATTTTTTCTAAACTCTTAACACAGATTCACACCTACAAAACACAATTGGCCAAATGGATAATTTTCTTCTCAAAAACACATTTTGTTAAATATATACTAACTCTTCATTTCAAAATAGAACATATCTTTCTTTGCACACACCAACTTACCAAAACACTGGAAATATGACTCAAAATGAAATGATTCTGTCAAAGAATAACTCTTGTTTTCACTTCACAAGGTACATGCAGTGAATCAAAGTACACCAGGTTTCAAAATACTGGCTATTGCTGACATTACAAAAACTGCATAGACTTTTATGCTTCAGTTTTACAGGTATTTGTATGCAAAACATGCAATCCACTGTTTTTACACAAATTTTTTTGGTTGGGAACTCTATGTCCACATGTATTGTTCACATTCAAAAGCATTCCAGTAAAAAGCAAATAATTTTTTTTCCTTAACTGTTTACTACAGGAGGCACAGTAGAAATACAGTTTACAGTATGATAGAACATAAAAGGTTTTACAGTGTTGCTTACAGTACAGCAACAAAATATCCATGAAACACACAAGAGTATTCTGAACAAAAAATACAACAGCAAAAAGCCCAGATTGAGGGGGGGTGTAACTAAAAAAAAAGCACAAAATGACTGTATGTAGTCTCTGTGATCTTCAGGGTTAGGCCACATGTTTTCATCAACATC
This sequence comes from Planiliza haematocheilus, assembly GCA_005024645.1. Lineage (NCBI taxonomy): Eukaryota > Metazoa > Chordata > Actinopteri > Mugiliformes > Mugilidae > Planiliza > Planiliza haematocheilus. Next base: position 870,721 of record SRSE01000302.1, on the reverse strand, counting down.
GCATCAGATATTATCCAAGGCGATGCACGTGCAATAAAAGCGCTTGATATGTCAGATCCACCCTTGGCAATCATGAACTGTGATGTCCCTGCAGCCAGCACCCATGGCTTCAAGGAGGAACATCTGGTCATGTGGCTAATGGTCATCAACCTTCCACCTCCATACAGAAAAGAACTCCTCTATGGGGTTGAGGAAAGACGAATAGGGTGGAAGGGAGAGATGTACCAGTCTTGGGTGGTGAAGAAAACTTTGAAGGGGCATTGAAATTGAAAGTCTCCAGTCTCTGACCCACTCTGTGTCGGTAGGCTCACCATGACCTGGAACTCCAATAAACTTGCAACACTTCACCAAACTTGGAACTAGACTTGGATTTTTTTTTTTCTTCAACACTGGACTTCAAACCATGTTGTTAGCGATTGAAAAAAACTATTATCAGCTGAGATATGTTGTTTTTGAACTGATATCATTGCAGAAGAAGAGGTTTTTATACTGTATCTAAGGTTTGGAATATTGCTTTTGCTATTGTGGGATGTTGTGTGTTAACATTTGTAAATAATACAAAAACAATCCATAATTTTGTTGGGAGGTACAGCTGGTCTGTTACAGTTTTTCTCAATTGCTAAAACACAATTTCTGAAACCTTGCTCCATTTTCTCAAAACGTTAAACACAAAACCTCAGCTTCAAGCACGATTTACAAAACCTCTGACTCCTCTTGCAAAATCAAACTTTCACCTCAACACAGTTTTAACTATGCCCACTTTGGCCTCAAAACAGTTTTACCTGTGCTCAAAATCAAACACTGCTCTCAAATAATAAACAAATTGCTCAAAATGACATACACTATCAAGCAGTCAGTAAACAATACACCAAAAAATAGATTAAATTACTGTTTTGCTCTTTGCATTTTTTCTTTTTTTTGTTCTTCCTCCTTTGTGTACCCTTATTTCAACGGTCAATTGTAGAAATGCTCACACTGTCGATTCCCTGGAAGTGTGTGTTGTCTTATATCACTCGTTCCTGGATTTCTCTGAGTCGTATTGTGTTATTTTGAAGGACCATGTCCACTATAATGGTCTCTTGCTCCTGAGTGAATATAGCTGTCCTTCCACCTGCACGTGGCAGCCTTGCAATTCTATAAAAAGTAGATAGACAGAAAAAATCATGCAGTGCAATACAGTGCAATACAGTGTCTATTGGAACAGCTGCATATACTGAAGTATAGTAAATTTATAATTACAAAAATACAGTAGCATACTGTACCTGTTCTCTTCTCTGAATGTCCTTACTATGGTGGACACAGAAAATCGGCTCAAATTGGGTTGTACTCTAAGTCCTGCTTCCCTCATTGTCAGTCCATGGACAACAACATGGTCTATGATTGTTGCTCGAATTTCATCAGATATTTCCACTCTTTGTCTTCCTCTTCCTCTTCCTCTTTCTCCTCGTCCCCCACCTCGCATACGCACTCGTCCTCGTCCTCTCACATAAATTCTTCTATCCATTCTCACACTTTCTCATTCCCACCTTCAACGACCTGTTTGCTCTCTGAACTGGCTTATATTGGTTGTCACATCATTTGAAACAAGTGAAATCTATTTTGACTGACTGTGTTTAATCAATGACATTTCTGCTCTCTTTATATGTAATTGTTGCCACTTGAGTCTACCAGTATGGATGACATGTGCATTAGAGTGCAGAATGTGTTTTAAGAATGAGAATGTGTTTAGAGTTTTGCTAAACCATGTGAAATGGTTTAAGGTATTGACAAGAGACTGAACAGTTAGCTTAATGAGTTCAAGCAACTGAGAACTTTCTTCAGCCAATGGATTTATGTGTTTTAGCAGCTGAGAAAAACTGTAAGAACATGTAAGCATTGTGGAAATGTGTTCACTGACTGCATATTGTGTGAAAACGACATGAAATGTGGGAATGGTATGGCCACAAAAGACCGATGCTGTGCTAATTGTGTTTAGAGTTTTGAAAATGTGACCACTGATTGGACAAACGCTTGTTAGCGACTGACAAAAACTGTATTTGTTAGTGGCCTAATGGTAAATGCTGCAGGTGTAGAAATCTACATAAAACATGTTATACATGTTTTACAGTAAGTTCGTTTAACTGTATTGTTATTTAATTGTTGTCACTGGCACTTTTAATGGGTAAATTGCAATAAATGTTGGAGTTCTCTGTTTTTTAGAAATAAAAGGCAAATGCTTGATCATTTTACAGCCACATAATTTTCGTTATGCATTATTTGTTTTGGTTGTTTAAAAACGTAAAAAAAAAATATATCAGATTAATCGATTAATCGATCGATAAAGTGCTAGATTAATCAATTACAAAAAGAATCGATAGCTGCAGCCCTACAATCATACATTCCTGCTCTATTCTGTGGGAACTGTGCAGAAACATCTTTCATGACAGGGAAACAGGGTTAAAAACCAGAGTATTAAATCAATTAACCTCAATCAATCAATTAACCTTAAAGCAGTCATTTTTCATAAACAAAATAAAATGGATGATTTCACAATGTTGTATGTTCCATGTGTGAAAGGGAAAATCATTTCTCACAAAAGAAATGGATGTAGACTCAGAGCTATAGATCTGTATACCAAGCAATGTTCTATAACTACACCTGCTGTATTAGTGCCATGACACTGACCAAAAACAAAGAATGTGATTAAGAGTGCAGAAGAAAATGTAACTGTTTTAAATATCACAGTAGAACAATGTTTCTCAGCTTTTACATCTCATTTTTATTTTTATTCACACAAGCAGATTATCATTTCTGATCAATCGTGGCTCATGACCCTGAAAACGTTGTAGGTCTCACAGATATTTACATCATAATGTAAGAGTGAACAGGAAAAGCTGTAAAGCAAAATGAAACAAGAAAATCATGTGTATATAAATGCAGTGTCAGTTTTTATCCTTTACTTTATTATTGTTCAAATACCTTTATGTTTTGTTCTCCTCAGTCTCTGTGAACGGGTCTGATGAAATCGTGCAAAGTGACACACCACTGATCAAAGGTAACAGACGTCTCTATTCTACATGTGTAACATACACTCTAGGTGTCTTACCTTTGTTTGCATATTAAAACATCATCACACCAAAATGTCTGGATTGTTGGGTTTGTAATGAAATACCTGCAGCATTTTCCTTCAGTTCCAGTTGTTAATTTTATAACAAAATATAAACTAGCACACTGAGTTTAAACCTAAATTTTGCTCTTGAATAACCTCTGTTGTGTTCCACACCTTACTTGTCCTTTTTTATTTAACTATTGATGAGGTGATTACATGAAGATGTTGATTACTTGCAGCAGACTGTAGCTGCTAAATCATTCATTTATTATTGTTCAAATTTTGTGTTCTGTTCTCCTCAGACTCTGACAACAGTTCTGATCATTAATCTAATGAAGGCGTGCACAGTGACACACCACTGATCAAAGGTAACAGACGTCTCTGTTCTACATGTGTAACATTTACTCTAGATGTCTTACCTTTGTTTGCATGTTGTGATATTTGTCACATATTCTACTTGTCTATGTATTTTGGATTTGTAATATTGCTTTTTATTTATAACTCTTTTTATTATTTATCTGAACAGAAACAAGTGATTAGAAGAGGAATGAGAACTCCACTCTATGAGGAACCTGCAGCATTTAACTATGAGTGGACTCTTTCCTCTCAGTCACACACACTGATGAGATCAATAACTACTGCTACGACTGCTGATGATAATAATGATAATAATAATGGTAAATGAAATCATATATACAATTAAATAAACAGATGATGATAAAACACATTTATGTACATACAGTATATGTACACAAGATCTTTATTTGGTTTATACATACAAACATTTTGTTCTGGAAATTGAAATGAAAATGTCCTTCCTGATATAGATGCTGCATTTGTAACATGACAACAAGTAGATTGATGTCACACCTCATAACAAAGAGTGCCTTTCTAACCATCTAACATGTAAACATAGATAGTTGTGATGGAGCTAATTGTTCTACAGGTAAACTCCAGATAGAAGCTGATGAGTTGTTGAAAAGTTAAAATAGAGCCTCCACATAATAAATTCTCTTCACATCTCTACTAAACATTAAATGTCTTCTCTGTCTCTGTTAGATGAAGTTGTATCAGTGGTTTCTATTCCATCATTTATTTTGAGGGTTGGATGTTTGTGGATCTAGACTAGTAGTGTATATATAGATGTAAATCAATCTCTTTTGTGGTGTTTAACGTTTAAAATAATTCTCTCATTTAATGATTGGTTGTGTTTGGTGTAAAGGGTTTATCTACCAAAGGTCTTTGATACAAGATTGAATGTTATGTTTTATTATTCCATTATTTTATGTTGTATTCACAGGTTTTATGGACAATGATAAAAGTGTTTTCCTTCCATCCTGATCCTGAATACAGCCTGTTTCAAAACAGTGACTTAATAAATGATGCTGATGATTTAACTCCTGTTCCCCATTGACTGATTTCTACAACAATAATCAAAGGACACAGTGATGGTGAGCTCATAACAACTGTCCATCCAGTACATTTGATTTTGTTCTCAGCTGTGTGCAGCATACCATCAGATCACAGTTTGTCACAGAATGATATGATCAGTTGTTGCCTGACGTCTTTATTTGTTTAGCTGCCCTCAGATATCTGTGAGCTCCAGTATTAAGCTACACTTACTGTTAAAACCAGTTCAAACCACCAGTAACTACTATTACATTCAGTCATAGAAACTCTTCACATAGTCAATGCTCACATTAAATTAGTACATTTGTTTTAATCAGCTTTGATTGTACAGTTTGTGTTTGTAGTGTTGAGATGTTCTTTGGTAAATGTTCTTCTTCTTTCTGGATAAATCTATTTGATGTGACACATGTTAAAGATGGCGGCGCGCAATAGTGCAGCGGCTTCTCGTGCTCCCGGGGTCAAGCCCCCTTTTAGTACTTTTTCCGTTGGTTTTGAGACCGACTACAACCGCTTTGCTTGTGTAAACAAGCGTGTGAAGTATAGCCGAACCGAACTTTTTAATTTAAGGGATGGTTCGGCAACGCACACTAGGACTACAAACAACAACAACAACAGCGGCACATCAGCGGCGCTGGGACTCAGGGCCTTGCTGGGCAGACTGCAGCTCTTGAGGACACCGGACTGGCGTAGAAGATCACGCCGGACAGAGGGGAAGAGGAAGCGGTGTACGCGTAAGCAGAAGAGGGGCAAACGGGGCGGACTGCTAGCTAGGCTAAAGGCTAACACTGGGAAACCACCGATCCCGTCCCTGTTCCTGTCCAATGTCCGCTCCCTGGACAACAAGATGGACCTGCTTCGACTGCGGCTGGGGGTTTCCAGAGAGATGAGGAACTGTGCGGTGCTTTGTCTGACAGAAACCTGGCTTAATGACAACATGCCGGACCATGCCTTCCAGATCGACGGCCTGCTTCTCTTCCGTGCGGACCGTAACCAGCTGTCGGGGAAAGCCCGCGGGGGCGGATTATGCGTCTATGTGAATAAAGGTTGGTGCACGAACTGTACTGTGGTGAACAGCCGCTGCTCCGAGGCGATAGAGCATATGACTGTGAAATGCCGGCCACACTATCTGCCACGTGAGTTTACGGTGGTGTTTGTTACGGCTGTTTACATCCCGCCGGGTGCTAATGCTAACGATGCGCTAAAGGAGCTCCACGACAACATCAGCTCGCTCCAGAACAAGCACCCGGAGGCTTTTTACGTGATTGCGGGGGATTTCAATCACGTAAACCTGACAGACACACTGCCTAAGTTCTATCAGCATGTCACCATACCAACACGGGGAAATAACACACTGGACCGTGTTTACACCAACATAAAAGACGCATACAGAGCCGCCCCCCACCCCCACCTCGGCTTCTCTGACCACATCTCCATCATGCTGGTTCCTGCCTACCGTCCCCTGCTCAGACGCCAGACACCAACACAGAGGACCATCACCGTGTGGCCCAGTGATGCTGTCCCTGTACTGCAGGACTGTTTCCAGCGCACAGACTGGCAGATCTTCAGAGAGGCAGCTGTTTGTGAGGGAGAGGTGGATCTAGAGGACTACACATCTGCTGTCCTCAGCTACATCTACAAGTGTACAGAGGATGTCACCACCATCAGGACAATAACATGCTACCCGAACCAGAAACCCTGGCTGAATGCAGAGGTCCGCTCTCTGCTGAAAACCAGGGATGCTGCGTTCAGGTCTGGTGACAGTCTGGCACTCAGGGCGGCTAGAAGACAGCTGATTGCAGGAGTGAAGAGGGCCAAGGCTGCATACGCCCAGAGGATCGAGGGACACTTCACATCCAGCGATCCACGGAGTATGTGGAGGGACATAAAGTGCATCACAGACTATAACACCAGAGATGCACAATGCCCCAGGGACCCCTCTCTACCCAACGCTCTCAATAGATTCTACGCCCGCTTTGAGGACCCAGACACCCCCCCCTCAGCACCAGACTCACCCCCCCACCAGGAGAAGAGCCCCTCAGCGTGACCCCAGCAGAAGTGAGGAGGATCCTCCAGAGGATTAACCCACGGAAAGCTGCTGGTCCCGACAACATCTCTGGGCGGGTGCTGAGGGGATGTGCACACCAGCTCACAGAGGTGCTGACGGACATCTTCAACACCTCCCTCCAACAGGCAGCGGTCCCCACCTGCCTGAAGACCGCCACCATCATCCCCATCCCAAAAACGTCCACAGTGACAGGCCTGAATGACTATCGGCCAGTAGCCCTCACCCCGATAGTCATGAAGTGCTTCGAGAGACTGGTCATGGCTCACATCAAGGACTACATCAACATCACTGTGGACCCACACCAGTATGCATACAGGAAGAACCGATCCACAGAGGACGCCATTTCCTCTGTGGTCCACACAGCCCTCACCCACTTAGAGAACAAGAACTCCTATGTTCGCATGCTCTTCGTGGATTTCACATCAGCATTCAACACATCATACCACAGACCCTGACACAGAAACTGGCAACACTCGGACTGAGCTCCACCCTATGCAACTGGGTCCAGGACTTCCTAACCGACAGGCCGCAGTCTGTGAGGATCCACGACGTCTCCTCCTCCTCCATCACCCTCAGCACCGGCTCCCCCCAGGGCTGTGTGCTGAGCCCCCTCCTGTTCACCCTGCTCACATACGACTGCTCAGCGATTCACCCGAGCTGTCTGATTGTGAAGTTTGCGGACGACACTGCTGTGGTTGGACGCATCATGAACAACGACGAGTCTGACTACAGGAAGGAGGTAGAACACCTGGAGGGTTGGTGCAGAGAAAACAACCTCTGCATCAACGTGAAGAAGACCAAGGAGATGATCGTGGACTTCAGGAGGAGCAGACACCTCCCCCCTCCCCTGCACATCGGAGGGACAGCGGTGGAAGTGGTCTCGTGCTACAGGTACCTGGGCGTCCACATCTCTGACGACCTCACCTGGAGCACCAACACTTCCTGCCTGATTAGGAAGGGACACCAGCGCCTCTATTTTCTCAGGAGGCTGAGGCGCGCTGGACTGGGGAGCTCAGTCCTGACATCCTTCTACAGGTGTGTGGTGGAGAGCGTCCTGTGCTCCTGCATCACTGTGTGGCACGGCAGCTGCTCTGCAGCAGAGAAGAAGGCTCTGCAGAGGGTGGTGAAAGCTGCACAGAGGACTGTGGGACACAGTCTATCCACCACCACGGACATCTACACCTCCAGATGCAGGAAAAGGGCCACCTGCATCAGGAAAGACCCCACCCACCCCGCACACACACTGTTTGTCCCCCTCCCCTCAGGCAGGAGGCTACGGAGCATTAAAAGCAGGACCACCAGACTGAGGAACAGCTTCTTTCCGGAGGCTGTGAGACTGTCAAACGCTGGAGGATCTTCGTAGCCCCCCCCAAGAGTGAACAATAGTCACCCCCATGGGCAGACTGCATTTGCACTGCACTGTCACTTTAACTGCATTTGCACACTACCTCATTGCACAGGACCATCACAGTCAATTTCATAGTTTTTATTTATACAGTTTGTACAGTTAGCTAATTTTATTCTCTATATTTATACTTTTTTATATTTATACGTGTTTTTTTTTCTTTTCTTACTGTGGCTTGAAACGGGACCAGAGAAACTATTTTCGTTCCTTCATATGTACCAACATGTGTAGAAATGACAATAAAGAATCCTTGAATCCTTGAATCCTTGAATGTTAAACAGTAGATATGAATAAAGGTCAATAGACTACATTTACTGCATTATTAGCTTCACACATTACTGTCAGTGTTTTTATTGCTGCTAGGTGTGAATGTGTGTCTGAATGATTCTCTGGATGTCAGCTCTGTGACTGACCTGTCATTTGTCCGTCGCCTCTCGTCCACTGTCAGCTAAAGGAAAGGTGAGTATAGCCAATGGATTAAAGCCTACACCTGATGTAGAACCAGACACCATAGACAAACAAACACGGAGAAATGCTCAACCTGAAATGAGTCGTGTGATTTAATCAGACTGTTTGATCTTCTAATCAACCTGTAGATGAACTTTATTAACTTCAGACTGATCAGATTCAGTAGGTTTAATCTACCTGCAGCAGGAGGCTACAAAGAAGAGGCTGATCATCTTTACCAGGTGAACATTGAAGAGATGCTGCTAACACATTAATGCAGCAAGAAACGAGGCCCACAGGTGGAGCAGCTGATGATGAGAAGTGATGAATATTGTGATCAGTAAATCTTTAAAGTGTCTTTGACTAATTTTGATAAATAAACTTTTTATGCTGCATTTTAAAAGCTTTGAAAGAATTAATGTCACTAAGTGTTTTACTGTGACTCACTGTCTGAAGTATTCCTTCTCTGTTTCTTGTGAAGAACCAAACCTCCCAGAGTTTGTGAGCCACTGGTTCAGATGTTTGACTCTGACAGTAAAACCGTGAGAGCAGAACTGGATGAACACAGTCAGAGGAGATGACAGTACTGAGAGGATGAGAGGAAAGTTGAAGTCTTTTGGTCTGTTTCTGAAACCTTTGATCCAGCACAGACACAGCAGACACAGGTTTCCTCATGAAGGCTGTTAGATGAGCTGAGACTGATCAGCCTCCTTCCTCCAGGTAGGTAGACTGGGCCTGTTATGACTGCAGCCAGTTTATCAGTTTGTTCTAAACGTTGGTCTGAAAGCCTCCATCCATCCTCAGAGAACACGAGCTCAAACTCCTCGTCTTTAGAGAAACTGCACAATGTCAGATTTGATTGATGACCTTTGCTTCATGTTCATTCATTCATAGAGTTCAAACTCAGTTACCAGAGTAGAACTAGATTAAAACAGCTTTTAGTCGTCCTTCAAAGTTTGACAAACTTCTGAAAATGAAAATCACATTTTGTGTAAATTTAATTCTAGTCTGGTTAGATGGTTGTAGAATTGTTGTAAACTGTTTTCTATTATTCTCTGATCATTTATTAATCATATAATTAGTTGAACTGATCTTGAATTGATGTTTAATCTGTCTTGTGTACATCTTCTTTCTGTACAGGTCTATTTTTATTCTGATCTTTACAAACATCCTCCAGTTGATGGCGCTGTTTCCAGGTATTAAAGTTTAAACAGCCTCCTGTTCTGTTTAATGTGTTTAATGTCATTTACTCTTGTCTGTGGTAATTACCAAATTAAAATAAAAGCATAACACATTAAGGTTTTGGTGATATTTATATGTTAAAATATATTTTGTTAATAACTTCTAGACAGACTTTAAAATCTACAGAGTCCTAGTGATTTACAGTATGTTTGTCTCTTAAGAATAAGACCTTAGAGATGAAAGTCATCGTTTTATTGACTCTAATAACTTGATATGAACATAGTCATGAATTGGTGATTTTCCATTTATAGTTAAACTGTAGATACATAGTTTGTCTGCAGGGGGCGCTGTCACACTGATCATTTCTCTGTCATTGAATGATTGATTGAAGTATTGGTAAGCAGAGAGCAGGAAGAGTCTTTAACCAGAGTTCAAAGCTCAGTGTCATGAATAATGTTGAACAAACTAAGTAATACTGTTGTCATGAATAATCCTGTCCTTGTTGAATAAGTTAAACCTAAATTACACAACAATTATAAACTACCAAAGCAAGAGCAACATGACAAACAGCATCAGGTGTTCAAACATCAGCAGCGATATTACAGTAACTTTGTCTCCAGTCAGTCAGTTTTCAGTCTACAAAGCTCCATAATAGTTCAAGAGCATTTAGCTGACAGAACTGAACTGATCTGATGTTTGTGTTTTAGACGCTCTTTCACTCTCTTTCTGCTTTGCTTTGGTTTATTTGGTTCTAGGTTTCAGTTCAGAGTAAAACATGAAAGTAAAAGATGATTGAATGAGAACAATCAGGAGTTCTCATGTCTCCAGTGTTTAGGCTTGTGCTGTAACTACATAAAACACTGTATGTACTGAAACATAAAGATACAAGATATAAATATTATAATTTAATATGCTGCCTGTCATATGTAGATAGATCTGTTTAAATGTATGATTTATCATTTCTATCCTCTACAGTCCACACTGATAAACTCAACAACAGCAGATCTGAACCACTAGAGGGAGCAGCTCACCACAGACATTCACTGGAACATCTATGAAAACACATTTCTGGGTTATTTGTATTTTTATCAGAATTGTTTTCAGTCCCAGATCAGCAACAGAAGGAAGAACAACATGTCACTGTGTCCCCACAGGCTCCAGGGTGTTCATTTGTAGTTTACAGTGACCTCTGACCTCCTGTTAATACATTTCTACACATTACATCACACTAGTTTAAAAAGAACAACACAGGGTCTGATCAGCATGTGATTATAAATACTGCTGTAAAAAGAGATTATGTTAAGAAGTCACACTGGAAGCTCACACATCATTCATCATCTTCCACTGGCTGTGATGAGAACATCTTACTTTCACTTTCGTTAACAACCTCAGTGGGTCAGATTAACCCAGCTACAAGTGACGTAGACTCTCAGAATAAATTCCTATTGGCTCAGATGGAGGCTCATGTTGACTCTTCTCCATGTTTGACCAGCACTTCAGCTCTCGAGCTTGAACCCGCAGGACGCAGTTTGTTCATCTGGACAAAGAAGCACATTATTTCACAGAGTTTGATTCGACGAACATGATGAAGCCGTTCGTGTTTCTGTTTCTCCTGGTTCATGGAGTGTCAGCAGGTGAGTTACATGATTTTAATTTGGTTCATTTTAACAGAGAAAAGCTTTTGTGCCTGATGTTAATTATATTAGTGTCTGATATTTACTTCCAGGATACAAATGTCTTCCTCACTTAGACCTAAACTTAATATTTCAGCCACTGCTTTGTCATGAATTATAGCCAAATGTCTGTTTCTGTAAATGTCTGTGGAGAAGTGGGTTGTGACCAAAATGGAAACATAATTACGCAGCGTAAAAGTCCAACGACAACACGAACAAGTTCAGATAATACGAAGACAAATGAAGGATTAAAACAATAAGTTTCCTGTCTACAGAAACATAATATGTGGAACACTTTGACATTTCAGTCTTGAAATTGTTCATTGTTTTATTACATGATTTTTTTTTTTGCAGTCTAGTCGTTAGATGTAAATTGTATAAATATTCTGTTCGCTTTTTTATTCGTTAGGTTGTTTAGAATTTGAATCCAAACAACTTTCTGCTTTCTTTGTCTAATATATAATATTGTCCCATGAAAATAAAACAGATACTCTAATTTTATTCATTAACCATCTTGAAAATAAATTTTTTCAAGATAAAGAACAAGCATTTTTAATGACAGTACCTGAGATTAACACAAAGACACAGGACAGTCTGGTAACAACAGGTGTTTTTGGACCTCTGTATATTTTAATTAAGATGAAATATTAAAGATTCCAGCAGTAATTATCTAAAGGTGATCAGAAACAAGAAACTACAGGAATTACAGAAATGTATTTACATATTCCTAATTACATAATTTGTCCAGCAGAGAGCACTGACAACATGATTTCTGCTTTATTGCTGGGTTTTGCTCAAGGTTTCTTCCTGTTAAAAGGAAGTTTTTCCTTGCTTCCATCGTCTTCAGGTTGCTCTCGGGGTTTATTATTTCTGTGAAGAATTCCATCATTAAAGGTTTATTGTTCACATACATATGATTCAGACAGCAGAGGACAGTGGAGGACTCTGAAACAAAAACTAATAGTAGTAGTAGATGTAGTATATACTGTCAGTGTTAATAGAAACTGTATAGTTCACTGCAGCTGATACTAACAGTAACTGTACAGATACAAGAGAGACAAAGTTTAAATGTTCTACTTGAAAAACTGATCAAATATGGAGCTGATTGAACATTTATTGTTATAAAATATATAATATGTAATGTACTACTAATCAAAGATATTCAAAGCAAGATTTACTTCAATATTTAAGCAGATATAATTATAGATATATAGGTAAAATATAGATATATAAGTATGACATAAACATCCATGAAAATTAAATCCATTATTACTGAAAAATTAAAATGACCCAACGACAATTGCTGTTGTTTTTTATCTTTAAGTCAGCATTGATTTCTTCTTTCTAATTCAAACCCTAAAAGAACCAAATTCACTTTTCATTTGTCACAATTTATTGTATAAGACAGTTAGAATGAAAATAAATTTAAATACTTGAATACATACATTTAAATTTAAATCATATTGACTTTATAATCAAACATATTTTGCTCAGAGTTTTATAACTATGTGCTAAAACAAGAAGTTTAAATGATTCATTTTTAAGAACAAAGGTTGTCACTGGAAACTAAACAGGATTTAAACTTTACAGTTAAAAAAAACACACAAGACAAAAAACTATTTGTCTAGTTTAATATTTCATTTCAGAATATATGTTTGAATAATAAAATTATAACAATAATAATAATAATCTTTCTGTTGTAAATCAGTATATTTGCTTTATTTATTAGTTTATTGTACAACAGACATTATGATGAAAGTCATTCCTGTATTTTTTTTTTCTTTTTGTTATTTCTGAAAACTGAACTCTTTTCCTACAGTGACTCACTCTATGAAGTATTTCTACACTGCCTCGTCTCAAGTCCCAAACTTCCCAGAGTTTGTGATTGTCGGTTTGGTTGATGAAGTTCAGATGATGTACTGTGACAGCAACACCAAGAAAGTTGAACCCAAACAGGACTGGATGAAGAAATACGCAGAAGATGATCCACAGTATTTAGACGGTCAAACTAACATCTGTGTGGGTGCCCAGCAGTCCTTCAAAGCCAACATTGAAATTGTAAAGCAGCGCTTCAACCAAACTGGAGGTTAGTTCATGTCTCAGTTATTATAGATCAAATATTTACTTCTTCATTGATTTTACTAAACAGTTGTGAACACACACATCCTGTATCATCCATTAACAGCGTTCACATTGAATTGTTTCATATGTAGATTTTTCTTCATTCACCTGAACTCAAAGTCAGATTTAACACAGATTACTGAGACTGAAGACTGGACACTGCTTTACTGCACTGACTCTACACTAAACCATAATAACCAGCAGAGGTTACAACATGTTGGTCTCCACTAGATTAGATCAGAATAAATCAGTTAACAATAATTTACTTTTACAGTTTGACACTCAGCTAATAAAGTGACATTAGTGTCTGGTTTCTAGACCTTTGAGACACGACAACATGAACAATGTCTCATTCATGTCATAGATATAAATAGTTTAACAGCAGGACTGTACTGAAAACAGTTTGTCCATCCAACATAAATATACACTAGAAGTTTAGATTAAATCACCTTTACTTGACTATTGAGTGTCTGTGCCTCTAGGATTATATACATTATTGAAGCAATTAGTCACTTTATCAGTTTGTTTATTAGAAGAATATTAACTGATGGTTCTGAAGATCACGTAATGATTTATGTATTTTATCCTCAAAGACAAAATGACAAACTTTTACTGGTTATACATAAATGAACATTTGCTGGTTTTCTTTAATCATTGTGAATTAAACATTGTTTGATGTTGGTTGGACAAAACAAGTGATTTAAAGATTCAACTTCAAGCTCAAACTGACAAGAATCTTCCACAATATTCTAAAATAATACAGTTTTAATTAATTAATTAACAATAACCATGATTAGTTTGAGCTCTAAATATGTTGAAGAACTGCAATTCATTTATTATCATTTAAAATATTACTAAGAACCTTTAATGTGATAAACATAGAAATTATTTAATGTACAGTCAGATATCAGTTTGTAATTCCTGTGTTTTAGTTCATGTTTCTTTCTTCTGGTTTGTGAGTCTCAGTTTTTCATCTGCATGTCTCTGTCTTTATGGTAAAAGGACAAATGTTTTAAGGGGCGGGGTTTGTCTCTGTGCTGCTCTTCTATTGGTCAGATAAACTGTCAATCACATCCTGCAGGCAGCTCTGAGAAGTGAGCACAGTCCTCTGATGCTGTTAGCATTCAACCAGTAGCACTCAGTAAAAGTAGAGATTGAAGTTATTTCCTCTGTCTGTTTTCATCACTGAGACATGAAACCTTCCTGCTGACATCAGATTACCTTCTGGAAAATAATCTCACCGTGTCTCCAACACTAGTGAGGAAGTTACTGGTATTTATTGTGAGCAAACATAAGCCTGTTCATACACTCTGAAGCAGCTCCATCTGTTTTATGGAAAGATCTCAAACCAAACTGAAACACCTGATCACTGAGGAAAAGAAACGTCTGAATATTTTCTTCTTCCTTTTTAGTTGAGAAACAGAAAAATAAATAAAGATGACAGCCAACATGTGATGATGAGTTTAACAGACAGTCTGATCTGGTTAAACCTCCATTCAGTCCTCTCCTGCTCTCCACCGTCTCATATCCTGTCTTTTAATTTACACACTCACTGTTTAACTGCTCTCATTGAATTATTTTTCTGTTTCTGCCGTCGGAACCGAATGAGCATAAAAACAGTGATTTGATTGTGGCTCATAAATTCTTAGTAAAAGCAGGAAAGTTGTAGCTTCTGTTGAGCTGAGACGCTGCTTAAATTCATTAAAAATATAAAAATGACAGGGAACTGATGATTAGTTTTTAGTTCAGAGTTGGACAGATGAAGAGAGGATGAAATGATCCTACTAGTTAGTGAAGATGTTTGTCAGTTAAATGATCTAGAAAGCATCTTCTACACCTGAAACCAGAGATTTTCCTTCATATTCTGATTAAATACAGTAACAGTGTGGTCTACCTGCTCAGACAGGGTGCTCTCTGTCACCACACAATATACAGGTGTAGTTATTAAACAGCATTTATGTCGGTTTTGACGTCATGATCCTAAAATAGTGATTTAAAAAGCGTCTCAGCGCCACAGTGGAGGAGTTAGCCTGGTTTAGCAGCTAACGTTAGCATTAATGAGCCACAATCAAATCACTGTTTCTGATCATTCATGTGACAACAGGAACAGAAACGATAGAATGAAACGACAGCAGCTGAACTGTGTGTGTTTATTAAAATGCAGTGACGCTGTAGTTGATGGTGGAGAGCAGGAGAGGACTGAACCAGATCAGACTGTCTGTCAGACTGATCAACAAGAGCTTCACTGTTTCCTGAACTAAAGAAGAACGAGACAATTATTTAGTAATGTCTTTATCTAGTCATTTTATTGTGGTTAAAAATCTTTACTAATTTGTCATAAACACACATAATGTTAACAAGCTAGCTAGTGCTGGCTCACAGTAAATGTCAGAGAACTGTAGACGTCTTAACTTTCCAGAAGGTTCTCTGTTATTAGCAGCGAGGTTTCACAGATAAATCAGAGACAAACTGACCGTGAATAGAAATGAAATGTTAACTTTTAGAGCGAGCTGCTGGTCGAACGCTAATATCATCAGAGTTCTTTGAAGAAGCTCAAAGAAAAACTGAGACTCACAAACTAAAACAAATAAGAAACACAAAGTAAAAGACAAACACTACGAGCTGTGATATGAGAGGAACATCACATTTCTTTACATTTCACATTGAAGCTCTTTTTCTATTTCTGATTGATGAGTAAAGTTAGATTTCAGTTTGTGTTTTAAATGAACTCTACTGTACTGATCACAGATTGTTCATCAATAATAAACATGTACATGGACTACAGACTGGATTAGATGAACTTTACTTGACTGCACTGTGTCTGTGCCGTGACAAACAGAGCTGAAATGATTCATCAATAAATCAATTAGTTGATGATACTAAGTGAATTGACAACAATTCTTCAATCAGGTGATCATTGAACTCTTTAATCAATCAGACATTTGTTGATTCACGTTTCTCAGATATGAACATTTCCTTCTTTTCTCTCTTTAATCTTCTAAATTAAATACTGTTCAGTGTTGGTTGGACAAAAGAAGCAGCTTGAAGATTTATCCTCATCAGTTTCACTATTTTCAAGTGATAAATAAATAAAAACACTCATGACATAATCAGCAATGACACAAATCTTTAGCTGAAGATGTAAATTTGTTGAAGAAAACAGTTTAGATGAACTCTTCTAATACAGTGTGTCCATAATATAGTAGAACTACAGTAGATTAGATTCCACTAACCTTTATTTGTCCATAGTGTTTCTGTGCCACAATAAACACATAATATTTAAGTGTTAAGTTAATGAATGGACTGGTTGATCAATAGAACATGAATCAATGACAACTTTGATTTTATAATAACTGCTTCTAGTAAAACCAGTCTGTAGCTGCTTTTGTTTCTGACCATTTAAAACTGTTGTGATGTTTTTATTTTAAAGAATCAAATAATAATTGATGGATATTGTAAAGGATGTAGGGTTTCCCACTGTGTCCCTGTCTCCTGTCAGTCTGTCCTGTCTCTGTCTAAAATGTCCAGTAGTTTCCATCAGGCCAGTAAGAACAGTAGGAGTTGATCCTCTGTATCTGTTGATGAGTGGAGCTCTGTGGTGAAGATTTGATATGAAATAAAAGAATGAAATGATCTGAGTCTGGTTCACTGCATGCTCTCTGTCTCTGTCTCTGTCTCTGTCTCTCAGGTGTCCACGTTGTCCAGTGGATGTATGGCTGTGAATGGGACGATGAGACTGATGAAGTGAAAGGATATAATCAGAATGGTTATGATGGAGAAGACTTCATAGCATTCGACACAAAGACAGACACATGGATCGCTCCAAAACTTGAGGCTTTCATAACCAAACAGAAGTGGGAAAACATAGCTGAATCCGCACGTTGGAAGAACTACTACACCCAGGAATGTCCTGAGTGGATAAAGAAGTATGTGAGCTATGGGAGGAGCACTCTGATGAGAAAAGGTAAAATCACATGACCTCAGTTAGTGGAATGAACTCAATGTTCATATTCCTCAGTTACTTTTCTACCATAGCATTATAATGTATGACCAACTGTTTACACTCAGTCTACAGTCTTTTCTCTTTCTCTAATTTATCTCTTCATCACTCTCATTTTTCAGTGTTAACATTTTTTTTGCTGTTTATGTCTTTCTTTTTCTCACAAATTTGTTATCCTCTGTTTTTCTACATCACTACATCATGTTTTTATCTTTTATCTGCTTCTCTTCCTCTCTGGCCTTTCTAAACTGTCTCTCTCTCCCTCCCGATGTCTCTTCTTAATATCATTCTCATTTAATGTAAAATCACCTTCTTTTCATAATTACACTTCGCATGGTGTATATGTATATATTAATATGTGTGACTAATATGTGTGATTGTTATTCACTACATTACATCTAATAGAAATGATTGTCTTTGTTTTATATATTCTCTCTTCAGACGTCCCCTCAGTGTCTCTCCTCCAGAAGACTCCCTCCTCTCCAGTCAGCTGCCACGCTACAGGTTTCTACCCTGACAGAGCCATGATGTTCTGGAGGAAAGATGGAGAGGAGATTCATGAAGTAGTGGAACAAGGAGAGATCCTCCCCAACCATGATGGATCCTTCCAGATGAATGTTGACCTGGACATTTCATCAGTCTCACCTGAAGACTGGAGGAGGTACGACTGTGTGTTTCAGCTCTCTGGTGTGGAGGACGACATCATCACCAATCTGGACAAAAACAACATCAGAAGCAATGAAGGTAAGAGATCAGAAGTTATGAAGGTGGAAATCACACTTAGTTTAATGTTAGGTTTTGTATGTTTTTATGTGTGTTGGATGAGAAATTCTCTATCTAGCTTAACCCTAACCCTTCTATGTTACCTGTTTTTTTTTTTTTCATGCAAGAACTCATGAAAGGTTCTTTAGAGCAGATGCTAATCACTAACATTTCAGAGCATTTACAAGTTGTCAGCAGTTTATTTATGTGCATATAGACCTATTAAAGTGAACCATGTAGACTACCATTAGGGTTGTTCTCCGAGTGGATGTAAGCAACCTGCGTATAAATAATACAGATGCAGGCGTACAATGATGCAGTGTCTGGACTCAAAAGTGCCAGCCAGTAGGGACATTTCTGTGTGGAGATTACATGTTCTTCCTGGGGTTCCTCTTAGAAACCAAAGACAAGCGTGTTAGATTAAAACTTAATGACAGAATATGGTCAACAACAAATTTCCTAGGTACGCTAATTAAGAATAGTTCTGTTCATTTTTAGTGGTTAACCAAAAGATGTCCCCTATATTTTAATCATTGTTTAACATTGTTTTATTACCTGGAAAGGAAGTTATTATTTGTCTTTTAAACATTTTAAAGTACATTAAAATAATTTCTTGTTGTTATATTTTGTCAGAAGCAGTTTTTGTGATTATACAAGAACAAACATGTGACAGGAAGCAGCGTAGATTCACCGCTAAAAACAAACTAAACAATGATATATAAATACAGAGAGAGTAACGTTTAACAAGAACAGCAGGATAAATATATAGTAACTATTAACAGACTACATTTTCTTTGTTGTTAAGTGGTTGGTAAATTGATGTTATTCTATTGTGACCTGCTTTATCTGTTCTGGTTTAGGGAACCCTCCCTTCATGATCATCAGCATCGTTGTTGCTGCAGTGATTCTTGTTGTCATCACTATGGCTGGATTCATTGTTTACACAAAGAAGAGAGGTGAGAGAACAAAACAAAAACACTGTGAGGTTAGGGTTAGAGTACAACGATTATTAAACCAGTTTGAATGAGTAGGAGGGAAAGATCGGTATAATTTTATCTACAAATATGATAACTGAATTGTTTTACCTTGTTTTTACAGCCAAACCTCAGCCTGGTCAGTAAAACTTTATTTACATTCATACCATCAAAAGTGGTTTAGATCTCATGACAATGACAGAACCCCTGAAAATTATGATGATGTTGTGGATGACGAATGATGATGATAGTGTTGTAATATTTGTTATTATTAAAACTAATAACAATTGTGCACAGAAAGTTCTGACGGTGACAGTATTATTATTATTATTTTTTTGTAGACAAGAAGACTCCTGAATCGTTTTCTGCAGAAAAATTGTTGACAGGTAGGTGCTGTCTGTCTGTTTGTCCTTCCATTCAAATATGTTCCATAAATAAATCATATTAATTTTTCTCCTTTGCTGTTTTGTTTTTCTGATGATTCCTCTGTGGGAAATGTAGGCAGCAGCACTCCACTGATTCAGAGGTAACTGTTGTCTCATTCTAGTTGTGTCTGACATATCACATCTTAGACCTTTAAGGTCAAACTTAGTTATTTCATGTATGAGCTGTTAATGGTTTTAACTCTGTCAATGCAACTTTTTGTTTACTCTGTTTACTTATTGTTTACTTATTCTGGGTTTGTAACACGGGATGTCTCAGTTGTTTAAACCTACATTTTACTCTTGAATAACCTCACATGCAGTCACCATCCACACCTTACTTACTTTGCTTTATCTTTAAAACTCTCCACCCACCTCATCTCATTCACAGAACAGGAAAAGCTGTAAAGTAAAATGAAATAAGAAAATCATGTGTACATGAAGGCAGTGTCAGTTTTTATCCATTCATTGTCCATCAATGGATCATATACTTTTTTATCCTTTGTTTTATTTTTGTTCAAATAACTTTGTTTTCTGTTCTCCTCAGGGTTTTTAAGCAGATCAGGTCATTTGTCTACACACCACTGATGAAAGGTAACAGATGTCTCTGTTCTACATGTGTAGCATTTACTCTAAGTGTCTTACCTTTGTTTGCATATTTGTAACATTTGTCACACATTACACTTGTTTATGCATTTTTCATTTGTGATGTTGCTTTTTATTTATAACTCTTTTATTATTTGTATGATCAGAAACAAGTGACAATCAGAAGAGGAAGGAGAAATCCACTCTGTGAGGAACCTGCAGCATTCAACTATGAGTGGAAACTTTGCTCTCAGTCACACACACTGATGAGATAAATAACTAATGCTACGACTGCTGATAATAATAATGGTAAATTAAATCATATATACAGTGAAATAAACAGATGATGATAAAACACATTTATGTACATACAGTATATGTACACAAGATCTTTATTTGGTTTATGAATGCAAACATTTTGTTGGGATCTTCTACTCTCCTAGAAATGGTAATGAAAATGTCCTTCCTGATATAGATGCTTCATTTGTAACATGACAACAAGTAGATTGATGTCACACCTCATAACAAAGAGTGTCTTTCTAACCATCTAACATGTAAACATAGATAGTTGTGATGGAGCTAATTGTACTACAGGTAAACTCCAGATAGAAGCTGAGGAGTTGTTTAAAAGTTAAAATAGAGCCTCCACATGATAAATTCTCTTCACATCTCTACTAAACATTAAATGTCTTCTCTGTCTCTGTTAGATGAAGTTGTATCAGTGAAAAATGTCTTTATTGTGGTTTCTATTCCATCATTTAATGATTCTCTCATTTATGTTATTTAATGATTGGTTGTGTTTGGTGTGACGGGTCTATCTACCAAAGGTTTCTGATATAAGATTGAATGTAATGTTTTATTATTCCATTATTTTATGTTGTATTCATAGGTTTTATGGACAATGATAAAAGTGTTTTCCTTCCATCCTGATCCTGAATATGTTTCAACACAGTGACTTAATAAATGATGCTGATGATTTAACTCCTGTTCCCCATTGACTGATTTCTACAACAATAATCAAAGGACACAGTGATGGTGAGCTCATAACAACTGTCCATGTATGTATGTATTCTGTCAATGAATTCAAGGCCGCATTCAAAATCCATCCATTGAGATTGCATTTAAATTCATTGACAGAGCAAATCCGATCCAAGTATTTCAACAAGCAATAAGCCTTTAGACAACATCAGCCGACACATATTTATGCCACAAGGTCCCGACAAATCCAATAAGACACGGAGAAGTTGCGCCACCCTCAATGCGCCAATACGACCGTAACATCCATTTAATACATTGTCCTCATTTGACACAATGCATTCCAATCGAAGCGGATTCCTTAATCCACAAGCAGTAATAGGTTCAGGCCTACCTGTCCCCAGGTGTATGGATGGCGTGGTGTGGCACTTAGCTGTGGCTCCTTTGTTCTGGGCTAGTCGTTGCGTGGCGAGTTGGTTCTTTGGTGCGGCTTGATGATTTTCATTAAACGCCTTTTTTGTTGACAAAATGTTGCGGCTTCCAACACAAACCTTTTAGCCGCTGAGAGTATAAGGTTGGGCCCTCGGGTTCGCAGATTTGTGACGCGCTAAAAAAGGTTATAATAACAAATACGCTGAGATCCAAAGGTGCTTTTGGTGCATTTATTGTGAAGAGCATCACAGAGCTATCACAGCGCAGCAAAGATGAATATGAAAAAGGTGAGACCAGCGGATTAACAAAAAAGGGGTAATAAATGAATGAATGAATAGCGGTCAACAAAAAATACGGCTACTACCCAACCCTGACTCTCTCATCTGATGTCACTGTTGAGCGCACACCTTTACGCACACACACCTACACCCACGTGAACCACCCGTTCTGCAACACGCACACACTCAAGCGTCCCGTGCTCCTCTCTCTCTACCTGTATGTCTCTTACAGATGATGAGAAGTGATGAATATTGTGATCAGTAAATCTTTAAATGTCTTTGACTAATTTTGATAAATAAACTTGATTTTTAAGCTTTGAAAGAATTAATTTCAATAAGTGTTTTACTGTGACTCTCTGAAGTATTCCTTCACTGTTTCTTGTGAAGAACCAAACCTCCCAGAGTTTGTGAGCCACTGGTTCAGATGTTTGACTCTGACAGTAAAACCGTGAGAGCAGAACTGGATGAACACAGTCAGAGGAGATGACAGTACTGAGAGGATGAGAGGAAAGCTGAAGTCTTTTGGTCTGTTTCTGAAACCTTTGATCCAACACAGACACAGCAGACACAGGTTTCCTCATGAAGGCTGTTAGATGAGCTGAGACTGATCAGCCTCCTTCCTCCAGGTAGGTAGACTGGGCCTGTTATGACTGCAGCCAGTTTATCAGTTTGTTCTAAACGTTGGTCTGAAAGCCTCCATCCATCCTCAGAGACCACGAGCTCAAACTCCTTGTCTTTAGAGAAACTGTACAATGTCAGATTTGATTGATGACCTTTGCTTCATGTTCATTCATTCATAGAGTTCAAACTCAGTTACCAGAGTAGAACTAGATTAAAACAGCTTTTAGTCGTCCTTCAAAGTTTGACAGACTTCTGAAAATGAAAATCACATTTTGTGTAAATTTAATTCTAGTCTGGTTAGATGGTTGTAGAATTGTTGTAAACTGTTTTCTATTATTCTCTGATCATTTATTAATCATATAATTAGTTGATCTGATCTTGAATTGATGTTTAATGTGTCTTGTGTACATCTTCTTTCTGTACAGGTCTATTTTTATTCTGATCTTTACAAACATCCTCCAGTTGATGGCGCTGTTTCCAGGTATTAAACTTTAAACAGCCTCCTGTTCTGTTTGCAGTGTTTAATGTCATTTACTCTTGTCTGTGGTAATTACCAAATTAAAATAAAAACAAAACACACAGTGATATTTATATTTTAAAATATATTTTGTTAATAATTTCTAGACAGACTTTAGAGACCTTAGAGATGAAAGTCATCATTTTATTGACTCTAATAACTTGATATGAACATAGTCATGGATTATTAGGATGTTTTCCATTTATAGTTAAACTGTAGATACATAGTTTGTCTGCAGGGGGCGCTGTCACACTGATCATTTCTCTGTCATTGATTGATTAAAGTATTGGTAAGCAGAGAGCAGGAAGAGTCTTTAACCAGAGTTCAAAGCTCAGTGTCATGAATAATGTTGTACAAACTAAGTAATACTGTTGTCATGAATAATCCTGTCCTTGTTGAATAAGTTAAACCTAAATTACACAACAAGTATAAACTAAAAGCAAGAGCAACATGACAAACAGCATCAGGTGTTCAAACATCAGCAGAGATATTAACTTTGTCTCCAGTCAGTCAGTTTTCAGTCTACAAAGCTCCATAATAGTTCAAGAGCATTTAGCTGACAGAACTGAACTGATCTGATGTTTGTGTTTTAGACGCTCTTTCACTCTCTTTCTGCTTTGCTTTGGTTTATTTGGTTCTAGGTTTCAGTTCAGAGTCAAACATGAAAGTAAAAGATGATTGGATGAGAACAATCAGGAGTTCTCATGTCTCTGGTGTTTAGGCCTGTGCTGTAACTAAATAAAATGCTATTTTAAATGATATTTTGCAGTAATCCTATAGCTGCTTACATGTATGATTTATCATTTATATCCTGTACAGTGTACACTGATAAACTCAACAACAGCAGGTCTGAACCACTAGAGGGAGCAGCTCACCACAGACATTCACTGGAACATCTATGAAAACACATTTCTGGGTTATTTGTATTTTTATCAGAATTGTTTTCAGTCCCAGATCAGCAACAGAAGGAAGAACAACATGTCACTGTGTCCCCACAGGCTCCAGAGTGTTCATTTGTAGTTTACAGTGACCTCTGACCTCCTGTTAATACATTTCTACACATTACATCACACTAGTTTAAAAAGAACAACACAGGGTCTGATCAGCATGTGATTATAAATACTGCTGTAAAAAGAGAACATGTTAAGAAGTCACACTGGAAGCTCACACATCATTCCATCCATATACATACATAGACGCCTCATTGGGCGGTGTGCCGTACGTCAACGTCGCCGCCATATTGGGGGAGGCAAACTGCAGCTATCACCGGGCGGAAGGTTACGACACTCCCACAAAGAGCATAGAATACCTTTTCGGGGTTTTCCTTTAGTTTTCAGTCCATAATGGCGGCCGCGCTGTCACGTCATGGGGGCAAATTTTGCTATGGAGCGTTCTATTGAGTTTCGCCAAGTTTCGCCTCTTGGTATTCTATGCTCTTTGTCTCCCATAGACATTCGTTGTAAAAAAAATGGCGGGGCTTTTAAACGCCTACTTCCGGATTTGAAGATCGGAATGGAACCATTGACTGTAGAATGGAACGCAGCCTTCAAATCCGGAAGTAGGCGTTTAAAAGGTTTAGAAGGTCTATGGGAGTCAAAGAGCCAAGTTTTCATTGTCACCCTGCCTCTCCAAATGCAAAACGGACATTAATAAAAATGCAATAATGCAATAACAGCTGAAAAGGTACTTTGGTGTGTGTTTTATTTTATATTTACCGTTCAATAATGCAATCGCTGTTGTCTGTCCCATAGAAGAACATGACAGCCAGCGTATGTTTTGGAACTAATTGGGTTTACGTGAACCGTACGTGACAGCCACAGCGGCGACATCAAAGAGTCTCGCAACTCTCTCTCGATGGCACTGCTCAAGGTCAGTTCATCTGGACAGAGAAAAACATTATTTCATAGAGTTTGATTCGACGAAGATAATGAAACCGTTCGTGTTTCTGTTCCTCATTGTTCACGGAGTGTCAGCAGGTGAGCTACATGATTTTAATTTGGTTAATTGGTTTCATGCCAATATGAATTATAATAATGTCTGACGTTTACTTCCTGGAGCCTATCCCATCTGTCATGAGAGGCTGTGTACCTGGACAGGTGTCCCGTCTATCACAGGGCTTAAATTTTGTCATGAATTATAGCCAGATGTTTATTTCTGAAAAGGACTGTGGAGAAGCCGAAATGAATCCGAGTGGAGGCATAATTACGCTGCGTTAAAGTCAAAGGCTAAACGTTAAAGTAAAAAAAAAAAAAAAGTTAGGAGAAAACTGACGACGCACACACTACGAACTTCACTTCACTTCCGAGTCCATTCAACTCTTATTTTATTCTCTTTCCACAACGCTGTACAAGCTTACGGTTGTTTTAATACGTCACATTAATGCGGTCAACAGAATTTTTCACTCCGGATGACTCAATGATTAAAGGCCTGCACCTTTAATGCAGAGGTCCATCACTTGATGGACCTCTGAATATTTTACTCAAGATGATATATTCCAACAGTAATTATCTACAGGTGATCAGATCAGTAACAAGAAACTACATGAATTATATAAATCCTGAACATGTTCATAATCTTAATGACATAATTATTCCATCAGAGAGCACTGACAAGACGATTATTAAACAGAGCAGTTTCCTTAGTATTTAACAGGTTAAAACTAGAGAATCAGTATTGCTTATATTTTTAATTAGTCGATCGATGTCAGGTTTATTTTTCACATACATATGATTCAGACAGCAGAGGACAGTGAAGAACTCTGAAACAAAACTAACAGTAGCCTAGTTGTAGTATATACTGTCAGTGTTAATATAAACTGTATAGTACACTACAGCTGATACTAACAGTAACTGTACAGATACAAGAGAGACAAAGGTCAAATGTTCTACTTGAAAAACTGATGAAATATGGAGCTGATTGAACAATGAACATTGTTGTTATACTATATAAAATATACAATGTACTACTAATCAAAGATATTCAAAGTAAAATTTACTTCAGTATTTAAGCATATATAATTATAGACAGATGCGTAAAATATAGCTACACTACCGGTCAAAAGTTTTAGAACACCACACTTTTTCCAGTCTTTTACTGAAAATTATTCAGTTTAGTGTGTCATTGCACTCTGAAATGAAAGCATAGAACTGTTAGAGAATAATTTCTCTTCCCTACAGCTGGGGTCAGTTATCTGCCCTATTTTCTCTTTGAGGAACATGCCAAGGCCATGGTCCCTCTTATGGCGTCTTCAGTCTCACTGTCTGGCTGTCAACAGACACAGCTGTAGAGTTAGGTGATAATGTCCTCCGTCACTGTCTGACAATTTGTATTTCCTAGTTGGTGTGAATCCTTATCTTCATGTTTATGCACAATAACCAATGGGCTATTAACACATCTCCCCCTGCCTGGGTCCACCTTCTTAGTATAAGACTTTGAGTTTACTGTTTGTCCCTTAGAATTGAGGTGGACTCATGCACTTATGCTGTGATGACGAATCTTCTGTTCTCCTCGTACGAGCTTAAATAAACTCCTTCAGGTATAAGACATACAGGACTCTGGTACTTCTTCTTCTTCATCGGCATCACCACAAATTTCTCCCTAACAATTGGCGTCACGAACAGGATCTCAATAGAACAACGACTCGGTAAGTGCAAATGTATAATGTCTTATTGTATATTGTGCCTTGCCGTGTCTGCGTTTGACGAGATCACGAACTAAAAACAATGTAAAATGGGAGCTAAACTTTTGATAAAGAACTCGTATTAATAGTGATACTTCATTATTAATTCTGTATAAGAGAAACATTTGAACTTAAAGCAAACCAATTTTGCAAGTGCTTGTATGGTTGTGAGGAAGAGCTGGGTGAGCTTATCACTTTTCTGGGTGCGGTGAAAGTCCGTGCCCGGCACGGAGGGGCCCACCTGAGATCTCTGGTCATAGGAAAGGGATTTTCGGGGTGGATTGAAAAAGGATCTGCTTCACCAGAGGTCAAGATCGGGGACTACCCGTCTGTGTCCGTTGGGAACAAAATGAAATGTGTATACACTGAGACTAAATGTCTACCTTCACACGTACAACACTGAAAATTTATGTAAGACCAGAAAACCTGTATGCTGCTGAAGTTGTTTTTGTATGTTTATTGTGTGTCCTGTTTGTCTGAATTTATACAATGGGTGCTCGTCAGTCCAAAACAGGGGGTAAAAAAAATTCACACACAAAATTGACACACAAATCAGAAAAACAAGATGACACACCACACTCTAAACGATCTGATGCAGAGATACAGGGTGCAGGCGATTTGCAGCCACAATATCTACAGAGTACTGTATGTTCTCTTTGAGAACACCAGCTGGCATAGTTGGTCGTCTAAAAGGTTGGAAATATGTGTATCCATTCACCACTCTTATGCAAGAATGGACACAAGGAGAATGGCCTATGGTTGGGTCATTTGAAACAGATAAACTGAGAGTGGCCAAAGAAAACATGGACCCCGCCGTGGGTAATGCTGTGTGGAGTTATCCATATATGAAAGAATGTGTACAGATGTGGATGAGTGTGGCAAAGCAGAGAAATGGAACAGATGTGTCTAAGGAGGAGAAAATCTCAGATGAATTGAGAGTTGCAATTGAGGAAGTAGCTGATCGTGTGAATGCATCTCTGATGCCTAGACTAGAAGTGAGTTTACAAACAAGAGCGGCAGAGATGACACGATTAAAACAAAAACATGTTGATGATGTGAAAGCGTGTGCGAAAGCAATGTTCTATGGATGGGTGAAAAGACAGTCTAAACAACCAGTTTCTTTTCAAGATTTTCAGAAAATGCTGAGTGAATGTGGAATGACTGAACTGGAGGGTGCTGTTGTTAATTGCCCGAAACTGGAAGTCTCCACAGAAATCCCACATCGTGTCGTAAAAAACGATGATGATTTGATTTTGCATGCTGCTGCAATGATTCAAAAAAGACGAGACAGAGAACAGGCATTAGCAGACAGGTCAGCAGAGGCACACACTAATGCAGGCGCTCACACCAGTGAAGATGCACACAGACAAGAGATGAAAAACAAAACACAAGCTACACACAGCTTCACAATTAGCACAGACATTGAAACAGAGCAACCACACACACACTCCACTGACTCTAAACAGTCAATGGAACACAAACCTGTGACAAAGTGTAAACGCAAAACGAAACATACATCACATGATAGTACAAGTGGCCCAGGAGAAGAAACATATGACACAGACGAAGACTTTGAACCGACTGACTCCAAAATGACTGAGAAAGAAGCCAGACCTAGGGGGGTGGAATTTAACACAGACACAGACATGTCTAGACGTACAAGATCACAAATGCAGACAACAAGCGTAACAGGGCAAGGTGTAGCACGAGGACGCGGACGTGCCTCTACAGCACATTTAAGTGCCCCTAAAATAATGATAGGTGATACCCCTGTCTGTAAACCGTGGACCCCAAGTGAAATTTTGGATATGATCCACAAGGCCCCCAATCCAATCACACAACCTGGACCTTACTTGGCATGGTTAAAGCGAGTATGTTGCACATACGATTGTTTGATTCCTGATGTTGAGCAGCTGTTGTCATATTCATATGGTGAAAATTGGCAAATGTGTTCTGATGAGTTTTTGTTCCCTACTGCTGCTACTGGTGGTAGGTGGCCTGAAGGCAGGCCACTGATAGATTGGCTAGAAGAAACTGCAAAAATTGCCATTAATAAATGTGCTCGTCAGAAAATTGATTTCTCAGCCGTAGTCCACTGTATTCAGGGAGAGAACGAAACAGTGTCAGACTTTATTCAGAGATTTACAAAATCGTGGGATTTGAATTCTTCCATACCACGAGAAGAGATGCAACAGTTCTGCATCTCCACTTTCTTGGACAACATGATACCACAGTTCGCTGCTTCTTTCAAAATAGCACATCCAGCATGGACCACATTTGACTGGAAAACACTCATTGCTAGTCTGATTGGAATGCAGAGGAATGGTGTGTTTGTTATGGCGAAAACTCTTCCCAAACAGATGGTTCAGCAAACTCAGCGGAATGAAGAGAGGAGAGAAAGGAAGAAGAAGGGTAATTGCCGTAGATGTGGCAGGGCAGGTCATTGGGCCTATGAATGTAGAAGTAAATACAATAGATGGCAAAATCAAGGTCAACTTCAATATTACAATAGGATGGGTCCACAGACAAATCTGCCAGCACTTCCTCCCCCTCCCCCTCCTAACCTCCCTCCTAACTTTCCTCCTGCTGACGGTGCATACGGTGCATACAGTGCCCCTTATCAACGTACATGGGCAAACCAGAGAGGAACAGGATCTGAACGACCTTACGCGTTGCAAGCGGCTACTATTCAAATCTCATCTAATCCACAAGATGACCCTTTCTTGCCTGTTGAGGTTAACGGTAGTACTGTTGAAATTCTGATTGATAGTGGTGCGACCATTTCAACTGTGAAATCTGATGAACATGTTTGTACTGCCACAAATAACTTTGTCACTACTGTTGGTGTTTCAGGTGTCCCACAGAAAGAGCCACTGTCCAAATGCACAAATATTACGGTTGACGGGAAAAATGTAGCACATTCCTTTCTCATTTCAGAGACGAGTCCCATAAATCTCATGGGAAGAGACTTGCTTTGTAAGTTGCACGCATCCATCCACTGTACACCGGATGGTTTGTTTCTAAGTCTTCCTGATGAAAGAGCTCCACACGCTTTTCAATTCCTTAAAGCTGCAAGTGACTGCTTGTATTGTTGGGATTTGCCAAATTTCAATTTGCTTCCTATGTTCACAGTGTCCAGTATCCAGAATATTGCTAAAACCTCCCCTCCGTGTGCTGCGTTAATGTCCGACATGAGGCCTCTGATGCAGTGTCACTGTACAGCAGCCTTCAATCCTTCGGAACAGTATAAACAGGTAGCTGCTGCGGTAATCAATCAACAACAGGGTTTGGTGAGTGAGCATTGTTTGTTTGTTGGTCCACAAGGATGTGCAATTCCAATTCAACTTCTTGATCATCAAAGTGGATTGTTTGATGTCAAATTCTCTTCTCCCCATGTCACGGTTGCAGTATCCTCTGGCTGTGAGCCAAAACATCTTGGAGCCATGGTGGCGCGATGTCAGGCCTTGAGGCGAGCTGTATCTGCTCCGCCTGCCCAAACAATCACATATCTGGGGGACGAACTGTACATGATAGCATTGACCGAACATATTGACATGACACATAGTGTTTTTGCTTTACACCAGCCACCACCTCCACCATCTTATGGTCCTTCTTCAGGGCTTGCTGAGGTTCCCTCCATTTTGTGGGCTAAGCATAAAAACCATGTTGGCCTTGTAGTCTCAGCTCCACCACATCAGGTTACACTCAAACCAAATGCATCATTGCCATTTATTAGACAGTACAAGCTACCACCACAGGCCATTACAGGTATTGAACATGTTATTCACTCTCTTTTGGACCAGGATGTGTTAACTCCCACTGCCAGTCCATGTAACACACCTATGTTGCCCATTCCAAAACATAACCGCCCTGGTGAGTGGCGCTTTGTGCAGGACCTTCAAGCCATTAATAACATTGTGATTCCTCCTGCTGCTGTAGTTCCTGACACAGTTTCCATTTTGACGTCATTGCCATGTAATTCCACGCACTACACAGTCATTGATTTGTGCTCAGCTTTCTTCTCGATTCCTTTGCATCCAGATAGCCAGTATCTGTTTGCTTTCACGTTCAAAGACAGGCAGTATACATGGAAGCGGTTACCTCAGGGTTTTGTTTCAAGCCCCACAGTGTATGCGGCAGCGGTGAAAAGAGATCTAGATGACCTCACGTTGCCAGGAGGCTCTACACTTTTGCAGTATGCCGATGATCTTCTCGTTGCCTCACCATCTGAGGAGGCGTGTCACACTGACTCCATTTTGCTTTTGAAAAGACTTGCTGAGTGTGGACATCGAGCCTCTTTGGCTAAATTGCAGTTTTGTAAACCTGAAGTTACATATCTGGGTCACATTTTGAGAAATGGAGAAAGACTCTTGTCACCTGAGCGTGTTAAGCTGTTGAGAAATATGTCTCCTCCCACAACAAAGAAAAAGATGCTTTCTTTCCTAGGCATGACAAACTACTGCAGGCACTGGATTTTTGAGTATGCGTCTCTAGACTCTGTTTTGAGAGCTGCTACACTACACGATGCACCCACATCTGTTCAGTGGACTGATGAAATGCTACACGCCTATGAAAGCCTGAAACAGGCCCTCATCACCGCTCCAGCTTTGGGTTTGCCCGACTATCAGCAACCTTTCCACCTCCATGTGAACGAAAATGATGGCTACGCTACAGCCATCCTCGTGCAAAGGCATGGTTCCAACTATCGCCCCGTTGCGTATTACTCGTGTCGCTTGGACGCTGTTGTCCGTGGTATGCCTGCCTGCCTTAGATCAGTGGCTGCTGTTGCAGCAATGATTGACAAATCTGCCCCTATTGTACTGGCTCATGACTGCGTCGTCTATGCACCACATGCTGTTGTATCTATTTTGACCACTTCTGCAACACAACATTTGTCAGCTGCACGTCGTTCTGGCTATGAAGCTATCATTCTTGCAAGCACAAACATCACTCTGCGACGCTCACCACCCTTAAATCCCGCTACATTTCTTCCTGCAATTGAAGATGTTTCTGATCATGATTGTAACGCCGTGATAAGTGAATGTACCTCCCCCAGATTAGATTTGCTACAGACACCGATTCCAAATTCTGACCTTGTCCTCTACACAGATGGCTCAGCTAGTCGGCCA
Organism: Planiliza haematocheilus; assembly: GCA_005024645.1. NCBI lineage: Eukaryota > Metazoa > Chordata > Actinopteri > Mugiliformes > Mugilidae > Planiliza > Planiliza haematocheilus. Next base: position 838,956 of record SRSE01000302.1, on the reverse strand, counting down.
TCTGATAATGTTCATCTAGCTGGCTACGCTGTCGTTACTGATTTTGACGTTCTGGAAGCTAACGCGTTACCACAGAAGACGTCCGCACAAGCCGCTGAATTGATCGCGCTCACGAGAGCTTGCGTACTTGCAACCGGGAAAGTGGCCACAATTTACACAGATTCTAGATATGCCTTTGGTGTCGCTCATGATTTTGGCCAAATTTGGAAAATGCGCGGATTTATAACGTCTTCTGGTAAACCATTGCAACATCACACATTGATAAATGACCTTTTGGATGCGATTTTGCTGCCCTCTAAACTCGCAATTGTAAAATGCTCTGCACACACTAACAGTAATGATCCTGTCTCAAGAGGAAATGCGAGGGCTGATGCATCAGCTAAACAAGCCGCACTTTCCTCTTCCTCTTTGGTTCACCAATGTGCTTCCACCCAACCTTGTGACCCCATCACACTACCTTTCATTAATGATGTTGTGGCCCTGCAAGGACAGGCCGATGAAAGAGAACGTATTCTTTGGTCAACTAAAGGTTGTTCTATTGATAAGGAGTCTGGCTTGTGGCTCCACCCTGATGGTCGACCGGTTTGCCCTCGTGGTCTCTTACATGTGCTTGCACGTGTTGCACACGGCCGAGCGCATGTGGGGAGAGGGGTAATGAATGATGTCATTCGCTCGCAGTGGTTCGCCCCAGGTATCACGCAGGTATCTCAGGCACTTGTAGATGGTTGTATGATATGCCAACAGAACAGAAAAATGAACAGCTCTGTGAGACACGACCATTTAGAACCTCCATCAGGCCCTTTTGTAAATATGCAAATAGACTTTGTACATATGCCAAACTGTCAGGGTTACAAACATTTGCTTGTGATCACTGACCGTTTTTCTAAATGGGTAGAATGCTATCCAACGCGAAAAGAAGATGCGAGGACTGTTGTGAAATGTTTACTGAAAGAACTGATTCCAAGATTCGGAGTGCCACGAGCAATTGACAGTGACAGAGGTCCAGCATTTGTCTCAAAAATCACACAGGCTCTCTCAAAAGCTCTTGGGTTCACCTGGCAATTACATGTTCCGTATCATCCACAAAGTTCAGGTCAGGTAGAAAGAATGAACTCGACCATTAAAGACAGATTGACAAAAACAATGATGGCGACAGGTTTGAAATGGCCTGACGCACTGCCATTGGTGTTGTACTCCATCAGGAGTGCACCAAATGCAACAACAGGACTAAGTCCACATGAAGTATTGATGGGCAGACCCATGTCCACAGGTGTAAGCCCTCCCTTAACACCAAACAAGACCACTCTGATTTGGACAGATGAGTACATGTTGGACTATGTGAAGAAACTAACTGAAATCTTACGAAAATATCACTTACAGGTGGCAGACAGACTCCCGAGACCTTCGGATGAGCCCATTCACCCTTTCAAAGAGGGGGATTTTGTACTAATAAAATCTTTGGAAAAGGTGTCTTTGTCTCCTAGGTGGAAGGGTCCATATCAGGTGTTGCTATGGACAAGAACAGCTCTGAAAGTCGAAGGCAGACCAGAATGGGTGCATGCGACAAGGTGCAGATTTGCCCCGAAGGCCGAGGCCGAAAGGACGGCTCACTCTGGGTCGTGATCGGAGGAGCTCTTCTCTTTGTTTTCCTCTGGGGATCCCTTTTGCTTTGGTTACAGATGGAGAACTGTCAGAGTATGGTGAAAAGTCATCCAAACACCAGCGACGTTGATTTCGAGCTGCCTAAGAGGGGAAGCTCTCAGCCGAGAGATCCTGCGGACATTGCAGTGATCTCATATGGTGAGAATGAACTGAGGAACCCTCCTGCACTTCACATTAACGTGAGTGTGAATAAATATGATACATTTGACACAAATGACCATGCTGAGACGTCTACGGATCGCACAGAAAGAAAAACTGTTGCTCATCCTCGATTCAGACGGTCTCCAGTTTCTGTTGTTTTTGAATGCCCAATTGATAGATGTGTTTTTGGTGATTGCTATATTGCTAAACCTGTAGTACTTGTCACAGGGAAAACCTTTTGGAGCTTGCAGGATAAGAAGCAATATACAATTAAGAAAGGTGAAGGTGAAACCATGATAGTCACTTACACAACTGCACCCACTGACAGCCGATTTTAGAATTATGGTGTTTCACTAAACAGCAGCTGGGTGAGCCTCCTGGTTGTAACAGGTGGAAGGTGAGTTATCAGTCTAAACCTGGAAAACTTCGTGGTTGCAATCCATGCAGTGATGCTGTCAGATGTGAAAAGAACAGAGTTTCTTCTCTTACACTGGCTCCACGCATTGAGAAAATTGTCCAGGACCAACCTAGACCAGCTAGAGCAAACACTGCCATAGGCGTTATGGTTAGTTATGCGCGAGATCGTAATTTTAGTAATTGCTGGCTCTGTCAAAATATGCCAACCTCCATTCGTTCTCCTATGTCGTCTCCAATCCCATTTTCAAAAGCTGATTATGAGCAGTATAATTGGAATGATTTACATATGCAACTCGGAGACTTACCTGACGAATGTTACACCCCTACATATCCTATAAACACAGCCGAAAATTCTAAATATGCGTTTGTGGTTCAGGACATCACTCAGGCGATAAATGATAAGTATCTGCCTATTGGCTTCAATCATGTCACTCTCCTTAAGGTAATACATGTGCAAAGGTATGTGAACCTTGGGTTCCAGTACCGGGTGCAGGTTGTTCTTGCTCAAACCAACTGCACTGCAGGTTCTGGGAATCATAATTGTGTACCCCAGCCTTATACCAATGTTGCCTTAGTCGAAGCGCTAGTGTTTGTCCAGCCATGGATAGGCACTAAATATGTTGATTCGGTTAAGTTACAGGTTCGGAATTGCTCAGAGCCATTGCAAACAAAACCAAGACCTCTGAGAGATTGCTCTGCAGGGATGCCAGTGATAGTGACTCATGAACTGCATAATGTCTCTCTCTGCTTCAGATTGATTGGTCGTGGACGTAACAATTTAGGTGAAAGTCTCTGTAACACTGTAAAGAATGTTACCCTAAAACAACTTAGCGTGCCTGAAAAGGTGTATCTGGTGTGTGGGGATCGGGCCTATCGCTGCGTTCCCTCAGGTGAACCTCACGGCATCTGTTATCTGGCTTACCTGATACCACTCATTCGTAAGGTTGATTCTGCCGAGATTGCGTCTATGTATCTCCCTGTGCGGTCACGTCAAAAAAGAGAGATTGCACTAGGCCAGAGAATAGCGGGTATTCTCCTCCCTTGGTATGGTGTATACACTGACCAGGAGGAGCTTAAATCCTTGACCAATGTGATGGAGAAACAATACAATAGCACAACTAAAGCTATCGTGTCCGAGAATAAAGAAGTTCAGGAGATAAAAACGGTCGTTTTAGAAAATCGCATGGCTGTTGATTTGATTCTGGCTGCCCAAGGTGGAGTATGTAAGGTATTAGGTACTGAATGTTGCATTAGGATCTCTGATGCTACAGCCGATGTCATGGACCTGGTACACACCACTGAGCAAGGTATTGAAGAACTGCACAAAGAGCATAGTTTCACCCTTGGTGATTTTACTAGCATATTTGGACATTGGGGCGCGGGAATTGTCAGACTGTTGATCCTTCTTGTTGTTATTATTGTTCTTATAGCTGTTTTGTGTTCCTGTCTCAGAATAGTGATTAAGTGGTGCTGCACAAGGGCTGCTGGGGTGGTGATGCAGTTCCCTAAGCTTGTGACTCGGGATGCAGGTATCTCTACTCGTACTGCACAGGTTGACCCTCCTGAGCAGTTAGGGGACTGGCTGCAGCTGTACAGTATATATGGTGATGAAACTGCTGATGGCACAGAGGTACGCTCTGACGCTCTGATTTAGGCATGGCAGGAGAGATCAGGAGAAAGGAAGTTATCAAGATGAGTTTACTTATCTGATACACTACATATACTATATTCTCATTTAGTTACACTTAAATTTAAATCACATACTACTTGTAAAGTAGCAGAGTAGTTCAAATTATTTATACTCTCTTCTGATTAGAATATCCTTGCGATTGTTACAGTATTTGTGTTGTTATTGTTGTTTGAAGTCCTCATCATTCATTGAGGTAATAAATCATTGATGCATATGTCTACTTGACATATGAGGAGAAGTTGAAGATGAAAGATATGGATTCCATCCCACCATGCATCGTATGTGCTAGTAACCTCTCCATGGTGGTGACCCTCTACTGTGCGCACAGCACATGGGTTGAAGATCATTCCTCCTTTCAACTGTTACTACTATTACATTATTATGATTGCTTTGTCTTGATTACTGTAATTCCATTTTGAAGGTTTCATATTTACCTTCATGCAATTAGTTTGATATTGATTGCCTATAATCATCACTGTTATGTAATCTTCATGTATTACTGTTATTGATTCATGTGTTGTACCATGTGATTACACACCCTTATGACATCATCTGGATGAGACTAGACTTTGGGTTTTCCTCCATGACTTGAGGTTTTTCCCGCAGGTCTAGCTCTATGGTTAGAATAGTTAGCGCAGGGGTCTTTTTTACCTCCTCTCGTCAAAAAAGGGGGGGTTTTTGGCTTCCTGTAAGTAGGTTCATGTGGCTGTGATTTCCATCGTGAGCCCTTCTAACACTTAGGTGTTTCAGGGGTTCTTTATCCCATTGAGGGTTTGCCTCCAGCGGTCCTTGTTGACGGGAAGGTGGGATTCATGGATTACATGTTAGATAGGCTGGCATGCTGTATAAGAGGGGTGTGAATATTACTGAATGATATTATTTGACTTACGTGATTCAGTGTTTAATTGTTTTATTTTACAACACCATCTTTATCAATGTTGATGTGTTTGGTCTCATTGGGTTCTTGTATTGCATGATGGTCTTTGATTCTGACTGCTTGACATTAATTCACCCTTAAGGTGCTAAATTATAGTGTATTGATCTTATGATCAATAAGAGGGGATTGTTAGAGAATAATATCTCTTCCCTGCAGCTGGGGTCAGTTATCTACCCTATTTTCTCTTTGAGGAACATGCCAAGGCCATGGTCCCTCTTATGGCGTCTTCAGTCTCACTGTCTGGCTGTCAACAGACACAGCTGTAGAGTTAGGTGATAATGTCCTCCGTCACTGTCTGACAATTTGTATTTCCTAGTTGGTGTGAATCCTTATCTTCATGTTTATGCACAATAACCAATGGGCTATTAACACATCTCCCCCTGCCTGGGTCCACCTTCTTAGTATAAGACTTTGAGTTTACTGTTTGTCCCTTAGAATTGAGGTGGACTCATGCACTTATGCTGTGATGACGAATCTTCTGTTCTCCTCGTACGAGCTTAAATAAACTCCTTCAGGTATAAGACATACAGGACTCTGGTACTTCTTCTTCTTCATCGGCATCACCACAAATTTCTCCCTAACAAGAACAAATAAGCAATCTTGTTTAAAAAGAAATCATAGAATCAATTTATAGACCAAAATGTGTTTTAAACTTTTGACTCATCAAAGTAGCTACCTTTGGTAGAAATAACAGCTGAACACACTTGTGGCATTCTTTCTACAATAGAAATCAAATATTCTCCAGAAAGTTCTGTCCTGTTGCAAAAGTGTCCCATAAATGTGTGGCACTTGTAGATTGCTTGACTCTCACTCTTCTGTCCAGTTCATCCCAAACCAGCTCAATGGGTTTTGTGGGAGACTATGCTGTCCACTCCATGTTTGCAAGCTTACCATCGTGTTATTTTTTCCTGCGGTAGTTCTGGCATAGCTTAGACTTGTGTTTTGGGTCATTATCTTGCTGTAGGAAGAAGCTCTGACCTACTAGGCGCATGCCAGAGTACTGCATGGCGCTGCAGAATGCTGTGGTAGCCGTTTTGGTTCATGATGCCTCTTACTCTGTACAAGTCACAGACCCTGGATCCAGCAAAACAGCCCCAGACCATTACACTTCCTCCTCCATGTTTGACAGTTGATGTCACACACTGTGGAACATGAGAATAAATCCATTATTACTGAAAAATTATAAATTACCCTAGAATACATAACGAAAATTACTGTTGTTTTTATCATTCAGGCAACACTGATTTAATCTTTATAATTAAAACCCCTAAAGAACCAAATTCACTTTCATTGGTCACAATTTATACTATATATTATATTACATTTACTGTATTTATAGCATAAGACAGTTATAATGATAATCATTTTAATGACTTGAATACATATATTTAAATGTATATGCAGTTTATAATCACATATATTTTGCTTAGAGTTTTATAATTATGTGCTAAAACAATCAAAGAATAAATGTTTTCACTGGAAGCTATTAATTTCCTTATTTCCTACAGTGACTCACTCTCTGAAGAATTACTTCACTGGCTCGTCTCAAGTCCCAAACTTCCCAGAGTTTGTGGCTGTTGGTTTGGTTGATGAAGTTCAGACGATTTACTGTGACAGCAACACCAAGAAAGCAGAACCCAAACAGAACTGGATGAAGGAAGTGATCGAAGACTATCCACTGAGCTGGGAGAGACAGACTGAAGCCTGTGTGGATTACCAGCAGTGGTTCAAAGCCAACATTGTAATTTTAAAGCAGCGCTTCAACCAAACTGGAGGTTAGTTCATGTCTCAGTTATTATAGATCAAATATTTACTTCTTCATTGATTTTACTAAACAGTTGTGAACACACACATCCTGTATCATCCATTAACAGCGTTCACATTGAATTGTTTAATATGTAGATTTTTCTTTATTCACCTGAACTCAAAGTCAGATTTAACACAGATTACTGAGACTGAAGACTGGACACTGCTTTACTGCACTGACTCTACACTAAATCATAATAACCAGCAGAGGTTGGTGACACAACTTTGCTTCGTTACGCACTCACGGCTGTTAGGATCTTCTTTGCTTCTATGACTTCCATTAAGTGCACTCAGTAATAATCTTGTAGGCAAAAAAATATAGTTCAGATATGTCAAACAAAAGCATAAAGACTTCCTGTGCGCCACACCTGAATCAGTTAGTTTACACCTTAAATATCCTACCACTATCCCCCACAGCGCCACTCAGGTGGATAGCGAAAATGGCTCCTCCAGAGATTATAACATGTTTGTCTCTACCAGATTAGATCAGAATAAATCTACTGAAATACAGTCTGTTGATTAACAATAATTTACTTTTACAGTTTGACACTCAGCTAATAAATCAGTGATTCACATTTCTCAGATATAAACATTTCCTTCTTTTCTCTCTTTAATGTCCTAAATTGAATACTGTTCAGTGTTGGTTGGACAAAAGAAGCAGCTTGAAGATTTATCCTCATCAGTTTCACTATTTTCAAGTGATAAATAAATAAAAACACTCATGACATAATCAGCAATGACACACATCTTTAGCTGAAGATGTAAATTTGTTGAAGAAAACAGTTTAGATGAACTCTTCTAATACAGTGTGTCTGTCCATAATATAGTAGAACTACAGTAGATTAGATTCCACTAACCTTTATTTGTCCATAGTGTTTCTGTGCCACAATAAACACATAATATTTAAGTGTTAAATATGTGCGAGCATTTGACATGTGTATGTGAGAGACTAATTCTGAATTCTGAGTCTGGTTCACTGCAAGCTCTCTGTCTCTGTCTCTGTCTCTGTCTCTGTCTCTCAGGTGTCCACATTTTCCAGTGGATGTATGGCTGTGAATGGGATGATGAGACTGATGAGGTGAAAGGATATGATCAGTATGGTTATGATGGAGAAGACTTCATATCATTCAACCTGAAGACAGAGACATGGATTGCTCCAAAAACAGAGGGTGTCATCACCAAACACAAGTGGGACAAAGACAAAGCTAACATCGCACAGGAGAAGAACTACTTCACCCAGATCTGCTCTAAGTGGTTGAAGCGTTATCTGAGCTATGGGAGGAGCTCTCTGATGAGAAAAGGTAAAATCACATGACCTCAGTTAGTGTAAGGAACTCAATGTTCATATTCCTCAGTTACTTTTCTACCATAGCATTATAATGTATGACCAACTGTTTACACTCAGTCTACAGTCTTTTCTCTTTCTCTCATTTTATCTCTTCTCCAGTCTCCCTTTTCAGTCTTTTATATTTTAATCACCATTTTTTTTTTTTTTGCTATTTATGTCTTTCTTTTTCTCACAAGTTAGTTATCCTCTATTTCTCTGCATCAGTTATTTTTTAACACCATGGCACCATGCAGTTAGCTGTAATACAGAAACTTAACTTAATTCTTTGTTCTCTCTCTCTCTGCAGACCTCCCCTCCTCAGTGTCTCTCCTCCAGAAGACTCCTCTCCAGTCAGCTGCCACGCTACAGGTTTCTACCCTGACAGAGCCATGATGTTCTGGAGGAAAGATGGAGAGGAGATTCATGAAGGAGTGGAACAAGGAGAGATCCTCCCCAACCATGATGGATCCTTCCAGATGAATGTTGACCTGAACATTTCATCAGTCTCACCTGAAGACTGGAGGAGGTACGACTGTGTGTTTCAGCTCTCTGGTGTGGAGGACGACATCATCACCAAACTGGATGAAGAACAGATCAGAACCAACTGGGGGAGAAATAAAGAAGGTGAGAAACACACTTACTTTACTGTTATGTTTTCTATGTTCTTATGTGTGTTGGACGAGACATTCTTCTATCTTTTGTGTCCTCTTGTCAGTTTCTTCTGGGGCTGCAGCCCCTGATCAGCGTGAGTGATGATGATAACCACCGAAATGTGTCAATTTGTGCTGAATATGTCCATGTGACGTAATGTTTACGTACATCCCGTTGCATGGGGGTCTATAGACATCTGCCCGACCTGATTATTAAAAGTGTTGGGTTTTTACTGGGACCCAGTAAGTTGCATGCTTCCTGAAAATTAAAAGGCCCCTCACTATAGGTGTGAATCTTTCAGCTTCCTCAAACGAAGAGTCGGTATTCGGACCTGAGACAAAAAGTGAGTTTTGTCTCAAAAACTGGTTAATTGGTAGTCAGTGCCTGGTGTAGTAGTAGGAACTACAGTGTGGATGTAAGAAACCTGCGTATAAATAATACAGATGCAGGTGTACAGTGATGCAGTGTCTGGACTCAAAAGTGCCAGCCAGTAGGGACATTTCTGTGTGGAGATTACATGTTCTGTGTCTTCCTGGGATTCCTCTTAGAAACCAAAGACAACCGCGTTAGATTAAAACTTAATTAATGACAGAATATGATCAAAGTTCCTCAGCAGGTCAATTGTGATTATGTTTTAATAAGAAAAGTTAGTAGTTCTTCTCCTGTGTGATGTTAGCTTTGTCTTTGTCCCACTTGTGTTTGGTGATGACACCCTCTGTTTTTGGAGCAATCCATGACTCTGTCTTCAGGTTGAATGATATGAAGTCTTCTCCATCATAACCATACTGATCATATCCTTTCACCTCATCAGTCTCATCATCCCATTCACAGCCAAACATCCACTGGACAATGTGGACACCTGAGAGACAGAGACAGAGACAGAGAGCTTGCAGTGAACCAGACTCAGAATTCAGAATTAGTCTCTCACATACACATGTCAAATGCTCGCACATATTTAACACTTAAATATTATGTGTTAGATTAAAACTTAATTAATGACAGAATATGATCAAAGTTCCTCAGCAGGTCAATTGTGATTATGTTTTAATAAGAAAAGTTCTGTTCATTTTTAGCAGTTAGCCAAAGGATGTCCCCCATATGTTAAGAGTTTCTATTTTTTTCTAGTTTTCTACTTTCTATTTTCTATATAGTTTTTGTATGTTTCAATGTATGTTACACTATATTACCAAAAGTATTCGCTCACCCATTCAAATGATCAGAATCAGGTGTTCTAATCACTTGGCCTGGCCCCAGGTGTATAAATTCAAGCACTCAGGCATGCAGACTGTGAAACAAGACATTTGTGAAAGAATGGGCCGCTCTCAGGAGCTCAGTGAATTCCAGCGTGGAACTGTCATAGGATGCCACTTGTGCAACAAATCCAGTCGTGAAATTTCCTCGCTCCTAAATATTCCACAGTCAACTGTCAGCTCTATTATAACAAAATGGAAGCGTTTGGGAACAACAGCAACTCAGCCACGAAGTGGTAGGCCACGTAAAGTGACGGAGAGGGGTCAGCGGATGCTGAAGCGCATAGTGCAAAGAGGTCGCCGACTTTCTGCACAGTCAATTGCTACAGAGCTACAAACTTCATGTGACCTTCAGATTAGCCCAAGTACAGTACGCAGAGAGCTTCATGGAATGGGTTTCCATGGCCGAGCAGCTGCAGCCAAGCCACACATCACCAAGTGCAATGCAAGGCGTCGGATGCAATGGTGTAAAGCACGCCGCCACTGGCCTCTAGAGCAGTGGAGACGCGTTCTCTGGAGTGATGAATCACGCTTTTCCATCTGGCAATCTGATGGACGAGTCTGGGTTTGGAGGTTGCCAGGAGAACGGTACATTTCAGATTGCATTGTGCCAACTGTGAAATTTGGTGGAGGAGGAATTATGGTATGGGGTTGTTTTTCAGGAGCTGGGCTTGGCCCCTTAGTTCCAGTGAAAGGAACATTGAATGCTTCAGGATACCAAAACATTTTGGACAATTCCATGCTCCCAACCTTGTGGGAACAGTTTGGAGCGGGCCCCTTCCTCTTCCAACATGACTGTGCACCAGTGCACAAAGCAAGGTCCATAAAGACGTGGATGACAGAGTCTGGTGTGGATGAACTTGACTGGCCTGCACAGAGTCCTGACCTGAACCCGATAGAACACCTTTGGGATGAATTAGAGCGGAGACTGAGAGCCAGGCCTTCTCGACCAACATCAGTGTGTGACCTCACCAATGTGCTTTTGGAAGAATGGTCAAAAATTCCTATAAACACTCTCCTCAACCTTGTGGACAGTCTTCCCAGAAGAGTTGAAGCTGTAATAGCTGCAAAAGGTGGACCGACATCATATTGAATTCTATGAGTTAGGAATGGGATGGCACTTCAGTTCATAGAATGAGTAAAGGCAGGTGAGCGAATACTTTTGGTAATATAGTGTATGTTAATGCTACTGGATGCTTGAATTTCCCCCGGGATTAATAAAGTATCTATCTATCTATCTATCTATCTATCTATCTATCTATCTATCTATCTATCTATCTATCTATCTATCTATCTATCTATCTATCTATCTATCTATCTATCTATCCATCTATCTAGTTATCTCACAGGAAGGATGCAATGGGTTTATTACACTGGCAGCTGGTCTCATTCTAAGGTCTTGGATTGCAGGGTCCTGCAAGGGAGCTGCCTGGGACCATTTTTATATGCTATCTTCACGACTGATTTACCATTTGTTTCTACATTGTATTGTTCTGCGAAAACTATCAGTGAACTGGACAATGTTTTATCAGCTGAATTAAATATGGTTTTTGATTGGATAAAACGAAATAAGTTGGTATTGAATATCTTGAAAACTAAATCAGTTATCTTGGGATCGAGTCATAAACTGTCGTCTACAGTTTGTCTGGGGAACCCATAGAACAGGTAGACAAAGTAAAATTATTGGGCACAATAATTGATAGTCGGTTGCCATGGGCAGAGCACGTTGATACCATAGTGAAGAAGATGGGTTGTGGTATCTCCATATGAGGAAATGTCTTTTTTATGTCTCTACACACATTGTTGGACAGGTGACTAAATCGTAATTTTATGTCACCTGGATTATTGTGCACCTGTATGGTCCTCAGCATCTAAGGGTCAACTAAAAAAATTACAAACTGCCCAAAACAGAGCTGCCAGGTTAGTATTATTGTCCCATGAGAACAGTACTAGTATGCACCGTCAGCTTTCCTGGTTAATGGTAGAGAATAGGCTGTCTTCTACTACATTTTTTAGAAGCATTGCCTTTTTTATATAACCAAACTATCAGATGTGATCAGGCTTATCCTCATTTGACTATGTCAGCCGATGGTGGCCAAATGATGTTACCATGTCCAAAATCAAATGCGTTAAAGAGAACAGTCATTTATCGTGCCATCAATCATTGGAATTGTCCACTGAATATACATAAGCTGAATAGCCAAATAAGTACCAATAAAGTACCATTTGAGAATGCAATATTTAAATTTGTGAGAAGGGAATGTACTTTATGAATGTAATACTTATGAATGTAACCACTTATTTTGAATCATTTCTGATGATGTTTTATGGTGTCTACAATGTTTCATTGTTTTCACATTATTATTGTTAATCACTTGTTTGTTAGTTTTTTTGAACCCCAGGGAGACTAGCTCGTCCCACTTTGGTGACAGCTAATGGGGATCCTTTTAACAATAAACAATAAAATAAACAATAAGAACAAACATGTGACAGGAAGCAGCGTAGATTCACAGCTAAAACAAACTAAACCATAATATATACTAACTGTAAACACACTACATTTTCACTGTTGTTATGCGATTGGTAAATTGATGTTATTCTTTTGTGACCTGCTTCATCTGTTCTGGTTTAGTGAACCCTCTCTTCATGATCATCGGCATCGTTGTTGCTGCAGTGATTCTTGTTGCCATCGCTGTGAATGGATTCATTGTTTATAAAAAGAAGAGAGGTGAGAGAACAAAACCAAAACACGGTGGGGTTAGGGTTAGAGTAGAAGGATTTTAAACAAGTTTGAATGAGTGGGAGGGAAAGACCAGTATAGTTTTAGCTACAAACATGATAACTGAATTGTTTTTCCTTGTTTTTACAGCCAAACCTCAGCTTGGTAAGTAAAACACATACACACGTACACACATATGTATACATATATACATACATGAAACAAATCCTAACATTAAAAACTAATAACGGTTTAGCGCAGAAAGTTCTGACAGTGACAGTATGGGTTTTTTTGTAGACAAGAAGACTCCATCTGAAACGTCTCCTGCAGAACACTTGTTGACAGGTAGTTCTGTCTGTCTGTTTGTCCTTCTATTTAAATATGTTCCATAAATAAATCATGTTAATTTTTGTCCTTTGTTGTGTTGTTCTCCTCAGGGTCTCAGTCTTCAGGTACTTCTGATGATTCCTCTGTGGGAAGTGAAGCCAACAACACTTCACTGGTCAGAGGTAACTGTTGTCTCATTCTAGTTCTGTCTGACGTATCACATCTTAGACCTTTAAGGTCAAACTTAATCATATTATTATTATTTTTGTTGTTGTAGTCTGCTCTGTCAGTGTTCAGTGGAAGTTGTCTCACATATATTTGCCACTTCACATTATTTTAGCATTACTTAGGATTCATTTTAAGTTCAAGTTAAGTGTGTGTTTTAAAGGTTTGTTTTTAAGTGATGTATAAATATGAGGCGAGTAGCGGTTTTAGGTACGGGCGAACCGGGCAGCCACCCGGGGCGGTATTTTTTCATGACACAAGGGGGACGACATGAGCGCTTGGAAAAAAAAAAAAAAAAAAAATCTGCACCTGTCATTTTTGTGTGGGGAATTGGCAAATTGTTGCCCCCTGCAGCTGCAGCCGCTCATGCTGTGCACAGATGCTGTGTGTGAGAAAGGGAAATTTGGGTTCTCCCAAGTTCTCCCAAATTGAGCGTACAGGGGGTGTCAACTGTATAAAAGGGCTACAGTCAGTCACACTTTGACTTTCTTCCTTATAACGCACAGTTCTGCACGTTTTTGTTTTTCGGAAGTGGTCTCGTCCGGGGCATAATTCAGCATAGAACCACTACTGTATGAGGCATTGTGTTTATTAGATAGATAGATAGATAGATAGATAGATAGATAGATAGATAGATAGATAGATAGATAGATAGATAGATAGATAGGTTTTATTTGTCACATGCACAGTTATACATAGTACAATGCACAGTGAAATGTATTTTTGTACCTGCCAACCAGTAAAAGAATGTAAGTACTACAGTAAACAGTAGTAATATAAGTGTAATGTACACCAATATTATTTTAGGCTATTGTTGGAGTGGATCATTTATCTTAGTTTAATTTCTTTAACTAGTCTAATATGTAAATGAATGCAGAAAAGTCTTAAAGTGACAACTTTTAATGGGATAATTGGGTACAAGCTTTAAAGGGACACTGTATGTCACAATATTTAATATGAAAACAGATTTATTTTCATTTTCTGTATTACTGCAACATCACTGCAATTATATAGGAATGTGCACTATGATCTATCTTGCTAACCGCCAGACTTGCCAGGTCGAATCACCTGTAGAATCACCTGAACAGACTGGAGGAAGAGAGAGAGAGAGAGAGAGAGAGAGAGAGAGAGAGAAATACACTGCCCCTGCCTGGCACATGACACTGACCACAAACCCAGAATGTGATTACAGTTTTTTTCAATCGCTAACAAGCGCTTACCCATACCTCAGATATTTTTTCTAAACTCTTAATACAGATTCTCACCTACAAAACACAACTGGCCAAATGGAAAATTTCCTTCTCAAAAACACATTTTGTTAAATATATACTAACTCTTCATTTCAAATAGAACACATCTTTCTCTGCACACACCAACTTTATACCAAAACACTGGAAATCTGACTCGAAATGAAATTATTCTGTCAAAGAATAACACTTGTTTTCACTTCACAAGGTACATGCAGTGAATCCAGGTAATGAGTACACCAGGTTTCAAAATACTGGCTATTGCTGACATTACAAAAACTGCATAGACTGCTTTTTACATACATTTTCTTGGTTGGGAACTCTATGTCCACAGGTATTGTTCACATTCAAAAGCATTCCAGTATAATATAATATACTGTTTACTGCAGGAGGCACAGTAGAAATACTGTTTACAGTATGATAACAGAAAAAGTTTTACAGTATTGCTTACAGTACAGCAACAAAATATTCATGAAACACACAAGAGCATTCTGAACAAAAAAATACAACAGAAAAAAGCCCAGTTTAAAAAAAAAAAAACTGATTTGGGCGGGCTGACATTATCCAAGGCAATACACCTGGGATAAGAGCGCTTGTCGGATCCACCCTTGGCAATCATCATCTGATGCAGGCAGGATCCATGGCTTCAAGGAGGGACATCTGGTCATGTGGCTGATGGTCATAAACCTTCCACCTCCATACAGTAAAGAACTCCTCTTTGGGGTTGAGGAACAGTGAATAGGGTGGAAGGAGTAAACTGTGAAGGGACATTGAAATTGACACGTCTGGGGCAATTCCAGCCATATGCTGAACTCTCCTGCCTCTGCCCCCCTGCTGATCAGTTTCCTGACCATACTACCTAGGGTTGGGTATCGTTTGAATTTGAACGATTCCGATTCCGATTCCTTGTTTCGATTCCGATTCCTAACGATTCTCGATTCCGATTCTTTTAAGAGGCAGGGTCAAAAAAGGTTTAGGATATTTTAAATGAGATAGCTAGCCAGCGGTCTTTCTGAAGGAAATAGTCTGACCTTCTCCATCAATTTTTATTCGATGAACTTTTTCCTTTTTATGATCCTACTATGAATTTCTCACAGGGCTGTTTTCAACTACAATATAAATATCAAATGAACTGAAATATTATAATTTATGAAAATATTTTCACAGGGGTACACTTAATTCTCTTGCAAGCTTTATTTTTGAAAATCTCATGAAAACACATTTGCACATGAGTGTATGATGCTGCAGGTACTACTGTGCTCCTGTACTGTATCTTCTTGCCGCTATAGTGAACGGAGTAGACGCGCAGCACATCGCGGAGTCGTGGAGTCATCAGCCTGGCTAACGGTCGCAATCTCAGGTCGTAAATTGTCTATGAAAAAAATATGTGGGCTAATTTGTTAGCTGCCGCAAGATGTTAATGTTGGCGCAAGACATATTATTTAATGTATATGTATTGTTTCGGACTGCAGTGTAGTCACTGCGGTGCCAGAATGGGGGTCGGAGCTAGAGCCGGAGGAAGAGGCAGCGGAGGACGGCCGGCGCAGCGCACCAAAGACGGGGCACACATTTATTTGTACTCCATGAACTCCGTGCACCCTCCTATGCACGAAACAATCTTATTGCAGATGTTGCATTTTGCCGAGACATTTAGTTTAGAAAGTGAAGCCACACTTTGGACCTCCGACGCACGTTATCCATGTTCAAATAGACGTTCGGTTAAGCCAGTGCTTCTCAAATAGTTTGGCGCGCCCCCCAGTGGTTTCTTCTTCCGGTCGGCGGACTGGGAATCGAAACTAGGACTCGATAATTAAACTTTTAAACGATTCCGGGAAAATCGGAAAGCTAGTCCCGGTTCCAATCGATTCTCAGTTCTCGATACCCAACCCTAATACTACCTCACTGTCACTCCTTTGTCCTTTTGTTCTGACCATATCTGGGAACCATCTCTACCCCTCCACTGAGTTCACTCTCATGTTTAAAGTTGCCCTCCACTGACCAATATGCAACCACACCTGGGGACAGGGTATATCTGTGCTCTGGCCCTACATTCACGGTCAGTCTCTGGTCTCAGACCCACTTTGTGTCGGTAGGCTCACCATGACCTGGAACTCCAATACAGTTTTTTTTACAACCGCTATGATCCGTTTGTCAGAACATTAAACACTTTTTCAAAACTGTTAACGCACATCACACCTGAAACACACAATTCCCCAAACAGTTAATTTCATGCCCAAAATCACACAGTGTAACTAAACACAGACACACATTTCCAAAATACAATAATACACTAACACAGTTCTCCAAATCTACCAAAGCACTGACACACGTTGTCTTCCAACAGAAACCTTTAGTCAGTCACAGCACAGTGTCATAAAAAACACTGACAACTGATGGAATAACACAAACTGAATCAATGTGTCTAATCTACTTTTTCCTTTTTATTTTACAATCAACAGATTATTGTATTGATCATACATGTAAATTAATGTTTGTGATGATGTTCTTCATTTTTCATTTGTTGGGCATGAATTTTGTTCCTTTTATACAACACTCAGTACAAAAAGTGAACGACCCATGTCCGAGCAGTTTTGCAGAATGTTTATGAAAGAAGAAGACAGTAAATGACAGGATTTGCGGTAAACACTTTACTGTATTACAAATGAAAATGACTTACAGTAAAGAGGAAAAAAAATCAGCATTTAGCTGTCATTCATTACTGTATTGTCAAATACACAAAAAGAAAAAGGAGCAGAAGAAATCACTGTAAAAGAGGAAGAAAAAAAAGCTAATCTGCTCGTCGTCAGCATTGGGCCACATATTTTCATCGACATCATACCTGATGTCTTCTCTGGCCAGGCATCTTGGGAGGTATCTTTTTGCATGCCTTATCCAGCCCTGACAGTTGTCAGCGGTGATGTCCTGGCATGCAGCAGCCATTACATCCAGGAGGGACATTTGGTCATGTGCATGGTGATCGAATACTTTCCACCTCCAGGCTGAAGAAAACTCCTCTATTGGGTTGAGGAAAGGGGAGTAAGGAGCAAGGAAAAGGGACATCATCCTGGGATGGGCATCAAACCAAGTTGTGACTGCATGTGCATGATGGAATACCACATTGTCCCAGGTGATCACATATGTTAGCAAGTTACCCCCCAACTCACCCTGTCCCCTTTCCCCCTCAGGTACCAGTCTAAACTGGGTGAGATGGGAATCAGCTGTGATCAATTTAATCTTTAATCCATTAGTTTTGAACATGAGGTTTTCTGTTTTGACAAACTGTGTGAAAGTAATTGAAAATTCACCAGTTAACATCCACTGTTTTGGTCTTGATTAAGCTTGTGTGTAAAAGGAGTTAAAACTAATTTTAAACGTGTAAAATGTGTGTATTTGAAAAAGCATTAAAAGTATTGAACAACGGGACCATGTTGTTAGCGAATAAAAAAAAAAGTGTATTATCAACTGAGATATGTTGCTTTTGAACTGATATCATTGCAGAAGCAGAGGTTTTTATACTGTATCTAAGGTTTGGAATATTGTTTTTGCCATTGTGGTCTGTTGTGTGTTAACATTCGTAAATAATACAAAAACAATCCGTAATTTTGTTGGGAGGTACAGCTGGTCTGTTAAGAACACGTAAGCATTGTGGAAATGTGTTCACTGACTGCATATTGTGTGAAAACGACATGAAATGTGTGAATGGTATGGCCACAAAAGACCAATTCTGTGCTAATTGTGTTTAGAATTTTGAAAATGTGACCACTGATTGGACAAACGCTTGTTAGCGACTGACAAAAACTGTTAGAGAGTAGAAGAAAATGTAACTGACAGGCCGGTACAAAAGGGGCTGGACTCAGATGCAGAGGTTTCCAGAAAATAAAACACTTTATTAACAAAAACTCAATGTCTCTTGGATCAAAGTAAGATACAAACGAAAAACCACTCCGAGGAGGGAAAAAATTATGTGATGAAAAAATACTCAAAACAGTAATACTTATCAAATACGAATATACACATGAGCAGGGAACACGAACACACTAGGTCAACGAACATGACACACTGGCACAGGACAGGGGAAAACGCAGACCATATATACACACAAGGGTAATGGGGAACAGGTGGAAACAATCAGGAATCAGGAAGACAATCAGACCGGTGACACGAGAGGAAGGGCAAGTGACCTGAAACGAGAGGAGAGTTAGAACTTCAAAATAAAACCGGAAATGACAAGACAACCCAAAACCAAAACACCGCTGCGTGACAGTAACTGTCTTAAATTTCAGGGTAGACGTTTCCCAGCTTTTACATCTCGTTTTTATTTCTATTCAGACAAGCAGGTTATCATTTCTGATCAATCGTGGCTCATGACCCTGAAAATGTTGTAGGTGTTCTCTCTGATATTTGCATCATAATGTAAGAGTGCACAGGGAAAGCTGTAAAGCAAAATGAAACAAGAAAATAATGTGTATATAAAGGCAGTGTTTCTATCCTTTATTTTATTATTGTTCAAATAACTTTATGTTTTGTTCTCCTCAGTCGCTGTGAACGGTTCTGGTGAAATCGTCCACAGTGACACACCACTGATGAAAGGTAACAGACGTCTCTATTCTACATGTGGAGCATACACTCTAGGTGTCTTACCTTTGTTTGCATATTAAAACATCATCACACCAAAATGTCTGGATTGCAGGATTTGTAATGAAATACCTGCAACATTTTCCTTCAGTTCCAGTTGTGGCTCACTGGGGCGACTGTAGGTAGAGCGGGTTGTCCACGAACCAGAGGGTTAGGGTTCCTAGTGTGTGGCACTGGTGTGTGAATGTGTGCGTGCTTTTGTGAGTGAATGGGTAGATGTGTTTCTGACTGTAAAGCGCTTTGAGTCCATTTACCATTTAATTGTGTGACAAAATATAAACTAGCACACTGAGTTTAAACCTAAATTTTATTCTTGAATAACCTCAAACGCAGTCACCATCCAGTCTTCTGATTGCTTCTGTTGTGTTCCACACCTTACTTGTTCTTTTTTATTCAACGGTTAATGAGGTGATTACACAAAGATGTTTATTACTTGCAGCAGACTGTAGCTGCCAAATCATTCCTTTACTTTATTATTGTTCAAATAAGTTTGTGTTCTGTCTCCTCAGGCTCTGAGAACAGTTCTGATCATTAATCTAATGAAGGCGTGCACAGTGACACACCACTGATGAAAGGTAACTGACGTAACATTTACTCTAGGTGTCTTACCTTTGTTTGCATGTTATGATATTTTTGTAACATTTTTTATTATTTGTCTGAACAGAAACAAGTGACAATCAGAAAAGGAAGGAGAACTCCACTCTATGAGGAACCTGCAGCATTCAGCTATGAGTGGACTCTTCCCTCTCAGTCACACACACTGATGAGATCAATAACTAATGCTACGACTGCTGATAATAATAATAATAATAGTAAATAAAATCATATATACAATTAAATAAACAGATGATGATAATAACACATTTATGTACATACAGTATATGTAATTTAAGATATTTGGTTTATAAATACAAACATTTTGTTGGGATCCTCTACTTTCCTGGAAATTGAAATGAAAATGTCCTTCCTGATATAGATGCTGCATTTGTAACATGACAACAAGTAGATTGATGTCACACCTCATAACAAAGAGTGCCTTTCTAACCATCTAACATGTAAACATAGATAGTTGTGATGGAGCTAATTGTTCTACAGGTAAACTCCAGATAGAAGCTGAGGAGTTGTTTAAAAGTTAAAATAGAGCCTCCACATAATAAATTCTATTCACATCTTTACTAAACATTAAATGTCTTCTCTGTCTCTGTTAGATGAAGTTGTATCAGTGGTTTCTATTCCATCATTTATTTTGAGGGTTGGATGTTTGTGGATCTAGACTAGTAGTGTATATATAGATTTAAGTCAATCTCTTTTGTGGTGTTTAACGTTTAAAATAATTCTCTCATTTAATGATTGGTTGTGTTTGGTGTAAAGGGTTTATCTACCAAAGGTCTTTGATACAAGATTGAATGTAATGTTTTATTATTACATTATTTTATGTTGTATTCATAGGTTTTATGGACAATGATAAAAGTGTTTTCCTTCCATCCTGATCCTGAATACAGCCTGTTTGAACACAGTGACTTAATAAATGATGCTGATGATTTAACTCCTGTTCCCCATTGACTGATTTCTACAACAATAATCAAAGGACACAGTGATGGTGAGCTCATAACAACTGTCCATCCACTACATTTGATTTTGTTCTCAGCTGTGTGCAGCATACCATCAGGTCACAGTTTGTCACAGAATGATATGATCAGTTGTTTCCTGACGTCTTTATTTGTTTAGCTGCCCTCAGATACCTGTGAGCTGCAGTATTAAGCTACACTTACTGTTAAAACCAGTTCAAACCACCAGTAACTACTATTACATTCAATCATAGAAACTCTTCACATAGTCAATGCTCATAATAAATTAGTACATTTGTTTTAATCAGCTTTGATTGTACAGTTTGTGTTTGTAGTGTTGAGAATTGAGATGTTCTTTGGTGAATGTTCTTCTTCTTTCTGGATAAATCTATTTGATGTGACACATGTTAAACAGTAGATATGAATAAAGGTCAATAGACTACATTTACTGCATTATTAGCTTCACACATTACTGTCAGTGTTTTTATTGCTGCTAGGTGTGAATGTGTGTCTGAATGATTCTCTGGATGTCAGCTCTGTGACTGACCTGTCATTTGTCCGTTGCCTCTCGTCCACTGTCAGCTAAAGGAAAGGTGAGTATAGCCAATGGATTAAAGCTACACCTGATGTAGAACCAGACACCATAGACAAACAAACATGGAGAAACGCTCAACCTGAAATGAGTCGTGTGATTTAATCTGTTTAATCTTCTAATCGACCTGTAGATGAACTTTATTAACTTCAGACTGAATCAGATTCAGTAGGTTTAATCTTCCTGCAGCAGGAGGCTACAAAGAAGAGGCTGGTTGTGAGCAGACACAGGTTTCCTCATGAAGGCTGTTAGATGAGCTGAGACTGATCAGCCTCCTTCCTCCAGGTAGGTAGACTGGGCCTGTTATGACTGCAGCCAGTTTATCAGTTTGTTCTAAACGTTGGTCTGAAAGCCTCCATCCATCCTCAGAGACCACGAGCTCAAACTCCTCGTCTTTAGAGAAACTGTACAATGTCAGATTTGATTGATGACCTTTGCTTCATGTTCATTCATTCATAGAGTTCAAACTCAGTTACCAGAGTAGAACTAGATTAAAACAGCTTTTAGTCAAAGTTTGACAAACTTCTGAAAATGAAAATCACATTTTGTGTAAATTTAATTCTAGTCTGGTTAGATGGTTGTAGAATTGTTGTAAACTGTTTTCTATTATTCTCTGATCATTTATTAATCATATAATTAGTTGAACTGATCTTGAATTGATGTTTAATCTGTCTTGTGTACATCTTCTTTCTGTACAGGTCTATTTTTATTCTGATCTTTACAAACATCCTCCAGTTGATGGCGCTGTTTCCAGGTATTAAACTTTAAACAGCCTCCTGTTCTGTTTGCAGTGTTTAATGTCATTTACTCTTATCTGTGGTAATTACCAAATTAAAATAAAAACATAAAACACATTAAGGTTTTGATGATATTTATATGTTAAAATATATTTTGTTAATAATTTCTAGACAGACTTTAAAGTCCTAGGGATTTATGTTTGTCTCTTAAGAATAAGACCTTAGAGATGAAAGTCATCTTTTTATTGACTCTAATAACTTGATATGAACATAGTCATGAATTATTAGGACGTTTTCCTCAGACAGGAAGTGACGTCCTCAGGTGATTTTTCCATTTAAAGTTAAACTGTAGATACATAGTTTGTCTGCAGGGGGCGCTGTCACACTGATCATTTCTCTGTCATTGATTGATTGAAGTATTGGTGAGCAGAGAGCAGGAAGAGTCTTTAACCAGAGTTCAAAGTCATGAATAATGTTGTACAAACTAAGTAATACTGTTGTCATGAATAATCCTGTCCTTGTTGAATAAGTTAAACCTAAATTACACAACAATTATAAACTAAAAGCAAGAGCAACATGACAAACAGCATCAGGTGTTCAAACATCAGCAGAGATATTAACTTTGTCTCCAGTCAGTCAGTTTTCAGTCTACAAAGCTCCATAATAGTTCAAGAGCATTTAGCTGACAGAACTGAACTGATCTGATGTTTGTGTTTTAGACGCTCTTTCACTCTCTTTCTGCTTTGCTTTGGTTTATTTGGTTCTAGGTTTTAGTTCAGAGTCAAACAGGAAAGTAAAAGATGATTGAATGAGAACAATCAGGAGTTCTCATGTCTCCAGTGTTTAGGCTTGTGCTGTAACTAAATAAAATACTGTGATATGTTGCAGTAATACAATGATCGTACAGCTCAACACAGATCTGTTTAAATGTATGATTTATCATTTCTATCCTCTCCAGTCCACACTGATAAACTCAACAACAGCAGGTCTGAACCACTAGAGGGAGCAGCTCACCACAGACATTCACTGGAACATCTATGAAAACACATTTCTGGCTTATTTGTATTTTTATCAGAATTGTTTTCAGTCCCAGATCAGAAACAGAAGGAAGAACAACATGTCACTGTGTCCCCACAGGCTCCAGAGTGTTCATGTGTAGTTTACAGTGACCTCTGACCTCCTATTAATACATTTCTACACATTACATCACACTAGTTTAAAAAGAACAACACAGGGTCTGATCAGCATGTGATTATAAATACTGCTGTAAAAAGAGAACATGTTAAGAAGTCACACTGGAAGCTCACACATCATTCATCATCTTCCACTGGCTGTGATGAGAAGATCTTACTTTCACTTTCGTTAACAACGTCAGTGGATCAGAATCACCCAGCTACAAGTGACGTAGACGCTCAGAATAAATTCCTATTGGCTCAGATGGAGGCTTGTTTTGAAACCACAGTCAATGGTTGAAACGAGTAAATTCGTCTGAGCAAAAAAACACATTATTTCATAGAGTTTGATTCGACGAAGATAATGAAGCCATTCGTGTTTCTGTTTCTCCTCGTTCACGAAGTGTCAGCAGGTGAATTACATGTTTTTAATTTGGTTCATTTTAACAGAAAACAGGTTTCGTGCCTGATATTAATTATATTAGTGTCTGATATTTCCCTCCAGGACTCAGATGTCTTCCTTACTAGACCTAAACTTAATATTTCAGCCACTTTTTTGTCATGAATTATAGCCAAATGTCTATTTCTGTAAATGTCTGTGGAGTCGAAAGGAAACGATCCGAGTGGGTTGTGACCAAAATGGAAGCATAATTACGCAGCGTGAAAGTCCAACGACAACACGAACAAGTTCAAATAATACCAAGACACATGTATATGAATGATTAAAACACAGAGTTCCCTGTCTACAGCTACAGTATATGTGGAACACTTGGACATTTAAGTCTTTAAAATGTTCATTGTTTTGTTAAATGAAAAGTTTGTGCAGTCCATTGCTAATTCTAAATTGTATAAATGCTGGGATAGGCTCATGGGGTAAGAGGCCTCAGCAGCTGGACAGGTCTCCAGTCTGTCGCAGGGCTAACACAGAGAGACAGACCATTCACACTCACACCTACGGTCAATTTAGAATCACCAATGAACCTAATCAGCATGTCTTTGGATGTTGGGAGGAAGCTGGAGAACCTGGAGAGAACCCACGCAGACACAGGGAGAACATGCAGACTCCACAGAGAGAGGAACCAGTCTGGGCCTTCTTGCTATAAGGCGTTGGTGCTAACATGTTTCACTGGGCCGCCTGTATCCCATCATGATTATTGATAATTAACCATACCTCAACTATGCAGTGAGTTAACGAGAATCAGTGAGAGTGGACACATTAAAGACTTCCAAAAGTGTAATTTATTAAGACTCCAAAAATGTATACTCCACCATTCCATCACAGTAATGAATTTTTCGTGTTTTGTTGTGGGTGGTAATCCAAAAAGCTCTGTGACATAGAAGGCTCCAGACGGTCAGAGTAATCTAAAAGATACAAATTCACTTTTTATTAGTCACAATTTATAGTAAAAGGCAGTTATAATCAAATTAATTTTAATTACTTGAATACATACATTTACATTTAAATCATATGCAGTTTGTAATCACATATTTTACTCAGAGTATTATAACTATGTGCTAAAACAATAGCAAGCAGTTAAAATTATGACATTAGACATTATGATGAAAGTGATTCCTGTGTTGTTTTTTTCTTTTTGTTATTTCTGAAAACTGAACTCTTTTCCTACAGTCACTCACTCTCTGAAGTATTTCTTCACTGGCTCGTCTCAAGTCCCAAACTTCCCAGAGTTTGTGGCTGTTGGTTTGGTTGATGAAGTTCAGATGTTTCACTATGACAGCAACACCAAGAAAGCTGAACCCAAACAGGACTGGATGAAGAAAGTGACGGAAGATGATCCACAGTACTGGGAGGGAGAGACTGAAAACATGTTGGTTGCCCAGCAGGACTTCAGAGTTAACATTGACATTTTAAAGCAGCGCTTCAACCAAACTGGAGGTTAGTTCATGTCTCAGTTGTTAGAGATCAAATATTCACTTCTTCACACACACATCCTGTATCATCCATTAACAGCGTTCACATTGAATTGTTTAATATGTAGATTTTTCTTCATTCACCTGAACTCAAAGTCAGATTTAACACAGATTACTGAGACTGAAGACTGGACACTGCTTTACTGCACTGACTCTACACTAAACCATAATAATCAGCAGAGGTTAGAACATGTTTGTCTCCACTAGATTAGATAATAAATAAATATACACTAGAAGTTCAGATTAAATCACCTATACTTGACTATTGAGTGTCTGTGCCTAAATGCCTTTTTTACACAAAGGCATCATTAGACCTCAACGATCTAAAGGCCCTAACACCCAACCCCTTATTGTTGCTCAAGGTCAAACCCGAGTTACCACCAGGAATATTTCATAAAAATGACCAATACATCAGTCGCAGATGGAGAGAGGTGCACCTCGCAGATGTCTTCTGGAAACGCTGGTGTAAAGAATACCTGATGCAGCTCCAAGAATGTCAGTGATGGTCTTCACCTGGAAGAAACTTCTGTGTGGGTGACATGGTGCTGATTGATGACATGTCACCCAGAAATTCCTGGCCACTTGGAAGAATTGTGGCGACTTTTCCTGTTAGAAACAGCCTTGTTCGTCAGGTTAAAGTGAAGACCAAGGCCAAGACCAACAAGCTTTTTCACCCTATTACAAAGCTACTGTATGTCTACTTCATTGTAGAATAACTGACGTACTGTTGCGAAGCCCTCATTTTGAATGAAGCGAAGAACAACAAACTTCTTTCAATGAGTGACAGAAGTATTATTATTATTTAGGCTCCTTTAATTTAAGTTCTTACTTCTTAAGTAATTGTTTCAAAGACATTAATAACAATTAGGGGCCAGGAATGTTGGAGCCTAAATTAGCTGTTTGTATTATAGGATAAAAATATTGAAGTCACTAGTTAATTAATTTCACTTCCAGTTGTGTGTAGATTATTTAAATTTTAGAAGAAAATTAGTAATATTTACCATTGTTATTGTATTTGATCAGATTCAACCATTTTCTTATTGTAGGTCAGTGCATGAAATTGTTGTAAATTTTCCATTTGTATTATGGAGCTGTATGACTAGGGGACCCCAAGTGTGTGAGGACGTCTGTGTACAGGTGTGTGTGAATCTGTAGCATGAACTGAATAATATCCCTCAAAAGAAGATACTCTTTTATCAACCCTGCAATGATCAGTTCATGCCACAGATTCACACACCCTTGTTTGAATGGAAGTCTATAGGGCATTTTTGGCCATGAAAGACGATCTGACACTACATTAAAAATACTAATGCAATCAAATCAGTTTTATTGCTAATCTTTGACATATCCAAGACACTAATCATCATTAAAACCCCATCTACACACTGTTTATTTTATGGAAAATAATAATATTTTTGTGTTGTTGTTTTACTTCATATTTATTTTAAAAGGCAGGAAAAAATATAGATGTGTGTGTTTTTTATGGCTGGTTTTGCATGTGTACATTTTTGGCACAAAGGTGTCCAGAGGGTGCAAAATGCATCATAACGGTATTGGTATAAATGACATGTGAGAGTGAAAGACACTGGATATCAAAAATCTGACAAAAAAGAACAGTTCCTGCAGAAATTCATGCCACAAGCTGTAACACAGCCAAAATGATCACCAAATCAAAAAGAAATTGTACAAAAACGCCTGAGGAGAGTATGAGGGTTAATTGACTTTAATGCGTAGGGATCTCAGTGGATGTGGTTACCGGAATAATCTTTCTGTCTGGCAGCATGGAGTAGAGCCACAGTTTTTTAATCTTGTTTTTATCTCTCTTTTATTATCCCACTGTTTTAATTTTTATTTTTCTCATACTTGTCAGGGAGGTTTTAGGGGTAGGACCCAAATGCATTTTTCTCATACTTGTCAGGGAGGTAATAGGGGTAGGACCCAAATGCAGGACAGAGAGAGCAGAGGCAGGTGTTGGCGACAAAAAGGTATTTAATACAAAAAAGGCAGGAAATCTTAACTTGATGAAAAGAAAACATAATACATGACATGACAAGACATTACTATAGGAAGAATCAAGACCATGGAGCAAAACTTGACAAGACTAACAAGGCAGGGCTATATATACATACGGGGAACAGAGAGGTGACACAGGTAAAACAAATCAAGGTGGAGCATACAAGGAGGAATCAAAGGGGAAAGCACAGGGAGTAACACAAGACAAGAAACCAAGAACTTGAGAAAATAAGAGGTAACGGAAACCAAGGAAAACTAAGTAATAAATAATGACAATACACACTTGTGTACAATTGCTTTATTTTTTTTTAAATAAGTTTTAAAATGGAACAAGAGGATCATGAGCAGTTTTGTTTTAAGGAGAACAAGAATGGTTTAGTAATGTCTTTATCTAGTCAGTCATTTTATTGTGGTTAAAAATCTTTACTAATTTGTCATAAATACACATAATGTTAACAAGCTAGCTAGTGCTGGCTCACAGTAAATGTCAGAGAACTGTAGACGTCTTAACTTTCCAGAAGGTTCTCTGTTATTAGCAGCGAGGTTTCACAGATAAATCAGAGACAAACTGACCGTGAACAGAAATGAAATGTTAACTTTTAGAGCGAGCTGCTGGTCGAACGCTAATATCATCAGAGTTCTTTGAAGAAGCTCAAAGAAAAACTGAGACTCACAAACTAAAACAAATAAGAAACACAAACTAAAAGACAAACACTACGAGCTGTGATATGTATATATAGTAAAACCAGTCTGTAGCTGCTTTTGTATCTGACCATTTAAAACTGTTGTGATTTTTTTATTTTAAAGAATCAAATAATAATTGATGGATATTGTAAAGGATGTAGGGTTTCCCTCTGTGTCCCTGTCTCCTGTCAGTCTGTTCTGTCTCCGTCTAAAATGTCCAGTAGTTTCCATCAGGCCAGTAAGAACAGTAGGAGTTGATCCTCTGTATCTGTTGATGAGTGGAGCTCTGTGGTGAAGATTTGATATGAAATAAAAGAATGAAATGATCTGAGTCTGGTTCACTGCAAGCTCTCTGTCGCTGTCTCTGTCTCTGTCTCTGTCTCTGTCTCTCAGGTGTCCACATTAACCAGAGGATGGTTGGCTGTGAATGGGACGATGAGACTGTTGAGGTGAAAGGATATGATCAACATGGTTATGATGGAGAAGACTTCATAGCATTCAATCTGGAGACAGAGGAGTGGATCGCTCCAAAACAAGAGGCTGTCATCAGCAAACAGAAGTTGGACAATAACAAAGCTTTGAATACAGCCTTGAAGAAGTACCTCATCCAGAATTGTCATGAGTCACTGAAGGAGTATCTGGGCTATGGGAGGAGCTCTCTGATGAGAAAAGGTAAAATCACATGACCTCAGTTCAGTGGCGGTTCTACACGGAATTACACCCCAGGCGTAGGGAAGAAATTCAAGGTGTGACTGACTTTAGCCCTTTTATGTGTGTGTGCGTGTGTGTGTCTGTGTGCGTGTGTGTGTAACTAAGCCATTCAAACCGCGTTACATCTATTAATGCTTGTAGTACAGAAACTAAATTGTCTTTGTTCTCTCTCTCTCTCTCTCTGCAGACGTCCCCTCAGTGTCTCTCCTCCAGAAGACTCCCTCCTCTCCAGTCAGCTGCCACGCTACAGGTTTCTACCCTGACAGAGCCATGATGTTCTGGAGGAAAGATGGAGAGGAGATTCATGAAGGAGTGGAACAAGGAGAGATCCTCCCCAACCATGATGGATCCTTCCAGATGAATGTAGACCTGAACATTTCATCAGTCTCACCTGAAGACTGGAGGAGGTACGACTGTGTGTTTCATCTCTCTGGTGTGGAGGAGGACATCATCACCAAACTGGATAAAACAGCAATTAAAACTAACTCGGGTAAGCCTAACATAAAAAGTGATGATGGAAGTAGGAAACAGGAATGGTTGGGACATCAAAACCAGTAGTGGCAGGCCATTTGCCACCTAGGCCTTCACTGTTTTG
Organism: Planiliza haematocheilus; assembly: GCA_005024645.1. NCBI lineage: Eukaryota > Metazoa > Chordata > Actinopteri > Mugiliformes > Mugilidae > Planiliza > Planiliza haematocheilus. Next base: position 809,921 of record SRSE01000302.1, on the reverse strand, counting down.
AATAAGGTTGGATACCTTATTCAAAACAGCTGTTAATGCGCATTGTGTCGCTGCTATAGAGACCATCATATGGATAAACAATAAAACGGGATGTTGCATTACAGATGGCTTTCTCATATAGCGAGATTAATGCCATTATTAAAGCAAGAATCTCACTTTGAACCAGTCAGTCAAGCCAGCCACGGAACAATTTTTCATGTGCGTCTACTAGACCTGTAGTTCTTGAGACCAGTCTTGGTCTCGCGACCGGTCTCAAGACCACTTTTTCGTGGTCTTCAGACAGTCGACAGTCTTTGGTCTCGGTCTTGTCTCGATCTCGGGTCTCTCCGTCTCGCATTGTCTCGGACTGGCCGAGCGGTCTCGAAGGGAAAGGCAGGCACAGTTTTTTTTGTTGTTGTTTCTTTTCATTATATCATTAAAAAATCACATCATTTTGTGACACAGAAGGCGTTGCCGCTCGTCCTCTCACGCAAAATGTTGGCGAATTCGTCAGGTTTGGTTTTACAGACCATAAAGAGTTTGTTTGCCACACAACTAACAATAAGAAGCATTCTGCAATATGCAAATTTTAACAGTACGGTACGGTGTCACTGCACACAGTCTGTCAATCCATGACCGTGAGAATACACACAGACTTAATCTCTTGTGCCTACATGATCAACATTCAATATAGCCTTATTTTATTATATTAAATGTTGGATGTGGTATGTATAATGGTTGTCCTCTTCTGTGTGGCCCTATGAGCCTATCATGCCACTACAGCTGCAGAATGGTTTAGGCTACAGATTCTGTAGAGAACAACATCAGACCTTTTAGAGCAGAAGTGTATTTTCTGTTAAAATAGGTTATCAACAATACACACGAGTTAGTTGGCTGTCAGGAGGAAAATGCAAAATGGCAACACAATTTGGTTTCAGCCTCGGTCTCAGCCTTGAGCTGAACTGGTCTTGGTCTTTACTTGGTCTTGGTAGTGTCTTGGTCTCGATTTAAGCGGTCTTGACTACAAGTCTAGCATACTTGTGTACTTACAGGTGCCTGGACAGGCCAAATTGCATCTGGCACAAAAAAACAACAACTTTATTTATACTGACAGTCACCCAGCGTAAAGGCATTCTGTCAAGCCGGGACTCAAATCAGGACTCAGTTGCAGAGACGGTTTTACGAAAAAACAAGTTTATTTGTAAAAAAAAAAAAAAAAAAACTCTCAAAAGAGAGATTGAGAAAACAAAGATGATCAACACAAAATCACTCCCAGTAGGAGGCAGACTTCACACAAGGTGGTAATTAATTAACTGAGTATACAAAGATAACTAAACAAAAAAAAAATCACTCCTGAGGATTCAAAAGAATCGACAAGGAATCTCACTGTACTTACTTAACTATGGCTTGGTCAAGAAATCCGGCTGGGGTGCACAAAAAGATGAAACACTCTGGCATAAGACGCAGAATGGAAGATGCAGACCATATATACACAAGGGTGGAAACAATGAGGAATTGGGAAAGATAACCGGACCAGTGACACATGAGGGAAGGGCAAGTGACCTGAAACGAGAGGAGTTACTTTTCAAAATAAAGCAGGAAATCATGAGACACAGAAAGAAAAAAACTCACCGCGGTGTGACAGAACAAGTCAAAAAATAGTTATGTGCCGTATTGTAACAGAGTTATCAGCCAGTGCTTTCAACGCATCTTCTGAAATTCACTGCAGTATTTCTGATGATTTGTTTTAATATTTTGATCATCTTCAAATTATCTGAAGTTTCTCCTGTTTTGGTTCTAGGTTCCTCAGGGTTCCCTCCTGGCGCTGTTGCTGGTATTGTTGTTGCAGCGTTGCTCCTCCTGGCAGCCTGCATAGCTGGAATCATCATCTGGAAAAGAAACAACAACGGTGAAGAACAGAAATATGGTTTTACTTCTCATAAACCTCATTATACTTCCAATATGTATTTAACATGTCCATGTGTTTTAGTGTTAATGCTCTTATAGCTTCATGTGTCTCATATCTTGTGCTTGTGACATTACATAGTTAAAAAGCAGATTTTATTTTTGTTTCTTCTTATAAAGTCAGAATAAATAACTGTCTTCTCTGGGGGTTCTCTGGGGGTTCTCTAGGGGTTCTCTAGGGGTTCAGGCTTTGAATGCGCCAACAGTAAGTATTGTCGATAGGCAGATTATTTGATCAGATTCATATTTGTGAGCCTTATTTAAAGATCTATAAATAACAACTTGACAGAAACCATTCTTTTCTTTTTTTAGCTTCTGACACTTCATCATCATCATCAGCTGAAAATGAAAGTGAGTAAACACAGTTGATCAAACTGAACACATGACGTGGTGATTTTTCTTCTTGATTGTTCGCCTGTCTCTATACAGGAGACAGTGGCCACCTGAAGATCATGATTTAAACCAACACATGAATGAACCATCAGCAAAATCATTTTCTCTGATTTTAATTGACGTCTCCAATCAAGTTGTTTCAATGAGCATAAAGCTACTAGAACACATTGTGTTCAGGCTTCATTCCTGTATCTATAAGTTTCTCCAGCAGCTGTCAGGTTGTTTTGTTCAGATTAATGTGTTGTAGTCAGAGTGTTGTTGAGCTGTGTCATCAGGTGTTTTGAATCATTGCAGCAGCTTTTAGAGGCCAAAGACAAGTGGTGAAGAAAAGCTGCATCATGTGATATATGGAGAAAAGTGAATGTTAGAATGAATACACAACTACCAACAATACACAGCTCCAATGACTCTGTACAGATGTTTGTTTTTAATTTAAAACAAGTTATGTATTTTATTCTTTACTTTGCAGTAATCACTTGTACATACCAAGTTGAAATCAAAATGAAATGTATAACTGAGTGTGTCCTTATTATTATTTATTTTTTCCTTGACTTGAATTTTCCCAGAAAAGTTTACATGTCAGCAGGTTAACTTCTGTAATTCATCTATAATACAGCAGAATATATCATTACAATTCTATAGCCGTTTTTATTTTTGTGAACGTGAAGAATTGACTTGAAAACAGAAGCAATAAACAACAGAAGAACAGTGTGAAATGTCCGTCATTAGTTTCATCTGTCATAAGCTAGTAATGTTTTTGATTTAAATTTAAAGATGACTTCAGAGACCATCCAGATCACAGACAGGAGGCTTTTCAGACTAATAGTTTGGAAACAGAGATGTCACCAAAGCAACAATACTCCTCTTCTTCTGGTGTTAGTCAGTCTTCTGAGGCAGAGCTCTGAATGTACTGAAGCATAAAGTTTATAACTGTACACTCTAAGAAGTGAAACATGGATGTTGTTTGCATTACATCATTTTTGTAAGGTGAAACTATTGAATAATTCCACTTTTGATAAATAAATCAAGAGAGTTTCATTGCATTAATGTAATACAAAAAGGTTTTGGGATTACAAAATTGTGCTGAATTGAATCTACGTAATCGAGTTATTTAAAGCGCACTGCAGGCGTTAACATGAATGAAAACCGTCCCAACGCGGTTTCCGTACTTTCCTGCACATGCGCAGTGTGGACGCCTTGGAAGCTGTTTGGAAGACGCGCGTCGAGACCATTGACTGTATATAGGGTCGAGACCTGGGGGGTATTGCACAAAACTAGGATAAGGGATTAAGCCGGGATATTTTGATTATCCCGGTTGAATTAGCCAATCAGAGATAATTTAGCCTTCAGATAATCAACATATCCGGGTTTAAATCCCTTATCCTAGTTTTGTGCAATACCCCTCTGGTCGAGACGCGTTGATTCGACACGTGATTCAAAAAATGGTTCATTACTCGAAGCTTCAGTGACACAGTGCTCTATTAGGACATAGTGGAGAAAAAAAATGCCTTGGTTCATTCTTGTATGGGAGTTGATTTGCCATGCACATACCTCGACTACACCACATGGATACGTGGTTTAAAGTGATAATAAATAAATTATATATATTACAATAAAATGCATAAAAAGTAATCATTGGGAATCGAACCCTTCCTTCACTAATGAAAGACAGTTGTTTTTTCATTGTACCACTAACCCCCTTCGTTTGGCCTGCTTGACGTTAAACCTTCTGATCTACGTCACTAATACGCTTTTTTTATTATTTATTTATTCATTCATTTCGGCATTTCTACCTTCGGTGGTTAAACTAATGTTTATGTTACAGCAGAGACCCCCAACCACCAGGGGGACAAAAAGCTGCATGTTCATCCTCATCTGAGAATTAAAATGTTCTGTCTTTATATCTGTAGCTATCTCGTGTGTTTGTTACACCCCTTTATATGCTTAAAAATAAACGTCGTGGGAAGACTGCGTCATATTCGTTGGACCCATTGACTGTGGTTGGACCGCGGTGTCGCAATGTGAGGACGTAGCATGACATGACATGATTAACAGCTAAACAATTCAAACGCAATAATTGCATCAAACAGAAGTTTTCTCAGTTTCTCGTAAAACTGAAGAAAAAGAAAACGGTCAAAGAACAACGGTCAAAAGATAAAGGTAAGGAATTTGTTGGTGGCGTGGACCGGGTAGGTGGAGGTGAAACGCCGTTTATCAAGTTTGTTTATTTTTCCTGCTAGCCAGCTAGCTAGCCCTGGATAAATGTTAGCTAGCTGGCTAGGATTTGTTCGTCACAAACTCACAAATGTAAAATGAATATGCCGCATGTGAATGGATAGTCTGTCCTGTCATGGTCATTTTCAAGTTTGTGTGTATTATATAACCCTCTAAATAGAAGTGTGCTACAGTTTTCTCATTTAAATAAATATGTGAAAGGTTTGTCTTGTAACCACAGTGAAGTTAGTTTTAAGTTGGATATTAGACAGACATTCGCTCTTGGTCAACCTCCGTTACAGGTACAGTGCGACTCCAATCAAGCCACTCCAACATTTAAGTGCACGCCTACTACAGACTGTATGTACGACGTTTACAGCGTGTATCGACTTCCGGTTTTCAAAATAAAAATGTGGGATATTTAAAGCAGAGATGATGTGTTTAAGCCTAATGTGGGCTAAGACAGCCAGTCACTGTAGTGACATGATCCCGCACTGATTTGGAGTCAATAGATCACACGGCATGGAAGATATTGAGCTAAAATGCTAATAGGTACATAAAATAATTAATAAAAAGTATTCAGAGATTTCAAATGGCCAAAAAATGAAGTGTATCCCATGCAGCTAGTGAAAGACTATGATACCACACTGATTTCAGGTCAGTCGATCACATGACGTGGAAGCTATTGAGGTATGATGCTAATATTTGCATTTAATAATTTATAATAAAAAAAATTCAGAGATTTAAAATTTATTTTGTCCTCTTTCAAACCATCGGCCTTCTCTGGCTACGATTTGGACATTGTTATCTTCACAAGGCATGTCCTTTGTACTTTAGGTGTAGGTGGACCGCTGAATTGTTTCCTGATGAGCTGGCTCTTCTGTGTTGGTACATGCGTTTATGGATTTGTTGTTTGGTGTACGCTACACTAAACAGCGTACACCACGGTACTGTTTTTGCCTGGGTGTTTGTCTTTAGGGTGGACCAGTCTCTGCCTAAGTGTGTTTCCTGGTTTGAAATAAACTGGAATGCAGTGATTTTTGAAAATTCTCCTGAGTTTCTTGGACACTCCAGCCATGTATGGAATAACAATGTTCTTCCTTTTGTTGCTCTCAAGAAATGTGAATATCCCAACTGGGCCTTTGTCAAAGCCTCAAAAAGAGATCCCAAAAGGGACAGAGAGGAGAACAACCAGGAAACAATTAAGCGGTCCACCTACACCTGAAGGACAAAGGACATGTCTTGTGAAGATAACAATGTCCAAATCGTAGCCATAGAGGGCCGATGGTTTGAAAGAGGACTAAATTAATTTTAAATCTCAGAATTATTTTTTTTTTTATAAATTTTTAAATGCAAATATTAGCATCATACCTCAATAACTTCCACGTCATGTGATCTATTGACTCCAATTTAGTGTAGGTTCATAGTCCTCTACTGGCTGCGTGAGATACACCTCATTTTTTTACATTTTAAATCTCTCTATATTTTTTTTATTAATTTTTATATGCAAAAATTAGCTTTTTAACTCAATAGCTTCCAGCTCATGTAGTGAATTGAGTCCAAATCAGGGGGTGGATTATAGTGCTGTACTAACTGCATGAGATACACCTCTTCTTTTTACATTTTAAATCTCTAAATATGTTTTTATTGTTTTTTACATGCAAATATTAACATTTTAGCTCAATAGCTTTCAGGTCATGTGATCTATTAACCCCAAAACGGTGTGGTATAATGGTTTTATTTTGAAAACCGGAAGTCGATACACGCTGTGGCTGTCTTCAATCACCATGTGTTTACCATAGATTCTGTAGAATTTGTAACTTCACTGCGGTTGTCTACCAATTTATACATGACGCATTATGGTTATTATAGATTGTTGTGGCAGTGGATCATTTATCTTATTTATTTATTTCACTAGTCCTATGTGTAAATGAATGCAGAAAACTCTTAAAAGTGACAACTTACCGGGCACATTGTACGTCACAGTGTTTAATATAAAAACAGATTCATTGTAATTTTTTGTATTACAGCAACATCACTGCAATTATCAAATGGAAATATGCACTAATGATCTATTGTACGTGATAACCTAAGGAGCCTTGTCTTTGCAGGAGCAATTCTAGAATATTTTGGAGCTCCAGACGTTGAGCCAGAGGGATCTTCTGAACTTCCTGCGGGAAGCTCCAGGACCATCACATAAACTGTTGTTATTGATTAAGGGGGTATTCCAGAAAGGAGGTTTAACAAACACTGAGATAAAACTTAACCTCTGGGTTGTCTGAACCCAAAGGTTAATCTGAGCAAAATGAATGCAATGTATTTTCCCTAATAGACCTACGCCTAAATCACTTATGTCTAATTTGTGTAGCCTTGCAAGTGCAAAAATTACCGATTTAAAGATTAAAAACCCGAACATAACCTGGACAAAACCTACCCCTACCAGGTTAAGTTCAGAGCCTATGTTACTATAGTTACTTACATAGCCTGATCATATCCGAGCGTTCTGGAACCGAAATTCCAGGTTTACCGCTAACTCTGGGTTAACATATCCAGATAAGCCAGTAAACCTGCTTTCTGGAATACCCCTAACTATATTAGGTGTTGCTGATAAGTGACTGTGATGTTACATAAGCATTATTGTTAGTGCTGTTTTGTTTCCATTGTTGCACTTTAAAATCAGTGTTGGTTTGTTGTATTTTCTTCTGTAAATATTTTTATAAACATTCAAAATGTTTGAATATGTTTTATTTGTTGACATATAGAGGATTGTTGTTTTCCTTCTCTCTCTCTCTTTGTCATAGTTTGACAAACTAGGGGCCCCCAAACAGCATCTTGTTTAGGGCCCCCCCGAAGCTAGAAATGGCCCTGAGTACAATCAACAAAACACTACAACATAAATACAATTCCTTTGTGTCAAGTACATGCAACATAAGCACGTTGAGTAAATACAACATAAGCGTGTTGAGTAAATGCAACATAAGCGTGTTGAGTAAATTCAACATAAGCGCATTGAGTACCTTCAACATAAGCGTGTTGAGTAAATGCAACATAAGCGTGTTGAGTAAATTCAACATAAGCGCATTGAGTACCTTCAACATAAGCGTGTTGAGTAAATGCAACATAAGCGTGTTGAGTAAATTCAACATAAGCGCATTGAGTACCTTCAACATAAGCGTGTTGAGTAAATGCAACATAAGCGCGTTGAGTACCTTCAACATAAGCGTGTTGAGTAAATTCAACATAAGCGCGTTGAGTACCTTCAACATAAGCGTGTTGAGTAAATGCAACATAAGCGCGTTGAATAAATGCAACATAAGCGTGTTGAGTAAATTCAACATAAGCGCGTTGAGTACCTTCAACATAAGCGCGTTGAATAAATGCAACATAAGCGTGTTGAGTAAATTCAACATAAGCGCGTTGAGTACCTTCACCATAAGCGTGTTGAGTAAATACAACATAAGCGCGTTGAGTACCTTCACCATAAGCGTGTTGAGTAAATACAACATAAGCGCGTTGAGTACCTTCACCATAAGCGTGTTGAGTAGTATTTAATTAAGCCGGTTTGGTGGGATTTGCTTAAAAGCATGTAATAATAATTAGTTTTCTAGTATTCTTCCCATTTATTCAACCTAGTTTCGTGGGACCGGTTGCCATAACTATATTAAGTAAATCTGATGTTTTATTTCTTAGAGTGTATGTGTCTTTGGGTAAAGCAGCTATGAAAATGTCCCTCCTGATATAGATGCTGCATTTGTAACATGACAACAAGTAGATTGATGTCACACCTCATAACAAAGAGTGCCTTTCTAACCATCTAACATGTAAACATAGATAGATGTGATGGAGCTAATTGTTCTACAGGTAAACTCCAGATAGAAGCTGAGGAGTTGTTTAAAAGTTAAAATAGAGCCTCCACATAATAAATTCTATTCACATCTTTACTAAACATTAAATGTCTTCTCTGTCTCTGTTAGATGAAGTTGTATCAGTGAAAAATGTCTTTATTGTGGTTTCTATTCCATTATTTAATGATTGGTTGTGTTTGGTTTTATCTACCAAAGGTTTCTGATACAAGATTGAATGTAATGTTTTATTATTCCATTATTTTATGTTGTATTCACAGGTTTTATGGACAATGATAAAAGTGTTTTCCTTCCATCCTGATCCTGAATACAGCCTGTTTCAACACAGTGACTTAATAAATGATGCTGATGATTTAACTCCTGTTCCCCATTGACTGATTTCTACAACAATAATCAAAGGACACAGTGATGGTGAGCTCATAACAACTGTCCATCCAGTACATTTGATTTTGTTCTCAGCTGTGTGCAGCATACCATCAGGTCACAGTTTGTCACAGAATGATATGATCAGTTGTTGCCTGACGTCTTTATTTGTTTAGCTGCCCTCAGATATCTGTGAGCTGCAGTATTAAGCTACACTTACTGTTAAAACCAGTTCAAACCACCAGTAACTACTATTACATTCAATCATAGAAACTCTTCACATAGTCAATGCTCATATTAAATTAGTACATTTGTTTTAATCAGCTTTGATTGTACAGTTTGTGTTTGTAGTGTTGAGAGTTGAGATGTTCTTTGGTAAATGTTCTTCTTCTTTCTGGATAAATCTATTTGATGTAACACATGTTAAATAGTAGATATGAATAAAGGTCAATAGATACATTTACTGCATTATTAGCTTCACACATTACTGTCAGTGTTTTTATTGCTGCTCGGTGTGAATGTGTGTCTGAATGATTCTCTGGATGTCAGCTCTGTGACTGACCTGTCATTTGTCCGTTGCCTCTCGTCCACTGTCAGCTAAAGGAAAGGTGAGTATAGCCAATGGATTAAAGCCTGCACCTGATGTAGAACCAGACACCATAGACAAACAAACACGGAGAAATGCTCAACCTGAAATGAGTCGTGTGATTTAATCTGACTGTTTGATCTTCTAATCAACCTGTAGATGAACTTTATTAACTTCAGACTGAATCAGATTCAGTAGGTTTAATCTACCTGCAGCAGGAGGCTACAAAGAAGAGGCTGATCATCTTTACCAGGTGAACATTGAAGAGATGCTGCTAACACGTTAATGCAGCAAGAAACGAGGCCCACAGGTGGAGCAGCTGATGATGAGAAATGATGGATATTGTGATCTGTAAATCTTTAAAGTGTCTTTGACTAATTTTGATAATAAACTTGATTTTTATGCTGCATTTTAAAAGCTTTGAAAGAATTAATGTCACTAAGTGTTTTACTGTGACTCACTGTCTGAAGTATTCCTTCTCTGTTTCTTGTGAAGAACCAAACCTCCCAGAGTTTGTGAGCCACTGGTTCAGATGTTTGACTCTGACAGTAAAACCATGAGAGCAGAACTGGATGAACACAGTCAGAGGAGATGACAGTACTGAGAGGATGAGAGGAAAGTTGAAGTCTTTTGGTCTGTTTCTGAAACTTTTGATCCAACACAGACACAGCAGACACAGGTTTCCTCATGAAGGCTGTTAGATGAGCTGAGACTGATCAGCCTCCTTCCTCCAGGTAGGTAGACTGGGCCTGTTATGACTGCAGCCAGTTTATCAGTTTGTTCTAAACGTTGGTCTGAAAGCCTCCATCCATCCTCAGAGACCACGAGCTCAAACTCCTCGTCTTTAGAGAAACTGTACAATGTCAGATTTGATTGATGACCTTTGCTTCATGTTCATTCATTCATAGAGTTCAAACTCAGTTACCAGAGTAGAACTAGATTAAAACAGCTTTTAGTCATCCTTCAAAGTTTGACAAACTTCTGAAAATGAAAATCACATTTTGTGTAAATTTAATTCTAGTCTGGTGAGATGGTTGTAGAATTGTTGTAAACTGTTTTCTATTGTTCTCTGATCATTTATTAATCATATAATTAGTTGAACTGATCTTGAATTGATGTTTAATCTGTCTTGTGTACATCTTCTTTCTGTACAGGTCTATTTTTATTCTGATCTTTACAAACATCCTCCAGTTGATGGTGCTGTTTCCAGGTATTAAAGTTAAACAGCCTCCTGTTCTGTTTGCAGTGTTTAATGTCATTTACTCTTGTCTGTGGTAATTACCAAATTAAAATAAAAGCATCAAACACATTAAGGTGATCTTTATATGTTAAAATATATTTTGTTAATAATTTCTAGACAGACTTTAAAATCTACAGAGTCCTAGGGATTTATGTTTGTCTCTTAAGAATAAGACCTTAGAGATGAAAGTCATCTGTTTATTGACTCTAATAACTTGATATGAACATAGTCATGGATTATTAGGACGTTTTCCTCAGACAGGAAGTGACGTCCTCAGGTGATTTTCCATTTATAGTTAAACTGTAGATACATAGTTTGTCTGCAGGGGGCGCTGTCACACTGATAATTTCTCTGTCATTGAATGATTGAAGTATTGGTAAGCAGAGAGCAGGAAGAGTCTTTAACCAGAGTTCAAAGCTCAGTGTCATGAATAATGTTGTACAAACTAAGTAATACTGTTGTCATGAATAATCCTGTCCTTGTTGAATAAGTTAAACCTAAATTCCACAACAATTATAAACTAAAAGCAAGAGCAACATGACAAACAGCATCAGGTGTTCAAACATCAGCAGAGATATTAACTTTGTCTCCAGTCAGTCAGTTTTCAGTCTACAAAGCTCCATAATAGTTCAAGAGCATTTAGCTGACAGAACTGAACTGATGTGATGTTTGTGTTTTAGACGCTCTTTCACTCTCTTTCTGCTTTGCTTTGGTTTATTTGGTTCTAGGTTTCAGTTCAGAGTAAAACATGAAAGAAAAAGATGATTGGATGAGAACAATCAGGAGTTCTCATGTCTCCAGTGTTAAGGCTTGTGCTGTAACTAAATAAAATACTGTATGTGCTGAGACATAAAGATACAAGATATAAATATTATAACTAGACAATTCCCCTGCGGGAAATCGCGAGAGTGGGGCTGTGTCGGCAGCAGTTTGCGCTAAGATGACATGATACAACACTACGATGTTACGATAAATGCTACAATTTTTCACCTAATCTTATCTTCGCAGTTGCTATTGCAGAGGCTGTAGTAGTGCTTCGCACAGCCCACTACTGGCCCTATAGCTTTGCTATATGGGTCAGTAGTACATGCAGCAGACCCCTCCCAGCTCCACCTGAAAGCCAGCATCAGGCTAAGTCATTGGTCGGCTAATAGTTAACATATATTAGCAGTGAAGTTATGTTGGGCACAAACACACTTAACACATGGATAATTCACCCTAATATAGTCCTGTATTGAGTGAAGTGGTCATAATGTTTTGGCAGCCTGTGACTGTCATGTAAAAATGGAGTAGAGGGGTCATAGTGTCAGGTGTGGCCTAGGCTAAGAGGAATAATAATTAAAACATATTTTTATTGAACTTCTTGTCGTTCACCAGTTTCTGATATTTTAGCTGTGTATAACGCAGCATTTCACTGAAGTTGTAGCCTAATAGATGGCATATTTTATGTCTGCACCGACCTGGCGCCTGTATAAAGCACTAAATTAGGTTTTGACCACATAATGAATGTAGTAACCTAACAAAAACATAGACTATAACCTATAACATTTCATAAATGTTAATGTCAATTTTATATTTCCATTGAGCTATCACTTTTGTACAGTAAATGCATGACTTGAACATTTTCTGTTGACAATATTGTTAGGTTAAAAATACAAGGCAATGCAGATTTAAGATTACACCATTGCTGTAGTAGCCAGGCTAAGCCCAGTGATAGCCTCGTTTTTTTTTTGTCCTATAGTTTAGTTTATCCTACAACATGAACAGAAGGGATTTGGAAAATGAGATAAACGGGTCCAAAACGGACCCGGGCCGGATGAGCCTTTATGAGTCCGCTGCGTGTCCGCAGCGGATGTATGTATCAATTTGCGGGTCCCAAACGGACCCGCCGCGGAGGTGAGGCTTTAATCGCGGATGCGGAGCAGCGCGGAGCCACGGCGGAGTTCCTGAGTGCATCTGGACCCCGATACGGGTCCGTTCCGGAAGCCGACATACATCCGCGGCAGCCGGTCCGCTGCGCAGTCCTTTTGCTGTGTGGGATGATGCACGTTTATGCTTGTTGAACTAGTGGTACTTATTGCCTCTGCGAAGGAGGTTATGTTTGTTGACTTTCAACTACACTGACACGTGTTGTCGTCCAGTCGACTTGTCTTCTCCACAGATCACTTAACTCCTCTTTGCTGCCGCTGCACACGCTGCGTTTCTCTTTTCTCTCTCTCTCCCTCGCTGTGTGTGAAGAGCAGCCCCGCCCCTCAGTGATCAGAGCGACAGAGCGGAGGTTTTATTTTTATATTATTTTTTTCAGAGAGAGACCGAGAGCAGTGCAGGGACATCTAATATGTTAGCATGTTGGCATATGTTAACGTATGCTAACTAACATATGCTAACTTCCGTCGAAGTTAGCATATGTTAGCATATGCGCCACAAGCCTCGCTCCGTCCTTTTTTTTTTTTTTTTTTTTTCCCAAGCCTCGCTCCCTATGTGTTTGTGTGCGCGTGTGTGACGTCAGTGAGACAGAGCGGGAAACAGCCCTCCCCCTCCTTAACTGCTGCTGCGCAGGTGCTTTGATTAACCAAGAAGCACAGAACCACTCCCTCGAACCACTGCCATTTACTAAAAACGTATGCCAGTTACTCACAAACTTTTTTCACAGTGACTACCACAAGGCTTCCATGAACACAGACATGTATTTTTTATTCTTCCTAGTGTAAAAAAAGTGGACATTCTAGCGAGTTGAAAACTACCATCCGTTAAACTTCTGTGACGAAAAACTTTGCTGAATTAACATTGGGTCCTATGGAGCAGTTAGGCTGTCCACTCCTCACTTCTAGGCTTCTCATTCAAAAACTGTGAATCCTATCGGTTAGGTAGACACATTGTAGGCATCAGGACAAGTATGACTACTACTTTGGAGAAAATTTTGTGTGTAGAGTGAAATTTGTGGAAGCAATCACAGTTTTAAAAAAATATTTTGAACATTTTTTCAGAGCAGCCCGCCCTCTAACTGTTGGGCCTCTCACTCTAGCGCGAACATTCCGCGCAATACACACCCATTATAAACCCGAAAAAACAATTTTCGCGACTATGTCGCGAATAGTTCCGACCTGGAGAAACTGAATAATAGCACACCCGCCCCGATCGATACGCACGTTCTGATGTATTTTTCGTGTATGTGCGATGAACTGTGCGGGAGGAGATAGCGACCGAAAATCCGTGGGAATAATAATAAAAATAGACGACAATAACAAGTAGTGGGCTGTGCTTGCACAGCCCACTAATTAGTGGGGCTGTGCAAGCACAGCCCACTACTGACCCCCATATAGCAAAGCTATAGTTAGTGGGGCTGTGCAAGCACAGCCCACTACTGACCCCCATATAGCAAAGCTATAGGGGTCAGTAGTGGGCTGTGCGAAGCACAGCCCACTATTGTTATTGCTCGCGTCTATTTTTATTATTATTCCCACGGATTTTCGGTCGCTATCTCCTCCCGCACAGTTCATCGCACATACACGAAAAATACATCAAAACGTGCGTATCGATCGGGGCGGGTGTGCTATTATTCAGTTTCTCCAGGTCGGAAGTATTCGCGACATAGTCGCGAATATTGTTTTTTGGGGGTTTTATAATGGGTGTGTATTGCGCGGAATGTTCGCGCTAGAGTGTGAGGCCCAACAGTTAGAGGGCGGGCTGCTCTGAAAAAATGTTCAAAATATTTTTTTAAAACTGTGATTGCTTCCACAAATTTCACTCTACACACAAAATTTTCTCCAAAGTAGTAGTCATACTTGTCCTGATGCCTACAATGTGTCTACCTAACCGATAGGATTCACAGTTTTTGAATGAGAAGCCTAGAAGTGAGGAGTGGACAGCCTAACTGCTCCATAGGACCCAATGTTAATTCAGCAAAGTTTTTCGTCACAAAAGTTTAACGGACGGTAGTTTTCAACTCGCTAGAATGTCCACTTTTTTTACACTAGGAAGAATAAAAAATACATGTCTGTGTTCATGGAAGCCTTGTGGTAGTCACTGTGAAAAAAGTTTGTGAGTAACTGGCATACGTTTTTAGTAAATGGCAGTGGTTCGAGGGAGTGGTTCTGTGCTTCTCGGCTAATCAAAGCACCTGCGCAGCAGCAGTTAAGGAGGGGGAGGGCTGTTTCCCGCTCTGTCTCACTGACGTCACACACGCGCACACACACACAGACGGAGCGAGGCTTGGGAAAAAAAAAAAAAAAAAAAAAAAAAGGACGGAGCGAGGCCTGTGGCGCATATGCTAACATATGCTAACTTCGACGGAAGTTAGCATATGTTAGTTAGCATACGTTAACATATGCCAACATGCTAACATATTAGATGTCCCTGCACTGCTCTCGGTCTCTCTCTGAAAAAAATAATATAAAAATAAAACCTCCGCTCTGTCGCTCTGATCACTGAGGGGCGGGGCTGCTCTTCACACACAGCGAGGGAGAGAGAGAGAAAAGAGAAACGCAGCGTGTGCAGCGGCAGCAAAGAGGAGTTAAGTGATCTGTGGAGAAGACAAGTCGACTGGACGACAACACGTGTCAGTGTAGTTGAAAGTCAACAAACATAACCTCCTTCGCAGAGGCAATAAGTACCACTAGTTCAACAAGCATAAACGTGCATCATCCCACACAGCAAAAGGACTGCGCAGCGGACCGGCTGCCGCGGATGTATGTCGGCTTCCGGAACGGACCCGTATCGGGGTCCAGATGCACTCAGGAACTCCGCCGTGGCTCCGCACTGCTCCGCATCCGCGATTAAAGCCTCACCTCCGCGGCGGGTCCGTTTGGGACCCGCAAATTGATACATATACATCCGCTGCGGACACGCAGCGGACTCATATGGCTCATCCGGCCCGGGTCCGTTTTGGACCCGTTTATCTCATTTTCCAAATCCCTTCTGTTCATGTTGTAGGATAAACTAAACTATAGGACAAAAAAAAAACGAGGCTATCACTGGGCTTAGCCTGGCTACTACAGCAATGGTGTAATCTTAAATCTGCATTGCCTTGTATTTTTAACCTAACAATATTGTCAACAGAAAATGTTCAAGTCATGCATTTACTGTACAAAAGTGATAGCTCAATGGAAATATAAAATTGACATTAACATTTATGAAATGTTATAGGTTATAGTCTATGTTTTTGTTAGGTTACTACATTCATTATGTGGTCAAAACCTAATTTAGTGCTTTATACAGGCGCCAGGTCGGTGCAGACATAAAATATGCCATCTATTAGGCTACAACTTCAGTGAAATGCTGCGTTATACACAGCTAAAATATCAGAAACTGGTGAACGACAAGAAGTTCAATAAAATATGTTTTAATTATTATTCCTCTTAGCCTAGGCCACACCTGACACTATGACCCCTCCACTCCATTTTTACATGACAGTCACAGGCTGCCAAAACATTATGACCACTTCACTCAATACAGGACTATATTAGGGTGCCAGAACATGACTCTATGACCCCCCCCCCCCCCCCCCCCCCAATCAGTTGGGATTTCTACAATTATCCATGTGTTAAGTGTGTTTGTGCCCAACATAACTTCACTGCTAATATATGTTAACTATTAGCCGACCAATGACTTAGCCTGATGCTGGCTTTCAGGTGGAGCTGGGAGGGGTCTGCTGCATGTACTACTGACCCATATAGCAAAGCTATAGGGCCAGTAGTGGGCTGTGCGAAGCACTACTACAGCCTCTGCAATAGCAACTGCGAGGATAAGATTAGGTGAAAAATTGTAGCATCGTAGCATCGTAGTGTTGTATCATGTCATCTTAGCGCAAACTGCTGCCGACACAGCCCCACTCTCGCGATTTCCCGCAGGGGAATTGTCTAGTTTAATATGCTGCCCGTCATATGTAGATAGATCTGTTTAAATGTATGATTTATCATTTCTATCCTCTACAGTCCACACTGATAAACTCAACAACAGCAGGTCTGAACCACTAGAGGGAGCAGCTCACCACAGACATTCACTGGAACATCTATGAAAACACATTTCTGGCTTATTTGTATTTTTATCAGAATTGTTTTCAGTCCCAGATCAGCAACAGAAGGAAGAACAACATGTCACTGTGTCCCCACAGGCTCCAGAGTGATCATTTGTAGTTTACAGTGACCTCTGACCTCCTGTTAATACATTTCTACACATTACAACACACTAGTTTAAAAAGAACAACACAGGGTCTGATCAGCATGTGATTATAAATACTGCTGTAAAAAGAGAACATGTTAAGAAGTCACACTGGAAGCTCACACATCATTCATCATATTCCACTGGCTGTGATGAAAAGATCTTACTTTCGCTTTCGTTTACAACCTCAGAGGATCAAATTAACGCAGCTACAAGTGACGTAGACGCTCAGAATAAATTCCTATTGGCTCAGATGGAGGCTCATGTTGAAACAACATATGGGTCAATTTATCTGGAAACTGGAGGTGTGCGATGATACCAATTAAATACAGGGCCAGTATCGCCGATACATTTTAATAGGCTAATTACGGTGGACACGTCATCAGTCTGAATCAATATAAATCTGAATGAATTTTCAGGACATTGAAGTGTTTTGTGATTTCCCTTTTGGTTTATTAATCAGTTAAAATCCAGTACAGAATTTAGGCCAGTAAATAGAGCTATCACAAAAAAGCACTATTGCACTATCTGGATTTTTTTTTCTTACATAAACAAAGTTTACCAAACAAAAATTACCACTCCACAACAAATAGTATAAATGTTAGGAAGCGTTTAGGAAGTACAATACAATACAAAAATAAGAACATTTCTCCTTTTCAGTGCCCCTCTTTTCTGCTGTTCTTCTTTTCAGGGTTCTGTGGGCAGGTGGACGGGGATTTTAAAAAATCCCATATGCTTATGTTTGTTGTGTTACCACTGTATCTTACAGCAAGTAAGATACAAATACCTACAAATAGTTACAAATAGCTATCTAATGCACGACAGGGGGAGGAGGAGCAAGATGAGCCTGCTGCTTTAATGCTTCAATGAAACAAGAGAAACTGAAACGATTTGACGAAGATGATGAAGCTGTTCGTGCTTCTGTTTCTCCTCGTTCACAGGGGGTCGACATGTGAGTTACATGATTTTAATTAACTCGAACAGAGAAAAGGGTCTTTACTTGATCTACTTGACCTGTTCTGAATGAATCATAGCCAAATGTCTATTTCTGAAAAGGGCTGTGGAGAAGTCGAAACGAAACGACCAGGGCAGCATTATTACGAAGTCCAAAGCACAAATAAACGAATAATTAAAACAACAGTTTTTATGTCCACAACTAAATACTAAATAGTTTTAAAATGTTCATCAGCCACGTCTGATATAAAAACTCGTACAACAAAGATGAAACTCGTATATCTATAAATTATAGAAATATATTGTCTTTGTTTACTCAGAATCGTTCTCACAGACATACGTGTCTACTGAAGCCAGGGCCGGATCCGTGCCCCCAGGGGCCCCTGGGCACTGAAGTTCATGGGCCCCCTCCCCTCCCAAACACAAACACCCTCGGAAGTAGCAAACAGACGCACATAAAATGGTAAAAGATGTATAAGTGACATCCGATAATGTGTCGATAAAACTTTGCAAGCGAAGCAATAAATTTCTCCAGTGCACGGTGAATAAATAATCCATTTTCATGACATAGTTTCACCATTTTAAAGATGTCGGGTACGCTTCGTCAGTGAGAAAGTGGGTCTTGCTGCCAGCCTCGCCAAACAACTATTTTTATCTCCTGCTTGGGTACTAATCAAGCACAAGTCACGTTTAAGTCACAAAAAAAAAAAAAAAAAAACTCGGACTGTGAAGGTCCCCTTTCACGTGCCCAGATTGCCCATATGGTGGATCCGAGCCTGTCTGAAGCCAGATAATGTAATACTTTGTTGGTTCAATATTTACTATCATTCACAGCTATGCACATGTAACATTGAACTAAAACAACATTATCAATGCATAGTTTATTATTTAGTTTAGTTATGATTAAATAACAACAAAATAATAAACATCTAAAATATGTAGGCCCACATATTAATGTAGCATAGTTACATATTAACATATTCATTGACTGTACTAAATAAATAGTCTTGAATGTACCCTTGGTGCACATGTGAATAACATTACTACATTAATAAAATTGTAAAAAAAAAAAAAAGTCATTGTCTTTTTCTTACAGTGACTCACTCTCTGCAGTATTTCTACACTGCATCTTCTGGAGTCCCAAACTTTCCAGAGTATGTCTCTGTTGGGATAATTGATGGTACTCAGATAAATCACTGTGACAGCATCTCCAAGAAAAACGTACCCAGACAAGACTGGATGAATAAAGCCACTGAAGAGTATCCACGGTACTGGGATGATGAGACTCGGACCTGTATGGTTCAACAGCAGGCCATCAAAGCCAATATTGGAACTTTAAAGCAGCGCTTCAATCAAACTGGAGGTTAGTTTGTGTTTCACTTTTTACCTGTAAAAAAAAAAAAAAAAAAAAAAAAAAAAAAAATCCTGATTTAGAAGACTGATGTTCTGATTTTTTTCAGTCATATGGTATCAGTATAAATCTGACATGACAGCATAGAAAATATTTAGTTCGGACATCATTATAAATTAAATACTGGTCACTGTTGGTTGGACGATATAAACAATTTTCAAACTGTCATGCAGATGGTTCCTCCATATCAGCTGAGTTCTGCTCAAGGTTTCTTCCTGTTAAAAGGGAGGTTTTCCTTGCCACTGTCGCCTTCAGGCTTGCTCTGGGGGTTTCAGGCCGGGTTTTTGTAAAGCATCTTGAGAAGATTTGTATTGTTACTGACGCTATATAAATAAAACTGAATTGAAACTGAATTGAATTGAATATTCCACTGTATATTTCAGAAGACAGAAGGAAAGTCTTACCAATGCCAAAGCTTTAACCATTAATTGATTCATTTAAATAGACATATTAACAACAATGACAACAATGATTAGTCTCTGTCTCTGTCTCTGTCTCTGTCTCTGTCTCTGTCTCTGTCTCTGTCTCTGTCTCTCAGGTGTCCACATTTTCCAGTTGATGTATGGCTGTGAATGGGATGATGAGACTGATGAGGTGACTGGATATTATCAGGATGGTTATGATGGAGAAGACTTCATATCATTCAACCTGGAGACAGAGGAGTGGATCGCTCCAACACCAGAGGCTGTCATCACCAAACACAAGTGGGACAATAACAAAGGTTATGTCGCACAGCAAAAGAACTACCTCACCCAGATTTGTCCTGAGTGGCTGAAGAAGTATGTGAACTATGGGAGGAGCTCTCTGATGAGAAAAGGTAAAATCACATGACCTCAGTTACTGTAATGAACTCAATGTTCATATTCCTCAGCTACTTTTCTACTATAGCATTATAATGTATGACCAACTGTTTACACTCAGTCTACAGTCTCTTCTCTCTCTCATTTTATCTCTTCACTACTCTCCCCTTTTCAGTCTTTTATATATTAATCACTATTTTTTGCCATTTATGTTTTTCTTTTCCTCACAAATGAGTTATCCTCTATTTCTCTACATCACTTTTGTTTTTATCTTTTATCTGCTTCTCTTCCCCTCTAGCCTTTGTAAACTGTCTCTCACTCCCTCTTGATGTCTCTTCTTAATATCATTCTGATGTCAAATCACCTCCTTGTCATAATAACACTTCACATGGTGTATATATTAACTAAGCCATACATTACATCTAATAGATATGACAACATGCATGTGGTTGTAATACAGAAACTTAACTGTCTTTGTTCTCTCTGTCTCTCCAGCTCTCCCCTCAGTGTCTCTCCTCCAGAAGACTCCCTCCTCTCCAGTCAGCTGCCACGCTACAGGTTTCTACCCTGACAGAGCCATGATGTTCTGGAGGAAAGATGGAGAGGAGATTCATGAAGGAGTGGAACAAGGAGAGATCCTCCCCAACCATGATGGATCCTTCCAGATGAATGTTGACCTGGACGTCTCATCAGTCTCAGACTGGACTAAGTATGAATGTGTGTTTCAGCTCTCTGGTGTGGAGAAGGATGTCATCACCAAACTGGACAAAATGGACATCAGAAGCAATGAAGGTAAGAGATCAGAAGTTTACTTTAAGAGCTTAAAAAATAGTTTGGATGAGAAATTCATTCATTCTTTTAGCAATAAACTTTGTCTGGAATAAATATATATAACAGTTGTTTTTTTTAAAATAAACAGTCAGGTCCAGTATGTTCACTGTTAAAACCAAAATAAATTTGACATTTCTAAGTTGGTTTAATCTCTCCTCCCATTGTAGAGCAGCTATAATGGAGATGATGTGGTGGGGATGTTGTGACATCTGGGGGTATCCAGGAGAAGGTTATGAAGGGACACTGGGTGTAAAGGTGTAAAATCTACTCACCCTGTTGGTGTGAATGTTATTTAGGAGCCTAGTTGATAAACACAGGGCAGGAACCAACACAGACAAGACAACAATATAGTGAAAGTACAGAGGCTGAACTGACTTTGTTGTTATGTTGTTGGTAAATTGATGTTTTCCTCTTATAGTTTGCTTCATCTGTTCAGTTTCTGATTTGTTTGTTGTACCTCATCAGGGAAGTCCCTCGCCATGATCATCGCCATCATTACTGGAGTGATTCTTGTTGCCATTGTTGTGATCATGTTTGTCATTTACAAAAAGAAGTCAGGTGAGAGAACAACCACGTTACAAAAACTGCATCAACCAACAGTAAGAACTTAAATAATGTAAAACTATAACTATAATAACTACAATGATATTATTTTCTTCTCATTTCAGAGAAACAGACTCCATGCCGTAAGTTATTATTTTTCTTTCTTTAATCTTTAAATGTTAAAGAGGATTCCTGTATGGTGAAGATTTAACTTCCTGACTGTTTCCTGAAGTGTCTGCTGTTTGTTAACGTGTCATTTTAGATCAAGAGGCAGACTAACACTGTTTCTATGATTTTACAGCTGCAGAGAGCGGAGAGGTCCAGATGATGATGCCACAGCCTATGAAAACACCACCATGAACACAGTGAGTTGTTTCATATTAAACACAAAGATATTTTAAAGAGCTGTATCAGAAACTTAGAAAAGATGAAACTGTTGTATATGAACTTAAATCAGATTATAAAGAGAAAGGCTCTGATGCTTTTGGATATCTTTACATCCACTCAAATGAGTGAAAGACGCTGAGTTTAGTCAAATGTTTTTAAAGACAATATACAGTAGAATACAGTACTTTGTTTAGAAAATGTTGATACTGAAATGACTGAATCATGAATATTTTAGATTTTAATTATGCTGTATGTGACTTTGTGGAATTGAAGTCTACAATAACTTTATATAACATTTTTTTTCTTTTTGTGTCTTTAGGTTTGTGGATGAATGTTGCACAGGAATGAGGAACTGTGACGAGAAATTCACCTCCCTAAACTGGGAATTCATTTTTATCCATCATTAACATCATAAATTGACAGAATTACTGGGAATCTAATTTCAGATGCTTATTGATTTAAAAAGATGGAAAAAATATGACCCTACATAGTTTTGATCATTTATTTCTGTGTTGAACTCTACAGATACATGGATGTTGTATTTCAGCCTCAGATATGGTAGGGATACAGATTAGTGGTTAATCTGCTTTAGATTAGCTGGTCTTTATTTGTAGTAACACATTCATGGAGATTAAGGGGGGGGCAGGCCTCTTCTTTCCAGAAACAGATCCAGAAAGTTTGAGAGCAGATATGTCTGTCCATCCAGATGCTGAGCAGAAATAAATCAGATGTGAAGACAACAATGCAGCACTGATCAAAGGTAGCTGAAGTCTCTGGACTAGCTCTGTCTGATATTTCATATGCAGAGAATAGAATCATCTGATTAAAGTTACGTTTGCATGTTATGAGACATTAAAAGGTTTTCAATATTGAAATGAAACTTGTTTTTTCACACCTTCACTTTTTGGATTTTGTGACATCGCAGCTCATTTCTACATTTTTAGTCATTTGAACAGAAACAAGAGGAAACTGATGAAGAGCAGAAAGAGGAGAGAGAACTCCACTCTATAAAGAATATGAGACTTTGAGTTTGAGAGAAAAATAAACTGATAATGATGACAAATAAAATTAATGAGAGAAGACTTTAAATCAAATATACAATGACCTAAACTAATTATAAAGATATTTATATAGACTAAGATATTTGGTTTATGATAATAAACATTTAGTTGATATTCTCATCTCTCTTCTGGTTCCAGTGTAACAACTAAAAGCAGCTTCACCAAATGTTTTTGATTTAAATTTGAAGATGACTTCAGAGACCATCCAGATCACAGACAGGAGGCTTTTCAGACTAATAGTTTCGAAACAGAGAGGTCACCAAAGCAACAATACTACTCTTCTTCTGGTGTTAGTCAGTCTTCTGAGGCAGAGCTCTGAATGTACTGAAGCATAAAGTTTATAACTGTATGTGTCTTTGGGTAAAGCAGCTATGAAAATGTCCTTCCTGATATAGATGCTGCATTTGTAACATGACAACAAGTAGATTGATGTCACACCTCATAACAAAGAGTGCCTTTCTAACCATCTAACATGTAAACACAGATAGTTGTGATGGAGCTAATTGTTCTACAGGTAAACTCCAGATAGAAGCTGAGGAGTTGTTGAAAAGTTCAAATAGAGCCTCCACATAATAAATTCTATTCACATCTTTACTAAACATTAAATGTCTTCTCTGTCTCTGTTAGATGAAGTTGTATCAGTGAAAAATGTCTTTATTGTGGTTTCTATTCCATCATTTAATGATTCTCTCATTTATATTATGTAATGATTGGTTGTGTTTGGTTTTATCTACCAAATGTTTCTGACACAAGATTGAATGTAATGTTTTATTATTCCATTATTTTATGTTGTATTCACAGGTTTTATGGACAATGATAAAAGTGCTTTCCTTCCATCCTGATCCTGAATACAGCCTGTTTGAACACAGTGACTTAATAAATGATGCTGATGATTTAACTCCTGTTCTCCATTGACTGATTTCTACAACAATAATCAAAGGACACAGTGATGGTGAGCTCATAACAACTGTCCATCCAGTACATTTGATTTTGTTCTCAGCTGTGTGCAGCATACCATCAGATCACAGTTTGTCACAGAATGATATGATCAGTTGTTGCCTGACGTCTTTATTTGTTTAGCTGCCCTCAGATATCTGTGAGCTGCAGTATTAAGCTACACTTACTGTTAAAACCAGTTCAAACCACCAGTAACTACTATTACATTCAGTCACAGAAACTCTTCACATAGTCAATGCTCATATTAAATTAGTACATTTGTTTTAATCAGCTTTGATTGTACAGTTTGTGTTTGTAGTGTTGAGATGTTCTTTGGTGAATGTTCTTCTTCTTTCTGGATAAATCTATTTGATGTGACACATGTTAAACAGTAGATATGAATAAAGGTCAATAGACTACATTTACTGCATTATTAGCTTCACACATTACTGTCAGTGTTTTTATTGCTGCTAGGTGTGAATGTGTGTCTGAATGATTCTCTGGATGTCAGCTCTGTCACTGACCTGTCATTTGTCCGTTGCCTCTCGTCCACTGTCAGCTAAAGGAAAGGTGAGTATAGCCAATGGATTAAAGCCTGCACCTGAACCAGACACCATAGACAAACACACACGGAGAAATGCTCAACCTGAAATGAGTCGTGTGATTTAATCTGACTGTTTAATCTTCTAATCAACCTGTAGATGAACTTTATTAACTTCAGACTGAATCAGATTCAGTAGGTTTAATCTACCTGCAGCAGGAGGCTACAAAGAAGAGGCTGATCATCTTTACCAGGTGAACATTGAAGAGATGCTGCTAACACATTAATGCAGCAAGAAACAAGGCCCACAGGTGGAGCAGCTGATGATGAGAAGTGATGAATGTTGTGATCAGTAAATCTTTAAAGTGTCTTTGACTAATTTTGATAAATAAACTTGATTTTTATTCTGCATTTTAAAAGCTTTGAAAGAATTAATGTCACTAAGTGTTTTACTGTGACTCACTGTCTGAACTATTACCTACTACCTTCTTCCTACTGCAGCCAGTTTATCAGTTTGTTCTAAACGTTGGTCTGAAAGCCTCCATCCATCCTCAGAGACCACGAGCTCAAACTCCTCGTCTTTAGAGAAACTGTACAATGTCAGATTTGATTGATGACCTTTGCTTCATATTCATTCATTCATAGAGTTCAAACTCAGTTACCAGAGTAGAACTAGATTAAAACAGCTTTTAGTCATCCTTCAAAGTTTGACAGACTTCTGAAAATGAAAATCACATTTTGTGTAAATTTAATTCTAGTCTGGTTAGATGGTTGTAGAATTGTTGTAAACTGTTTTCTATTGTTCTCTGATCATTTATTAATCATATAATTAGTTGATCTGATCTTGAATTGATGTTTAATCTGTCTTGTGTACATCTTCTTTCTGTACAGGTCTATTTTTATTCTGATCTTTACAAACATCCTCCAGATGATGGCGCTGTTTCCGGGTATTAAAGTTTAAACAGCCTCCTGTTCTGTTTAATGTGTTTAATGTAATTTACTCTTGTCTGTGGTAATTACCAAATTAAAAGCATAAAACACATTAAGGTTTTGGTGATATTTAAATGTTAAAATATATTTTGTTAATAATTTCTAGACAGACTTTAAAGTCCTAGGGATTTATGTTTGTCCCTTAAGAATAAGACCTTAGAGATGAAAGTCATCTTTTTATTGACTCTAAAAACTTGATATGAACATAGTCATGGATTACATACATTTATAGTTAAACTGTAGATACATAGTTTGTCTGCAGGGGGCGCTGTCACACTGATCATTTCTCTGTCATTGATTGATTGAAGTATTGGTAAGCAGAGAGCAGGAAGAGTCTTTAACCAGAGTTCAAAGCTCAGTGTCATGAATAATGTTGAACAAACTAAGTAATACTGTTGTCATGAATAATCCTGTCCTTGTTGAATAAGTTAAACCTAAATTACACAACAATTATAAACTAAAAGCAAGAGCAACATGACAAACAGCATCAGGTGTTCAAACATCAGCAGAGATATTAACTTTCTCTCCAGTCAGTCAGTTTTCAGTCTACAAAGCTCCATAATAGTTCAAGAGCATTTAGCTGACAGAACTGAACTGATCTGATGTTTGTGTTTTAGACGCTCTTTCACTCTCTTTCTGCTTTGCTTTGGTTTATTTGGTTCTAGGTTTCAGTTCAGAGTAAAACATGAAAGAAAAAGATGATTGGATGAGAACAATCAGGAGTTCTCATGTCTCCAGTGTTTAGGCTTGTGCTGTAACTAAATAAAATACTGTATGTACTGAGACATAAAGATACAAGATATAAATATTATAATTTAATATGCTGCCCGTCATATGTAGATAGATCTGTTTAAATGTCTTATTTATCATTTCTATCCTCTACAGTCCACACTGATAAACTCAACAACAGCAGGTCTGAACCACTAGAGGGAGCAGCTCACCACAGACATTCACTGGAACATCTATGAAAACACATTTCTGGCTTATTTGTATTTTTATCAGAATTGTTTTCAGTCCCAGATCAGCAACAGAAGGAAGAACAACATGTCACTGTGTCCCCACAGGCTCCAGAGTGATCATTTGTAGTTTACAGTGACCTCTGACCTCCTATTAATACATTTCTACACATTACATCACACTAGTTTAAAAAGAACAACACAGGGTCTGATCAGCATGTGATTATAAATACTGCTGTAACAAGAGAACATGTTAAGAAGTCACACTGGAAGCTCACATATCATTCATCATCTTCCACTGGCTATGATGAGAAGATCTTACTTTCACTTTCGTTAACAACCTCAGTGGATCAGAATCACCCAGCTACAAGTGACGTAGACGCTCAGAATAAATTCCTATTGGCTCAGATGGAGGCTCATGTTGACTCTTCTCCATGTTTGACCAGCACTTCAGCTTTGGAGCTTGAACTGGAAGGACGCAGTGTATTATTTCACAGAGTTTGATTCAACGAACATGATGAAGCCGTTCGTGTTTCTGTTCCTCCTCGTTCATGGAGTGTCAGCAGGTGAGTTACATGATTTTATTTTGGTTCATTTTAACAGAGAAAAGCTTTCGTGCCTGATGTTAATTATATTAGTGTCTGATATTTACTTCTAGGACTCAGATGTCTTCCTTAGACCTAAACTTAATATCAGCCACTGTTTTGTCATGAATTATAGCCAAATGTCTGTTTCTGTAAATGTCTGTAGAGTCGAAAGGAAACGATCCAAGTGGGTTGTGACCAAAATGGAAACATAATTACGCAGCGTGAAAGTCCAACGGCAACACGAACAAGTTCCGATAATACGAAGACAATTACATGAAGGATTACAACAATAAGTTTCCTGTCTACAGCTACAGAATATGTGGAACACTTGGACATTTCAGTCTTTAAATTGTATATTGTTTTATTAGCCTATATGAAATTTTTTTTTGCAGTCTAGTCGTTAAATGTAAATTGTATAAATATTATGTTCGCTTGTTTATTAATTAGGTCGTTTGGAATTTGAAGCCAAACAACTTTCTGCTTTCTTTGTCTAATATTTAATATTATCCCATGAAAATAAAATAACATTAATCATTAATCATGTTGAAACTAAATTTAACTGAAAATATTCACAGTAATCTGTGACCAAGTATTTAATAAATGAAAAAAAAAAACGATATTAAATGTTTTTAATGAGAATAGATAAACAAATGACACAGGACAGTCTTGTAAAAACAGGTGTTGTTGGACCTCTGTTTTACTCAAGATGATATATTAAAGTTTCCAGCAGTAATTATCTACAGGTGATCAGTAACAAGAAACTACAGTAATTACAGAAATCATTGAAACAGTGTCTTACTCATATAATTATTCCAGCAGAGAGCACTGACAAGATGATTTTTAAACAGAGCAGTTTCCTCAGTATGAAACAGATTAAAACTAGAGAATCAGTGTTGAGTTTGTCTGCTAATGTGTTTATGTAAAATAATCATGGGGTGTTTATAATTTTAATCCTCTAAACATTTATGTCAGTAAAAACCTCAGTTTGATCATTTTTCTTTTATTTATTATTTCTGTGAAGAATTCCATAATTTCTTAAAGGTTTATTGTTCATATAATTCAGACAGCAGAGGACAGTGGAGGACTCTGAAACAAAAACTAATAGTAGTAGTAGATGTAGTACATACTGTCAGTGTTAATATAAACTGTATAGTTCACTGCAGCTGATACTAACAGTAACTGTACAGATACAAGAGAGACAAAGGTCAAATGTTCTACTTGAAACTCTGCTGAAATATGGAGCTGACTGAACATTTATTGTTATAAAATATAAAATATCAGATGTACTACCAATCAAAGATATTCAAAGTAAAAATTACTTCAGTATTTAAGCAGGCAGTTATAATGAAAATCTTTATTTATTTACTTGAATACATACATTAAAATATACAGTTTATAATGACACATATTTTGCTCAGAATTTTATAACTATGTGCTAAAACAATAACAATAAAATGATTCATTCCCAAAGAATAAAAGTTTTCACTGGAAACTAAACAGGATTTAAACTTTACAGTTCAAGGGAAATATCTATTTGTCTAGTTTAATATTTAATTTCAGAATACACGTTTCAATAATAAAATAATAATAATCTTGTTGTTGTAAATCAGTATATTTTATTTATTTATTTGTTGACTGTACAACAGACATGATGCTGAAAGTGATTCCTGTATTTTTTTTCTTTTTGTTATTTCTGAACTCTTTTCCTACAGTGACTCACTCTCTGAAGTATTTCTACACTGGCTCGTCTCAAGTCCCAAACTTCCCAGAGTTTGTGGCTGTTGGTTTGGTTGATGATGTTCAGATGATTCACTATGACAGCAACACCAAGAAAGCTGAACCCAAACAGGCCTGGGTGAACGACGCAGCAGATCCACAGTACTGGGAGAGAAATACTGGAAACTTCTTGGGTGCCCAGCAGACCTTCAAAGCCAACATTGAAATTGTAAAGCAGCGCCTCAACCAAACTGGAGGTTAGTTAATGTCTCAGTTATTAGAGATCAAATATTTACTTCTTCATTGATTTTACTAAACAGTTGTGACCACACACATCCTGTATCATCCATTAACAGCGTTCACATTAAATTGTTTAAAATGTAGATTTTTCTTCATTCACCTGAACTCAAAGTCAGATTTAACACAGATTACTGAGACTGAAGACTGGACACTGCTTTACTGCACTGACTCTACACTAAACCATAATAACCAGCAGAGGTTAGGACATGTTTGTCTCCACTAGATTAGATCAGAATAAATCAGTTAACAATAATTTACTTTTACAGTTTGACACTCTGATAAAGTGACATTAGTGTCTGGTTTCTAGACCTTTGAGACACGACAACATGAACAATGTCTCATTCATGTCATAGATATAAATAGTTTAACAGCAGGACTGTACTGAAAACAGTTTGTCCATCCAACATAAATATACACTAGAAGTTTAGATTAAATCACCTTTACTTGACTATTGAGTGCCTGTGCCTCTAGGATTATATACATTACTGAAACAATTAGTCACTTTATCAGTTTGATTATTAGAAGAATATTAACTGATGGTTCTGAAGATCACATAATGATTTATGTATTTTATCCTCAAAGACAAAATGACAAACTTTTACTGGTTATACATGAATTAACATTTGCTGGTTTTCATTGTAATCACTGTGAATTAAACATTGTTTGATGTTGGTTGGACAAAACAAGTGATTTAAAGATTCAACCTCAAGATCAAACTGACAAGAATTTTACACAGTTTTTCTAAAATAATACAGTTTTAACAACTGATTTATTAAAATTGACATTACATCATCATGAGACAAGAATGATTAGCTGGAATCTAAATATGTTGAAGAACTGCAATTAATATCATCACTCATATTACTAAGAACCTTTAATGTGATAAACGAAGAAATGATTTAATGTACAGTCAGATATCAGTTTGTAATTCCTATGTTTTAGTTCATGTTTCTTTCTTCTGGTTTGTGAGTCTCAGTTTTTCATCTGCATGTCTCTGTCTTTATGGTAAAAGGACAAATGTGGGCGGGGTTTGTCTCTGTGCTGCTCTTCTATTGGTCAGATAAACTGTCAATCACATCCTGCAGGCAGCTCTGAGAAGTGAGCACAGTCCTCTGATGCTGTTAGCATTCAACCAGTAGCACTCAGTAAAAGTAGAGATTGAAGTTATTCCCTCTGTCTGTTTTCATCACTGACACATGAAACCTTCCTGCTGACATCAGATTACCTTCTGGAAAATAATCTCACCGTGTCTCCAACACTAGTGAGGAAGTTACTGGTATTTATTGAGAGCAAACATCAGCCTGTTCATACACTCTGAAGCAGCTCCATCTGTTTTATGGAAAGATCTCAAACCAAACTGAAACACCTGATCACTGAGGAAAAGAAACGTCTGAATATTTTCTTCTTCCTTTATAGTTGAGAAATAGAAAAATAAATAAAGCTGACAGCCAACATGTGATGATGAGTTTAACAGACAGTCTGATCTGGTTAAACCTCCATTCAGTCCTCTCCTGCTCTCCACCGTCTCATATCCTGTCTTTTAATTTACACACTCACTGTTTAACTGCTCTCATTGAATTATTTTTCTGTTTCTGCCGTCGGAACCGAATGAGCATAAAAACAGTGATTTGATTGTGGCTCATAAATTCTTAGTAAAAGCAGGAAAGTTGTAGCTTCTGTGCTGTTGAGCTGAGACGCTGCTTAAATTCATAAAAATATAAAAATGACAGGGAACTGATGATTAGTTTTTAGTTCAGAGTTGGACAGATGAAGAGAGGATGAAATGATCCTACTAGTTAGTGAAGATGTTTGTCAGTTAAATGATCTAGAAAGCATCTTCTACACCTGAAACCAGAGATTTTCCTTCATATTCTGATTAAATACAGTAACAGTGTGGTCTACCTGCTCAGACAGGCTGCTCTCTGTCACCACACAATATACAGGTGTAGTTATTAAACAGCATTTATGTTGGTTCTGACGTCATGATCCTAAAATAGTGATTTAAAAAGCGTCTCAGCGCCACAGTGGAGGAGTTAGCCTGGTTTAGCAGCTAACGTTAGCATTAATGAGCCACAATCAAATCACTGTTTCTGATCATTCATGTGACAACAGGAACAGAAACGATAGAATGAAACGACAGCAGCTGAACTGTGTGTGTTTATTAAAATGCAGTAACGCTGTAGTTGATGGTGGAGAGCAGGAGAGGACTGAACCAGATCAGACTGTCTGTCAGACTGATCAACAAGAGCTTCACTGTTTTCTGAACTAAAGAAGAACGAGACAATTATTTAGTAATGTCTTTATCTAGTTAGTCATTTTATTGTGGTTAAAAATCTTTACTAATTTGTCATAAATACACATAATGTTAACAAGCTAGCTAGTGCTGGCTCACAGTAAATGTCAGAGAACTGTAGACGTCTTAACTTTCCAGAAGGTTCTCTGTTATTAGCAGCGAGGTTTCACAAATAAATCAGAGACAAACTGACCGTGAATAGAAATGAAATGTTAACTTTTAGAGCGAGCTGCTGGTCGAATGCTAATATCATCAGAGTTCTTTGAAGAAGCTCAAAGAAAAACTGAGACTCACAAACTAAAACAAATAAGAAACACAAAGTAAAAGACAAACACTACGAGCTGTGATATGAGAGGAACATCACATTTCTTTACATTTCACATTGAAGCTCTTTTTATATTTCTGATTGATGAGTAAAGTTAGATTTCAGTTTGTGTTTTAAATGAACTCTACTGTTCTGATCATAGATTGTTTATCAATAATAAACATGAACATGGACTACAGACTGGATTAGATGAACTTTACTTGACTGCACTGTGTCTGTGCCGTGACAAACAGTGCTGAAATGATTCATCAATAAATCAATTAGTTGATGATACTAAACGAATTGACAACAATTCTTCAATCAGGTGATCATTGAACTCTTTAATCAATCAGACATTTGTTGATTCACGTTTCTCAGATATGAACATTTCCTTCTTTTCTCTCTTTAATCTTCTAAATTAAATACTGTTCAGTGTTGGTTGGACAAAAGAAGCAGCTTGAAGATTTATCCTCATCAGTTTCACTATTTTCAAGTGATAAATAAATAAAAACACTCATGACATAATCAGCAATGACACAAATCTTTAGCTGAAGATGTAAATTTGTTGAAGAAAACAGTTTAGATGAACTCTTCTAATACAGTGTGTCCATAATATAGTAGAACTACAGTAGATTAGATTCCACTAACCTTTATTTGTCCATAGTGTTTCTGTGCCACAATAAACACATAATATTTAAGTGTTAAGTTAATGAATGGACTGGTTGATCAATAGAACATGAATCAATGACAACTTTGATTTTATAATAACTGCTTCTAGTAAAACCAGTCTGTAGCTGCTTTTGTTTCTGACCATTTAAAACAGTTGTGATGTTTTTATTTTAAAGAATCAAATAATAATTGATGGATATTGTAAAGGATGTAGGGTTTCCCTCTGTGTCCCTGTCTCCTGTCAGTCTGTCCTGTCTCTGTCTAAAATGTCCAGTAGTTTCCATCAGGCCAGTAAGAACAGTAGGAGTTGATCCTCTGTATCTGTTGATGAGTGGAGCTCTGTGGTGAAGATTTGATATGAAATAAAAGAATGAAATGATCTGAGTCTGGTTCACTGCAAGCTCTCTGTCTCTGTCTCCGTCTCTGTCTCTGTCTCTGTCTCTGTCTCTCAGGTGTCCACATTGTCCAGAGGATGTATGGCTGTGAATGGGACGATGAGACTGATCAGGTGAAAGGATATGATCAGTTTGGTTATGATGGAGAAGACTTCATCTCACTCAACCTGA
Organism: Planiliza haematocheilus; assembly: GCA_005024645.1. Taxonomy (NCBI): domain Eukaryota; kingdom Metazoa; phylum Chordata; class Actinopteri; order Mugiliformes; family Mugilidae; genus Planiliza; species Planiliza haematocheilus. Next base: position 777,314 of record SRSE01000302.1, on the reverse strand, counting down.
AGGAAGAGCAGTTTATCGCTCCAAAACCAGAGGCTGTCATCACCAAACACAAGTGGGACCGTGAAAAAGCTAGAATCACATACCTTAAGAACTACTACACCCAGGAATGTCCTGAATGGTTGAAGAAGTATGTGAACTATGGGAGGAGCTCTCTGATGAGAAAAGGTAAAATCACATGACCTCAGTTAGTGGAATGAACTCAATGTTCATATTCCTCACTTACTTTTCTACCATAGCGTTATAATGTATGACCAACTGTTTACATTTATGTAAACATGTTCATTATTAAATACATTTATCATTTATGTATTTATTACCATTTTTTGTCATTTATGTTCTTTTTCTCACAAATTAGCTTGCCTCAATTTCTCTACATCACTTTTGTTTTAATCTTTCCATCTGCTTCTCTTCCTCTCTGCCCTTTACAAACTGTCTCTCTCCCTCCTGATGTCTCTCCTTAATATCATTCTCATCTTATGTAAAATCACCTCCTTTTCAAAATTGTGTGTGCGTGTAACTAAAACATTCAAACTACAGAATTGTTCTATTTCTCTCTCTCCAGACGTCCCCTCAGTGTCTCTCCTCCAGAAGACTCCCTCCTCTCCAGTCAGCTGCCACGCTACAGGTTTCTACCCTGACAGAGTCATGATGTTCTGGAGGAAAGATGGAGAGGAGATTCATGAAGGAGTGGAACAAGGAGAGATCCTCCCCAACCATGATGGATCCTTCCAGATGAATGTTGAGCTGGACATTTCATCAGTCTCACCTGAAGACTGGAGGAGGTACGACTGTGTGTTTCAGCTCTCTGGTAAAGAGGACATCACCACCAAACTGGATAAAGCATCAATTGAGACAAACTGGGGAAAGCCTAGAGGAAAACCTGATGATGGAGGTAGGAACCATGTTTAGTTTACTCTAATCAAATGTGTGTTTTGTCTTCCTTTCTGATTTTCTTGTAAAAGAGGATCTACTTTCCACCTCCTCTTCTTTTTGTCTTTTGTTCAAGTCTCATTGATCATTCAGTCATACTGTATATTAAATTAGAGATGTTCAAAACCAGTATAGGGACGATATTTAAATAATATTCCATTACTATTTACTAGTGCTCTTCTAATTTATAGATGTTTATATATGTTTTAGTCATAACTATGTATTTCTTTACTGCTGCATTATTCATGAAAGTCATACATACCTGTCTCTATTTGGTTTACTTTAGTATTCATGAAGTTCATCAGGTTCTTCCTATAAAGCTGAATGTGTGTTTTCTGATTAAGTTTCAACATTTGCTTGTTGAGATTTCTTTCCCTGACATGTGATCCTGAGCTGTACACAGCTACTGTAGCTTTGACTGATACTTTTACATTAACATGGAGGATGATGGATGTAATATAGAGAGTACTAAGACTTAAAGTGTTAAACCTCCTGTTCTCTGTGAACTTTAGATATTGTAACTGAGTTTCCAGCCAGTACTTATAATGCATCACAGAAAATCAAACTGTAATAGTCACTATTTGTCTTAATCTTCTATGTTCCTCAGGGTTCCCTCTTGGCGCTGTTGCTGGTATTGTTGTAGGGTTGCTCATCCTGGCAGCCATCATAGCTGGAATCATCATCTGGAAAAGAAACAACAACGGTGAAGAACAGAAATATGGTTTTACTTCATAAAAAACATTATACTTCAAATATGTATTTAACATTTCCATGTGTTTAGTGTTAATGCTCTTATAGCTTCATGTGTCTCATATCTTGTGACATTACATAGTTTGTATAGTACATATTAGGGCTGCACAAAGAACATTTTATTCTTGTGTGTATTCTTATAATAAATAACTGTCTTCTCTATTTCAGGGTTCAAACGCGCTAACAGTAAGTATTGTCAATATTTAAATTAGGTAAATTATTTGATCAGATTTATATTTATGAGCTTTATGTAAAGATTATTAAAATCTCAAAGAACAACTTGACAGAAACCATTCATTTTATTTTTTTAGCTTCTGACACTTCATCCTCATCATCATCAGGTGAACGTGCAGATGCTGACAAAGTGAGTAGACAGTAAACACAGTTGATCAAACTAAACAAATATAATAGTTTAGTCTCAAAGCTGCTGTTGTTTCAGGTGAACTCACATTTAAACATGTAGCTGTTACCTGATGTTTGACATAAAAAGGGTATTTTTTAATGATTTCTTTGTGTGATTCATTGTTCCTACAGAAACCAGTTGTGTAAACTGAAAGATGAGAGGATGAAACATGACGTGGTGATTTTTCATCTTGACCTGAAGATCATGATTTAAACCAACACATGAATGAACCATCAGCAAAATCATTTTCTCTGATTTTAATTGACGTCTCCAATCAAGTTGTTTCAATGAGCATAAAGCTACTAGAACACACTGACTTGTGTTCAGGCTTCATCCCTGTATCTATAGGTTTCTCTATGTGTTTTAGTCAGAGTGTTGTTGAGCTGTGTCATCAGGTGTTTTAAATCATTGCAGCAGCTTTTAGAGGCCAAAGACAAGTGGTGAAGAAAAGCTGCATCATGTGTGATATATGGAGAAAAGTGAATGTTAGAATGAATACACAACTACCAACAATACACAGCTCCAATGACTCTGTACAGATGTTTGTTTTTAATTTAAAACAAGTTATGTATTTTATTCTCTAGTTTGCAGTAATCACTTAAACATATGTAGTTGAAATCAAAGTGAAATGTATAATTGAGGGTGTCCTTTATTATTATTTTTTCCAAATTTGAATTTTTCTCAAAGCTTGTTTTGATTGTCTCCTGTTTATTAGTTTTTCTGGTATCAGTTCCTTCATTATAGTTTGTGTGTGAGTAGCAGGGATTGGGTTGCAGTTTTATTCCCGTAAAGCTTTTAAAAATTTGGGTTTTTGTAAATGCTCCATAAATAAAGTCCTTCTGAAAACACAGTTAACATTTTCTTTATTGATTCGTAGTTTTCTCCTTTAACATCTTTAAAGAATCAACTTTCTTACGTATATTTTTCACCTGACATTAAGCAATGAGTTTGTTCACTGATGCTAAATGTGTATTAATGGATTTTCTGTACTTAAATAAACTTAGGACTACATCTGACCAGAGTGATTCATTAGTGACACAAAATGTAGAAAAAACAGAATGATTTCTGAGTATGATTGACTGTATCTACAGAAAAATGGTCTAGATATGTAAACTGAAAGAGGAGAGGATGAAACATGACATTATTTTATTTCCTGTCTCTACAGGAGACAGTGAACACATGAAGATCATGATGAAAACCACCATGTGAATGTACCATCAGAAAAATCATTTTGTTTCACACTCTTTTAATTTAAGTCTCAAATCAGGTTGTTTTGATGTGGTTAAATCCACCTCAAAGCATATTTCACAGTGTTGTAATCACTTCATTCATGCTTCATTCCTGTATATACGTCAAAGTCATTTGTTTGTTTAGTTTAATGTGTTCTGGTCAGAATGAACAGCTGATGCTTTTTATTGTCCAGCTGTGTCATCAGATGTTTTTGATGACACAAGGAGACACAAGTAAAAACATGTTTGTTGTTGTTTGTTATGTGGACAAATAGAATCTAGTGTTGAATGAAGGCAAGTTCATAAAACAGTTCTGATGAATCGTTTTAATTTATAGTTATATGTTTTTTTTTATAGTTATACCTTTCGTTCTTCACTTTGAATGTACAGCAGTCACTTTAAAGCCCTTCATTTTTCTCCTTCTCCTTGGAATACAGGGAGTGGCGGCAGGAGCTTTTAAATTGGTTCATTTTATCAGAAAAAGGGTTTTGTGACCTCCTGCTGTTATCCACTCCTACCTGAATGAACGATTCTCCAACCTGCCTATGATTCCTCTTATATTTTCAAACTGTCATGTAACATCATTAGTTTGAATCATAGCATCCCACTTGTATGTTTTAGTCAGATATGTGTATTTATGACAGATGTATGTTTATCTTGCTGTTCTCTTTCTCTGTCTGTACCCGGCTGGCCTTAGGCAGATGGGTCCCTCCATATGAGCTGGGTTCTGCTCAAGGTTTCTTCCTGTTAAAAGGGAGTTTTTCCTGCCACCGTCGCCTTCAGGCTTGCTCTGGGGGTTTCAGGCCAGGTCTTGTAAAGCGTCTTGAGACGATTTGTATTGTTATTGACGCTATATAAATAAAACTGAATTGAATTTAATTGAATTTATATGAATATAAAATTAAATACTTGTCACTGTTGGACAAAATAAGCAATTTGGCATTCCAATTTAAGCTTTGAGACAGTGGCAAGACTTTCCTTCTACCATCTCACATATTTACAATTAACTGATTCATTTAAAAAGACATATTATCAAGTATGACAAGTGGGACAATAACAAAGCTCTTGTCACAGAAGAAGAACTACCTCACCCAGATTTGTCCTGAGTGGTTGAAGAAGTATGTGAACTATGTGAGGAGCTCTCTAATGAGAAAAGGTAAAATCACATGATGATGACTATTTATAACTGTAATGACTAAAAGGATTTTTATTTTCTTCTCATTTCAAAGAAACAGTCTCCATCTCCTAAGTTTCTATTCTATTTTTTTTTCTCTAAACTTTAGTCCTTAAAGGTTAAAAATGCTTACGTTTTTTTCAGGACTCCTTTCCTGAAGTGTAAGCTGTTTGCAAAATTGTCTATTCAGAGGAGGATGTGGACTAATGTGATGTGTGTCTGAGCTTACAGCTGCACCAAGCGGTGAGGTCCAGGAAAAGCTTCAACAATAAGCCTGAATGAAAAACACCTCTTTGCACAAAGTGAGTAGCTTCACATGTTACATATTACCCTTCAACTAGTGTTGGTGACTAGTGTGTGTACAAAAAATCCATTTCAGTTACTATATTCACAACAAAGGCACAGATGCTTTCAGAAACCTTCATATATCAACTCCAGTCTTCAGTGAAAGTGAAACTAATTTATTAAACTGAATAACTGAATAATACGTTTTGATGACACTGGAAATGTGTGGTTTGTGTCATTGAAGTCTTAAAACATTAACGTCATATTATTGTTTTCTGTTTCATGTATATTTATCTTTTTGTCTCTTTAGGTTTATGGATGAATGTGCAGAAATGAGGAGCTGTGATAACAAATTCACCTCCCTAAACTGGGAATTCATTGTTATCTAACATTAATATCATATTAATAGACAGATGTGTTGGTAATCTAATTACCGATGTTTATTGATTTAAAAGATATAAAACTAGTTGGCAAAAAAATAAATAAAATAATAAAGGGTAAAAATAGTATATACTATATGACCTTGCATAGTTTTGATCATTTATTATCATTGTCATCATCATCATCATGTATTTCTGTGTTGAAAAGTGGAATTCCCTCTTTAGAATGTATAAGATGTATAAATATTGGTGAATCAAATAAGGTTGACTATTGAACTATTACAGTATTCTAAGTGTTGTGAAAGTATCACAACACTCCTCACTGGTTCGAATCCATGGGCCGGCTGTCCTTTCTGGCCTTTCTGTGTGGAGTTTGCATGTTCTCCCTGTGTGCATGGGTTCTCTCCAGGTTCTCCAGCTTCCTCCCACCATCCAAAGACATGCTCATTAGGTTCATTGGTGATTCTAAATTGCCCGTATGCATGTGAGTGTGAATGTTGGCCCTGCGATGGACTGGCGACTTGTCCAGGGTGTACCCCTGCTTCTCGCCCGATGACAGCTGGGATAGGCTCCAGCAGACCCCCGTGACCCCTAACAGGACTAAACGGGTATAGAAAATGACTGACTGACTGACTGACTGATGCTCAGATCAGTCTTTGTGTTGGATTAAGTAGATGAATGTCAAAGGAGTTGTATTGCTGTTTCATTTCTTTGTGCTATTTGTTTGCTTTTCAATAAAGTCACCAATGATCCAACAATTTGGTGTCTTTTTGTGATTCCACATATAATACATACTTCTACATCTGCTTTTTAAATTTTTTTATTACTGTAGGTACAGAGATTAAATTAACCTGCCTCTAGATGTTGATTTACTTTGCAGCTAACTTATAGGAGGGTGTGACTTTTCATATCACAAGAAAACGATAGTAATGCATTAGTTTAAGACTCTTGTGATGGCCACCTGCTGCTACTAGGGCCTGTTTTGTGTTTTCCTCTTCTGTTGTGCTTGTCTGTTTCTGCAGGTATATTAGTGGGCATGGTCTTAATTTGGCCAATTGTGAGCACCTGGCCAGTCTCCCTGAGCCTATAAGATCTGGCAGTCACGATCCTCACTCAGATTCAAATCCAAATTCAAATTCAAAGTGGGCTTTATTGGCATGAAAGTTTCTTAACACTCCCTGTCTGATCTTCGAACTAGATCCCTCCGGCATGGGTTTTTGTTCTGTTGGTTTCGGCCTAAATCCTCTATGTTAACATCTCTCAACAATACTCGTACACTATCATGCACTGATCAACAGACACACTGATACACACTCAAACCTCATTAATTCTTATAGGGTTTTTGGTTTTGTTTAAATAAACCTGGTAACCAAGCCAGGTCATGACACTCTAAATATGTAATTGAGCGTTTTGTCATGTCTAGATTTCTGCAGTCTAAACCAATCGTCTTTATGCAGTTTTATAAATTCTATCTTCTATTATATCTTTCTTTAGGAGCTATTGAATAGATTACTATTTAAAGTCACCAATGTTTTTTCTCCATCGTGTTCTAGGCTACTTGAATCCTTTTTTATATTATGATTTGTTTATGAGACAGCAGCTTTTCATACTGCATACATCCAGTATCAGTGTTACTTTTGTTTTCTCCTGAAACCTGTTGCACTGAAATCTGCCTGGAAACAGATGATCACGTTCTGTGGCTAATCAACTCTTTCATACTAGGAACAGCTTTAAGTTACACCAAGATAAGATACAGTGGTGCAAAAGTTTGGGCACCCCTTAGGAAAATCATTGCATCAGTTTGTCACTTGCTGAGCTTTTGAAGCAGCAACTTTATTTTAACAAATGTTATACCATATGGAAACAGAAACATCTCAGTAGTGAAATCATTTTCATTGGTCCAACAGAAACATTTTTATTTATATTTAATGTGCATAAATTTGGGTACCCCAAAGAAATAATTCCATTAATATTTAATAGACCCTCCTTTTGCTGCAAGAACAGCCTGTAGACGCCTCATATAGCCATTGACAAGTCCCTGAAATCTGGCAGGTGGTACTTTGGCCCATTCCTCCAAACAAAACGCCTCCAGTTCAGTCAGGTTTCTTGGCTTCCGTGCGTAAACAGCCTGCTTCAAATCAATCCATACATTTTCAATGATGTTAAGGTCTGGGGACTGGGATGGCCATTCCAGAAGATTGTACTTGTGCTTCTGCATGAATTCCTTGGTGGATTTTGAACAGTGCTTGGGATCATTGTCCTGCTGAAAAATCCAACCCCGGCGTAGCTTCAACTTTGTGACAGATTCTTGAACATTCTTGTCAAGAATCTGCTGATACTGAGAGGAATTCATGTGGCCCTCAACTTTAACAAGGTTTCCAGTCCCTGTGCTAGCCACACAGCCCCATAACATGATGGACCCTCCACCATATTTCACAGTAGGCAATAAGTTCTTCTCATGGAATTCAGTGTGTTTTTTTCACCATGCATACCTCCTCTTGTTCTGACCAAATAACTCCATCTTAGTCTCATCTGACCACAGTATTTTTTTCAAAAATGCTTCTGGCTTGTCCAGATGTGCTTTTGCATACCTTCTTGTGACGAACACTCAGGAAAGGCTTTTTGCGCATCATCCTTCCAAAGAGCTTTTCCTGGTGCAAAGTGCGCTGGATTGTGGAACGATGAACAACTACACCATCAGTAGCCAGATGTTCTTGTAGTTCTCTGGAGGTGGTCTGTGGCTTGTCTGTGACCATTCTAACCATCCTTCGTCTGTGTCTTTCCAGTATTTTTTTTGGTCTACCACATCTTTCCTTCACAATGACTGTTCTTCTGGCCTTCCATTTCTGCACCACATTTCTGTCTGTGGAGATAGACATCCCAAACCTTCTTGATAATTTCTTGTACCCTTCTCCTAATTCATGATAATGAATTATCTTAGTTTTTTGGTCAGTGGAGAGTTGTTTTGATGCCCCCATGTTGCCAGGAGCATAGGACAAGCACAGCCAGCAATTGCCTCTGTTAAATAGCCTTTTTCATGATTGGTTTTACCTGTCTTTGTAATTGAAGGTCTCACAAGCTAATCAAAGCAGTTTTGGGCTGCAACATGTCAGCTACAAATCCCTACAGGTCTTGAAATCAATGTGATTAAAAGGGTGCCCAAAGTTTTGCACATACCATTTTTTACATTTTAATTTATTATAATAAAACTTTGTAATGATACTCTAAGAATTTTGGTCTGGAAAACACTTAAATGTCTACTTCTCTGTAGGAAATAAAATCTTGTTGCTGTGATCGTCTTTTATAAAGTTAGAGCAAATTATTATGAAATCTTAGAGGGGTGCCCAAACTTTTGCATACCACTGTAATTTATAAAGGACCCTAAGAGACTAATCTAACATGGTATATATCTTAAAATGTCTGATACAGTTCTGAAAACAATATAACAACATTTTTTGGTTTTTAATTTGTCATATAATTAACTGATAACATTCAGTAAACTTCACAGGTGATGGAGAAAACAAAAATCTTCAGACATTTAAAGCTTATACATTTATGTTTCTTAATTTCATGTTGAGAACCTAAATAGATAAAAACCAACGCAGCTGATTTCTGCATAGAAACAGATGACAAACAGCTGTTAACACAACAATTTCATGTAGGATTACCAAAACCGCTGTCACTTGCCAGTTCATTAGGTACACTAGTGAAAATAAATACAATATATTTAAATAGACCAGCTGTGCACTAAATCCTATTTCATTACTGTATATAATGTGCAGTTGATGTTGAAACAGTGTCAGAAAGGTGGAAATTCAACTGAATGATTTTGGAGCATATGTAGTTGGTTAAACTGGACTGAATTAAAATGTGTTGACTGAAATGGCAAAATAATGGCAACATGTGTCAGTACAACACAACACAATATACTAGTGCTACAAACTACAACCTCCAAAATGACAAATGCTGAATACCAGAACCTTTATGATGATCAGATTTAGAGCAGGACTGTTATATTAAAAATGGTTTCACTACTGTACTTAGTAAAGTGAAAAGTGAATGGATATATTTTCTTTGTTTTGAATAAAAGGCATTCTTTACATTTTCAGAATCATGCAACCTCACTGTCATGAATTTTGTACCAGACTCATTTATATCTTAAAACAACTAACACATAACCTGTCGGTTAACTATTACAGGACAGAGCAGTTAACAACAGTCTTTATTAGGAGCTGTGTGTTATAAAGCCGTTATACAATGTGTCTAGTTAGCACAAAATCTAGTTCTACAGAGTTAGATCATTACTGCTGATACCATGAGGCATCTTTGTGATTCTCTGTGACTTTATATGACTTGGTTCAGAGGCTGCTAATAAAGGTAAGTCTATTTAGGTATATGTAATCTGTTCTGTAGTATTCTTGTGTTATTTCAGGGTCTAAGTCCACTGGAGTTTATTGCTGTTTTTTGGGGAGCTAGAGTCGTCGTTAAATAGATAATGAATACTAATTCTAAATGGAAACAACCAATAATGTATATGCACATATACAAAACATGTAAGCCATATAAGCAGGCCAATGACATATGAGTTTCTAAGGTGTGTTAACAGTACAATTGATATGACTTAAGTGCACAGAACATGTAAATGCATTACAAAGTCATGGCGTCAAAAAGGCTTTGAACACGTTGGACTACAAATATAGTGTGTACTAATTTGTGACAGTAACATGTAACAGAACATTTTAATATTGTCACAGAGATTATTTGATTTTACTGAATTAATTTAAAGCACATTTCAGTACAATTTCCTTAGTACCACTTGTTAATTGATTGATTAGCAAATGAGTGTGCTCCCAATTATTGTGGATTCTTCTCAGGTGTGTTTGTCATGTGACCATGCCATGTGATGTCCTATTTAAGCTACACCTGCTTCAATAAACAATTGATTGTGTATTCTCACTGCAACCTGAGTCCAAGCATGTTTGTTCTCTCTTTAGCCGGTATCTAGTCAAGCTCTGTTTAACAGTTTATGGGCCCAGATGCGTTGACGTTTGTGCTGATACGGCGTGAGTAGCGAGACAGTTTGCGCATTTTGAAGTGCCAGCACCATGAGCGAAAGGATAAGTTCACGTTGGTCTCGTCTTGTGTTTGACAGAGACGATAAAAACTATGAACTGTGGGAGACAAAGTTTTTGGGCCATCTGTGGTCGGCCAGAAGACTGGAAGATTATAACTGTCATGTTCACAGTTTCTTTTACTGTAAAATCATGTGGGTAGTATGAGTTCTATATATAATAATAAAATACATAAAAAAATAAAATATAAAATAAATAAAATATTATTATATAATAAAATTATATGTTAGTGCAAAATAAACAGTGATTTTCATTCCACACATCAGTTGACTTTCCTCTGGAAAACACATCAAAAACCTATTTAACCGAGTTCTGCCTAGCAACTGATGACATTTTAAGTCTGAGGACACTTCAGCCTTTTGCTGCCTTCACAAAGCAATAATAAAAGTCAATGTGTTATATGTGTTACATGTTGTGTGCTTCAATTTCTAATGCTCTGCAGTATACATAAAATATGTTTTAAAATAAATAGTAATTAATTTATTTTTTGTGACTGAATCAGTGTTTTCATAGATTGCCTTACCTTGTTTTTAATGTCCCATTAGTATACCTGATTCATAGTTTCAGACACTTTCATGAAGCTTAATAAATGTGAAATGATGAACAGATCATAACAGGCCTGACTGTTCTCTGTCATCTATAATATCTCCATGTAGGGTAACCTGTCTAGCTGAATACTACATAGGTGATATAAGTACAGTACTTCTTGTTTTCTTAGTGAAGTACAGTATTGTTTCCATTATTACAATATTTGAAAACCTGAAATATACAACAATATATACAGATATGAATATAAAATTAATATATGGTGTCTCTGTTCCCACTGTCATCTCAGTAATGATGGTCTGCTTTGATTATTTGATGTTTAATTTCAGATTTGTTCAAACTTCACAAAGACAAAATGTTCACAGTTTACAAGAACACTTTATGAAACACTGATGTTTGTAATTTCACCCCTGCTCTAAAAGGGACTCAGTATCATTCCTACATTGGAAATCTTGCTCAAAACATTAAAACATTATGAATTACAAGGACTCTCATACATTCCCTATTTCAAACAATCCAGAGAGGTTTCCTGTGTCATATTAAAAAAGTATATTTAACTGATGGAAGGTAAAAAGGAACATTTAAAAAAGCCATAGCTTCTTTGCTTTTTGATGAATGCACATTAATGAATGTTGTACCTGACACTTTATAGCCTGTAACAATGCAGTCATGTTCATGTAAATGACCAAAGGACAGATGAATGAAGTGGACAACACTGTTTATTTGGAATGATGAAATTACTTTAAGCACATCTTATTAGGACAATCTTAAACTTCTGTTGACTCAAATATGAACTATGCTCCACCAAAAACACAAAAACAGTCCCAATGAAAACTGTTAAAATATGAGTAACGGGATCACTGTCAAGATACAGATTTTTCAATATTATGTTTCACCCAATTCACCCAAAGAAAGTTTGGGTTAGTAGAAATGGTACTGTGTAGCATTGCATGCTCTCATAACATGAATGGACACACCAAAGCAACACCATAAAACTAGCTGTAATGACAGGTGACTGTGAGTTTGCCCCGCTTCCCCTGTGTCCGGGCCAAAAATGAACAAAATGACAGACCACAAAACAAGAAGAACTACTTTTAGTTCAGAGACTGGGAAGATAGCAAGAGCAACAGACCATCATACAGAGCTAGCCTCTCCCGGATTAACCGATCAGATGTCAGACCAGATTCTAGATGATCATGTTGTTGTGGAGATATTTCTGGATTTGAATATTTAGATAATATGAATATGTGTGTATCTTTTGTCACTTCCATTTTTCTTCTCAGCCTCTGGTTCTTTAAGCTCAACAGCCAATCAGGGAGATCTCTCTCACACCCCATGAGAGGGGTCCATCTAATGTGGGACATACCATTAAAACTAGGCCCACAGAAACTCACTGATTATCAGCTTGATGTGTCGCACACTTAATCTAGTTTTAAATAATGCTTCACTGGATGATGTCTCCATCCTGTGTCCAGGATAATTTTGATGATTGTAGAAAGTAATTATATGTCCATAATCAGATGCCTACTGTCAATTAATGTTAACTGAGTAAATGGTATATTTTGTAAGACCACTGATGTTCAGCACATTACAATGATCTGGGTTTTTTAGACAAACTCAGAACATCCCCTTCCTGTAGCGATGGATCAACTCTGACACGTCTTCTTTACACACCTTTATCCAGCCGTCCTCTCGCATGTGGTACACTAAACACACAGAATGCAAAAAGAAAGAGGTGAACAAACATTCAATATCCCCACATGTGTACGCAAACTCGTTTTTAGACATACTTTGTTACCACCTGTTCATGATTTGTATTAGATTAACCATTGAACACACTGGAAGGCATTAAATTTGAATCAGCAGAAAACAACGCAATAAAGAACACATGCAAAATTAAAAATCTTACTTAAAAACATGGTTAAATAGTGAAACAAATGCAAAAATAAATGTTTGCAATACATTTTTTTTTCTTGTGTACTCACTATTAACCACTCCTCCAGAGTAGGCGTCTCTGTGTGTAGCGTGAGTGATGCCTCGACGACCGAGTTCATACGCCTCCTCCACCGTCATGTCTTCCCTGTAACCGCTGTCCACCACGCCATAGGCATAGCTGTTCCCACAGCCAGTAGAGAACATACGGCCTGACAGACGTGTCCCATTATCATCCACGTAGTACAGACCAGGACCCTGGAGAACACACACAGTTTTTCCTGACACATAGTTGATGAATTACAAAACACAAACTACAGATGTGATCAGTGATAACTCATGAATTCTGTCTCTGGAGCGTAAACTAATTTCTAATATGACCACAGTGACAGAAATAATATGTACATCTAATTTACAGTCACTTCCATTATCCTCTTGTGTTTCTCTGAGCACAACAACTGTGTAAGTGACCAACAACTTTTTCTAAGCTCACCACCTGACTTGTATCTTCTGCTGACCATCCATGCAGTTTACCTGTTTGTCCCATCCACAGATCATGCTTCCCATGGAGAGGCCCATTCCTCTGTAACCCAGCATCATGTTAGACAGCAGCTTAGATGCGGCAGCCACAGAGATCCGATGGTTGTTTCTCAGCCTGTACAGCCTGCACAGAGCAATAACAGATTTCTGACTGGTCAGCAAATCAAACAGAAGTCACTGAGTACAGTAAATGGTCTAAAAGAGGTCCAGACAGTGCAATACATGTCACTTTGCTTTTCAGATTTAATGCATGCATTAAATTTGAGTCACTATTGCTTTAAGATAGAGAGGCCACAAACTTGGCACCCACCCACTTGATTTCCATCATTCATGTAAATTTATCATTAGCGAAACAAACAACCACGTAAATCTTAATATTGAAATTAGAAATAAATAAATATACACATTTAAGACAAACGTTACCCACCTGCATTCTTTGGCCAGCAGTCGCTCCCAGTGTTGGCAGTCTGCAGCGCTGCCTGACATGGTTCCAAGAAGGTACGAGTTGATCTCTATGACCTTGTTGGCATCTTTTGATGCTGCAGAACAAAGACAACATTAAAAAAGATTTATTCAACCTAAATTGCACTACATGCTGTCCCAAAATAAATGTCATTTATGAATATATTTTTATAAACAAATTATGATTCTGTTGAGTCCATACAAAGCGTTTTGTTGCGATATTTTGAAAACAGAAATCTAGCAGCACGGTCTGAACTGTGGTGCTCTGTTTCTTCCAACTACTGATTTCTAAAAGGCTTTTCAGTTGGTTGACCTTTCAAGAATTAGGAGAGAAACTCCTAAAGTCATAGCCCATTAGTCAAATCAAGTACAAGCAAGACTTGCTTTTACTTTGGCAACCATTTTGAAATCTTGAGCATACAAAGCCCCCAGCAAGATCTTTTCCCCATGTGGAATCAAAACAGTTATTATTTAATTGACATATTTGTTATAAAATGATAGACTGTACAGCAAAAAAAAAAAAAGGCAAATGCTACAAGAAAGAAAAAAAAAAAACATACAAAAAATGAAACAACTCCTGCTCAATATTTATGTTTTTAACAAACCTATATGCCATAATTCTCAGTAGACTAATGCTGAGTTACAGAGAACTCAGATTTTTGGACTATTAAGGAAAACATTAAAAATACTAAAAGATTTGGAACATTTTGTTCAATTATCTCAGCAGAAGCTAAAAAACTCCAGCTTGTCATGGTTATCATTTCATTACATACTATACTATACTATACTATACTATACTATACTATAGATATGAGTCCATGGGAAAGTCAAGGGAAAATATATGTAGGTACAAAACGTTGATAATGATGACATTATACAGATGTTTGTGTGAATTCCTTACTAGGATGAGGTACCTGAAGAGGCTTGCTTTGTCTAGTGAATAGAGTGGCATTTAACTTTGACAGACAGCACCCTAGATGGTTGACAATCACAAAGTAATGCTAACTGCTGTTATCTAGAATGCTTTTGTTAATGGGCTTTCTCTAACATTAAGTAATAGTTCAATAGTAAAATATAAGATTTCACACTAAGATTCCTCATTTGCAGCTGTTGCGTCATGCAACCATGCGCGTATAGCATGCGGTGCATTGCATTGTGGTTTAGCAGGAAATAGTGTAAATGTCACAAAACACAGTATTATTTACATTTATCTTGTTACATGAATAAGTTTTGAGGGTATTATGGGAGATCCATGTACACACTGAGAATTTGGACACCCAGGTATAAATAGCAAATATAGTGCATTCATTCATTCATTCATTTTCTGTAACTACTTGTCCTGTGAAGGGTCGAGGGAGGACTGGATCCCAGCTGTCAATGGGCGAGAGGCGGGGTACACCCTGGACAGCTCTCCAGTCTATCTCAGGGCTAACACAGAGAGACAGACAACCATTCACACACCCACATGCACACCTACGGCCAGAATCACCAATGAACCTAAGCAGCATGTCTTTGGACGGTGGGAGGAAGCTGGAGAACCTGGAGAGAACCCACGCAGACACAGGGAGAAATAGTGCATACAGCAGGAGAGATTCACTGTGTTGATAGTTCACCAGTAATGTGAGGTAGTGGCTGCTGGAGGGGACTCAAGAGGATTTTTAAAGAACTGCATTTTATCACATTTTTCACAAAAAACACACATTATTACACACATTAATTATATATACAATTGTATATACAATATACAGTTAAGTACCTCTGCTAAGCCTTCTACTCCACCTTAAGTTGATGAGTTGAGATGTTATGCAAATAGTGTAATATGACTATTGTACTGGTAAGTGATAACCCATGGCTCAGCACGTTGCACCTCAGAACTCTATTCTAATATTATTTTATCATCCATAATTTCATTCATTCATTCATTCATTCAGTCAGTCATCTTCTGTACCCGTTTAGTCCTGTTAGGTGTCACAGGGGTCTGCTGGAGCCTATCCCAGCTGTCAATGGGTGAGAGGCAGGGGTACACCCTGGACAGGTCTCCAGTCTATCTCAGAGAGATAGAGATGACAACCATTCACACTCACACCTGCGGCCAATTTAGAATCACCAATGAACCTAACCAGCATGTCTTTAAATAGTGGAAGGAAGCCATATGGTACCCAGTGAGAACCACGCACACACAGGGAGAACAATTAGGCTAACTACAGCATAGAAAATAAACTTTAAAACTTCTCTTTTTGTTGTTTTTTCAGTTGTATAAGTCAAAAAAAGTAATTCACACCTAGGTAGTTTCCAGCTGAGGCTCTGGAGTCCACAGCCACGATGACTCCATGCTTGAACTTAAAGGCCAGGGTGGTCGTGCCGTGGTTCATCTCAATACACACACCTCCGTCACGGCTGCAGGATTTCAGAAACCCTGAAGGCTGAAATGAAACCAAAGGGAACTCAGAGGAACGCATGGTGTATAATGGCGCTACTGTGTGCTCAAGGAAAAGTAAAGTAACCCTATCAGCCCAGCAATCGTTGACACTTGTCAAAACAAACATAATTTATGTTTATTTCACTCGAGTAAAAAAGACGCTACCACACTAAAAACTAGAGACGCGTAACATAACTTGATAGCACCGAGTCTGACGCTAACTTGCTGAAATGATACTCACGTCTACACCCAAAGGGACAGCAAATTCCTGGGTTTTTGTACCAAAGGTGTAGTGGTCGGGTCGGTTTGCAAGATGCGTCGGTCCCCCCGGAAAAATCTGCCCGCGGAGTTCAGAATAAGGCTTAAAGCCACTTACATCGAAAAGAGCCATTGCGTCTTAAAGTACAGTAGCTATTTAATTCTGTCAATTAGTTGATTAAAAACTCTAATGTCTTGACGACAGCGAAAGACGAAGCAGATGGACTGGTAACCCTGATGATTTCCTTGTACGGCACAAAGAATTCGAAAGTGAAAGAGTTTTTTTTTTTTGAAGAGCAGCATTTTATCAGTCCAGTATTTTACGTTTTATATTACATTTTTCACATAAAACACAAATTCTATACACGGTTTTTATTTTCCCCAAAGTTCACTAATCTTAGTTGAAGCCCTACTTTTCAAGCGAAGTTTAAACGATAACCCTAAAATGAACCAATGGGAAAGCTTTATATTATTTCACAATCTGTCTCTAGGCGGAAGAGCAGCGTTTAGGTTTAGGGAAGTCAGACCAGGTTAATCATGTACTGGACTACGTGAGTTTATGTCTGCTGGTGGTTCAAAGAATACAGTGTCAGCATGAACAGAGAGAGATCACACGAAGCATTATAGTTAAGCAGTTATTTTTATTGCATGTCTTTAGCAGCAAAGTCAAAACCAGGATGTCACTGTTAACCAAATGTCTGATATGTTGATGATTTAAATTTAAAACAATTAAAAACGTTAACTGCTAAATGTTGTGGTGTTTACAGGTCAGGCTGTGTCCATCTGGTGCACTGTCTCCTGTACGACCTCCAGCTTTAAGGGGACTACTTTCTCAGTCAGGATCGGTGTCGTGCCTGGACGGTATTTGTATTTCATTTTCCTAGGACAAAGAGGAAAAAAATAGATGTTTAAGAGCTAGGATGGAATATGATCCAAAATCACTTTGGATCCCTGCACGGCAAAAGCCTACAGTGAATTTTCTTAAACTTAGACGGGTATCAGAGTAAAGGAAAGATGGAGGAGGACAAATAAAAGCATGTTAAAGTCTGATTTTTATTATTCACTTTTAAAACATCATACCTGTGAAACATAGCTATCATAACCTTTTGAACAATGTAATTGAAAGCTATTATTTTGTTTTTCAACGTGGTAAGTTGTTAAAGTTTTCTCTCCTCAGAATAAAGTTCTACTCATACAGGCCTACCTGTTGTCTTTGTACTCTGACTCCTGATAGGGTCTGATGTAGTCCACTCCTTGTCTGGTGATGACACAGATGTCGATGTTGTTGCCTGAGCCGAGGTCACTCATGATGCCTGCATGGATGGAGGCTCGAACCAGCTCCTTCGCCTTCTCCAGCTGAACATAAAGAAGAAGAAAAAGACCTTTGTCAGTCTTAAAGTCCAACGACAACTGTTACCAAATGTCTACAACTGTAACTTGTAGACACTGAAAGAGTTTTTAACATTTTATAATCTACACTGTAAACCTTTGATGTAAATTTACAGTGAAATCTGAACAGTATTTTACTGTATTCCTGTTATACCGTATCATACTGTAAACCGCAATGCAATCTGGGAGAAAAAAATGTGATTACAGAAAATTACAGTATAATCTACATAATTATTCTGTCTACAGTCCAGGCACATACGGTAATTGTGCAAATAAAAATACACACAACATGTAAAATGAATTTGTGATTAAGTTTAAATAATTCTTATCACTTTATATTATCAAATGCAACATACCTCTAAATCAGGTTTAAATCCATCCTCTAAAATCCCGAGAGCAGCCAGATCACCAGAACCTAAATGAACACAAAGTTAAGTCACCTGAAACATGTTGTAATAACAAAGTCATAGTCTGTAAAGTTTTCATTTCAAGGAACAAAGAATTCAATAAAAACACGATACAATAATAATGTTGTGTCACATACCCATTGCAAGGTAAGGCACCTGATCAACACTCCCATAAGGATCGACTGTGTACAGGTGGTTCCCAGTGCAGTCTACTCCTCCCAGTATAAGATTGGCACCAATTTGTCCGTGATACCTGAGATGGATTAATATCATGAATGTCTGAACCGAGTCACTTAATGTCACCTACTTCTACATACAAGTACACGTGTGTGCAGCACTAACCTATACAGCATATCCTGCAGTATGTTGACAGCCATGATGACACGAGGGTTCCTCCCACTGTTCAGGGAAAAGATGGTGAGGTTGGACGAGAGAAGCTCTGTGGTTTTCTCTGTATCTGCTGCTGTACCTGCTCCACAACAACTACAGACACAGAGAGAGGGATAAATTAGAGAGATTACAAAAGATAAGGTCAAATAAGAAACTGAAAAACGGAATCGCCACTGCTTTGCTTCAATGTGAACAATTCCTTCAGGTGTCCTAATATAATGCAATGAACCCACACTATGCAGTGCACAATGTAATGCCTGCATTGAGATTTTACTGTTAATTGCTGTACCAAAACCTACCAGAATCCAGGCTCTGGTTTAAACTAGAGCTTGTGCATGTTTACTGTATGTTGGAAGAAACAAATCGTGGGGCACTGTGGATGTTGTAGGACTTCCCCCTTGAGCACCAATTGTTCCTTTCTGCTTCGCCTTGTATTAAACATAACCTATTATTAAAAGGTCACAGTAGGGCACTGTGTAAATACTTGAAAATATGTAAAGGAGACTGTCAATACAGGGAGGAGTGCACTAAAGAGCTGATGGCAACGTTATACTACAGAGTGATTACAATAGCAATGATACATCTGAGAGTATTCTGTATGTGTGAAGGTATTTCTCCTCCTGTGGTTTCAGGCTAACACTTCTGGTACTTACTATATATTTGGAGAAATGTAATGGATCTTGGCACACATCTTGTCAGCCACCACTTCACTGGATGTAGCTCGTGTGTCTGCGCCCAGGACGACCCCATCCTGTTCCAACACAATTTTAATGACTGAGTTCATAACTCATAGTTATGATTATACAGTATTTGTCTCTGACAAGCCTTACAGTCACAGGTTCACAGAGAAAATACAAGTACACTGTCAATGAAGTCGTTAAAGTCTCGTTTGACCTTCTCAGAATTAAAAATATATGCAACTAGATGAATGAGTTACATCTCTCTTTGTCTGAAACAACACACACAGTGCCATGTTTTTTGCACTTCATGTTTTGCCAAAGCATTCAGGTGCAAAAATAACTTCATAGTTAAAAACTTTGTTGTTTTTTTCATTGATGCCAGTATGTGACATTTATGAGTTGCCTACCAAACAGTATTATGTTCAATGACAAAAACTTCTGGATTTGATGTTCTGTTAACGTAACTAATGTCATATTTATTCACTAGAACTCAAGTGCTATTACAAAGTTGGATAGGCCTTAAATGCAGTGCTACGTAGAATCTGTGCTCACCACTCCAGAACGATGCAAGAAAAAATTGATATGATAAAAAGAATAAATATATCTAATACAGCTACATCTACGGCTAATCTAGAATCACCAATGAACCTAACCAGCATGTCTTTGGACGGTGGGAGGAAGCTGGAGAACCTGGAGAGAACCCATAGACACAGGGAGAACATGCAGACTCCACACAGAAAGGCCCAGTCGGTCCATTAATTAGAACCCAGAACCTTCTTTCTGTGAGGCGTCAGTGCTAACAACCACACCACTGTGCTGCCCTATACAGTTTTGTTTTTTCATAATTTTTTATTTGTACCATACTAGAATGTATCAAACCAATAGCTGCCAGTAAACATAAAATCTGTCTGGTGTGCTTTTCAGTTCAATTCAGTTCATAATTCATGTGCTGAAACACAGATCTTATTATCTGAATAGTGTGAACCACAGTGATACTTGCCTTGAACACTACTCCTGCTATGGTGGTGCCGGTTTTCATTGGTTTTGGTGTCTGTCCTCCATCAAAGAGACCCTCTAATGCAGCGTTTCTAAAGTAAGAGGGAGACAGACATAAGGGGGAGGGGTAATCAGGTAGAGGTGTTGATGGTGGTGTAGGAGGGAAGGGGGTACACTCATGAGTACATAGAATTTTACCCAAATAACCGTGAACACACTTCACTGTATTGTTTCCTTGATTAAACAGACACACAAACAGGAGAAAGTTACTTTCGCTTTTGATCCCGATGAAAGCTCAGTGTATCCAACAGTTTCATTTAATTGTTGTCTTTACTGATACAATGTGCTGCTCGGAAAACATTAAAATTAGCTCATACCTTGCTGCGTTGTCGAAGTTAAAGCCTGGTGTTGGAGTTTGGAGCACATTTGATAGCGCCATACTGGATGTGACTGCGGCTTCTCTGCGCGTCTCGGTGCGCCTGAGGTCGCTGTTCTGAACGTCAGCTCTCCCTCGTCTCTTTCGATTTTGGAGTGAAAATGGAGAAACACTACACGGACTCACAAGTCAAAGGAGTCAGCACAGGGGTGAGTAAATCCGGACCGATTTAATTGTACTTTTAACCACGGATACAGCTCGAAGCTTATTGGGCGTAAAATGATTGATAATCGAGTTTGAGAGCAGGTGATGCTATACCTGAACAGTAATCTAAAACAACGTAAAATTACGTAGACCGGACCTTCCACGTGGCTTATTATTATAAAATAGAAACATTTAATCTGTCAGTGAGTACATACTTAACATTCCTGTATGGAAAAACACTGGCTACAGTTTCATTTTTAAGTGGATTTCCTCATATAGGCCATGCCCCTCACAGAACTCCAAGTCCCAGAATTCATAGCATTGTTAGACTTTACAAACGAACAGGAAACCATGAGGAAAAGGTGTACTTGTAATACAGTGTCAAAATATCTTGTATCCATAGTGGATGAATAGTCATTTGTACAGTGATGAAGAAGCAAAAGCAACTTTACCAACAATCTCATCCTCCTCTCTTCCTCTCAGACTACTGTCCTGGCTGTCATTTTTGATGGAGGGGTCGTGATTGGGTCAGACTCCAGGGCTTCAATTGGAGGGTAAGTATGTTAAGTATGCAAGCAAGATTCTTTTTACTATCAAACACTTGCATTGTGGCACAGTGGCGAGGTGGTTAGCACTGGTGGTTAGAAGGTCACCGGTTCGAATCCATGGGCCTGCTGTCCTTTCTGTCCTTTCTGTCCTTTCTGTCCTTTCTGTCCTTTCTGTGTGGAGTTTGCATGTTCTCCCTGTGTCTGTGTGGGTTCTCTCCGGGTACTCCGGCTTCCTCCCACCATCCAAAGACATGCTCGTTAGGTTAATTGGTGATTCCAAATTGCCCGTAGGTGTGCATGTGAGTGTGAATGTTGGCCCTGCGATGGACTGGAGACCTGTCCAGGGTGTACCCCTGTCTCTCGCCCGATGACAACTGGGATAGGCTCCAGCAGACCCCCGTGACCCCTAACAGGACTAAACGGGTTTAGAAAATGACTGACTGACTGACTTGCATTGCCTGTGACATGACATCTTATCCAATTTAGCTAATTTCACATAAAAAAATTCCTAAATTTTGGATGTTATTTTATGCAAAATTGCAACTTAAAGAGGTCTATGGAGGCCCAAACTTAAATTTCAAACTTTGTTTACAACCATTCTCAGGTTCCATATTTAAACTTCTGGCCTTCTATAGATTAAACATCTCCCTGCTGCTGTTATTCAGGTTCACGTTTTTGCCTGCACTAAAGTTTTTATGCATTCACCCTCTCTCTCTCCCAGGGATTATGTATCATCCAAAACCATCAACAAGGTGATTCAGGTCCATGACAGGATCTTCTGCTGCATA
This sequence comes from Planiliza haematocheilus, assembly GCA_005024645.1. Classification (NCBI taxonomy): domain Eukaryota; kingdom Metazoa; phylum Chordata; class Actinopteri; order Mugiliformes; family Mugilidae; genus Planiliza; species Planiliza haematocheilus. The sequence continues at coordinate 755,096 of SRSE01000302.1, read as the reverse complement.
GCTGGTTCACTTGCAGACGCTCAGGCCGTCACTAAAGCTGCAAAGTTCCACCTGTCCTTCCACAGGTATGCAGCCTTGACGTGTGTACATGTCTGCACACATGCAAAACATTTACAGCACATTAGCTTAACATGCTTAAGTAATATTTTAATGATCCTACTTTAGCTGTTTTGAACTCCTATATCTCACATACACAGCAATTATTAATCCAAAGTCTCTTATAGTGTCCAGATGGAGAGCCCTCCACTGGTGATTGCAGCAGCATCGGTGCTGAGGGAACTGTGCTATAATAACAAAGACGAGCTGCAGGCCGGCTTCATCACAGCAGGCTGGGACAAGAAGAAAGGACCACAGGTAGATAGGAGTGGTGAAGACAGTCAATTGATGAAAGCTGCATATACTGTTACTCCACCTTTGACATTCTCCTTCTCTCTCTAGGTGTACGTTGTGGCTCTAGGTGGGATGTTAGTCAGTCAGTCTGTTACCATCGGTGGCTCAGGCAGCACTTATATCCACGGCTACGTAGATGCTAAATACAAACCCAATATGACCAGAGAGGAATGTCTACAGTTTGCCACGAACGGTAATGTTATAGTATTTTACCCATGAACATAAATGCAAATCAATTCAAGACTTTTCAAGACAAATGTTCTGAAACTGGTTTGTGAATCCGGGAAAAATAAAGAATATGAACCAGAACCAGTGGGAATAACAATTTTAACTCAAGGTTTTCAGAGATTTAAACCACATCTTAATGTCTATCTATGTCTTCATAACTATAGCTTAACTTAGACATTGTAGAGATGACATGACCAAGGTATTAACACTGAACCGGACACAAATCATTTTTATTATTTATCAGTTTATACGGAACAGCCTCTTTTATAAGAGGAAGTCTTCTGTGTGTAGGACATAGTTAAAATGGAACATTTTAACTATAGATATTAGTTTTGACTCACTAGTTGTAGTTTTCTCTTTCTTCTCGTCTTGTCCAACTTAAACTATATTTGTATGGCTCATTTTATTATTCTTTCTTCCTTCCATCATTTGCTTCATCCCTTCGTCCCTCTGCTCACAGCGCTTGCTCTGGCCATGGGCAGGGACAACGTCAGCGGTGGTGTTGCTCACCTTGTGGTGATCACAGAGGCAGGAGTGGAGCATGTGGTTGTACCTGGTAACAAGCTGCCCAAGTTCCATGATGAGTGATCACCTTCTGACCTCCAACATTCAAACCACTGATGAAATTAATTAATTGGAATCCATAGTCACACTTATTACTAATTTGGTCTGCATAGGACTGGACATAGTCTAATTAAAATCTGAAGTACTTGTCACAGTTATATGTGTCCTTTCGCATGCTCTGTGTTTTTGTAGAAAATATGAAAGACAATAATAAACAATAATAATAATAAAAAATAATCCAAAACCAAAATTGTGATTCTTTTGTCTTTATTTGAGTTTGAATTTCAAAATATATTTTGTGGATTTATGAAATAAATAATACACACTTGTAGCTGGCACAGTGAAATTCAAGCTGTGACTGGTCGACGGCTCATTGCAGACTGAGGGATCACTTTAACTTTCTGTTTCGATTTAATTCAGGGAAACATGGAGTCCGCCTGATTTCTAACTGTAGCGTCGACGAACCAAACTATTTAGAACAGCTATTAAGGGTTTCCAAAACCAGATAGCAAAATAAACCCGGACCTGTCCTATTTTACTCGTTTCCGTTTACGTCTGGTCACCTTCAGTCAGGTACTGTCGTTGCTGTCGTTGCTGATTTCTCTGTTGTGTGTCACCATGTTGGGCGAAACGGAGCCACAGTGGTTGTCAGAAGAGGTGAAAACAGGAGTAAGTATGATATTTTTAATATATTTGGAAAACTTAGTGGCCTGTTTATATGCAGCTTCCGTAGCGTACTCCTCCCGGGCCACACGCGGAAATGAGTTTCACGTACGCGGAATACTGAGCATGGCCTTTCCTTGTGTCTGCAGACAACCATTATTGCCATAGAGTATAATGGTGGGGTCGTGTTGGGGTCTGATTCCCGAGTATCTGCCGGGTAAGTTAGTGTGTTCGTGTTCGTGTGCATGTGCATGTGTTTTCTTCACCATGATAATTCATAATTCATAAGTCATTGTTTATGTTCTTAAATCATATCTGTAATCCTTCTTCATCCTCTATTATAGTACCTTACTCCCTGTTTCCCTCTGTTTCCTCTTCTTCACCTCACAATCCCTCCATCCAGTCAAACTGTGGTGAACCGGGTGATGAACAAGCTGTCTCCCCTCCACGACAAGATCTACTGTGCTCTGTCAGGATCTGCAGCAGATGCTCAGACAATCGCTGAGATAGTCAACTACCAGCTGGATGTCCACAGGTAAAAACACTGATGGAAAGGCATTGTTGCTTTTATTGTATAGTATAAAAACATACAAGGCTGTGTATTTTTCCTCCAACAGTTTTTTTTGATTGATAAATATAAAAAAAAAAATATAAAAATTTGCAGATAAAAATCCTCAAATACATTATGAATTGCTGTAAGTCTGCTTGAGTTAAAGGCAACAAATAAATAAAATACATACATACAGTCATATTATCATTCCAAAATCCCCACAAGTCTAACCCCACTGGAGCATATCACACTAACACGATGCATGAAGATTATGCTTCTTTTGTCTGGACACAGACTTTGTGTAGATCATGTCAGGCTAAACAACATCACAGTTCAGTGAACTGAGTACAGCTTGGATATCCTGGGTTCTGCATGACAAACATTTCAAACCATGACACATAATTTAGTGTGTAATATTGTGTTTGTTTGTTTTTTCATCAGTATCGAGATAGGTGAGGACCCACAGGTTCGCTCAGCTGCCACTCTAGTGAAGAACATCTCATACAAGTACAAGGAGGAGCTGTCAGCACATCTTATCGTGGCTGGATGGGACAGAAGAGATGGAGGGCAGGTCAGTAAACACATGTTATTGGTGACAGTTTGGAGGGAAGAAATGAAGAAAGGTCACTGAGAAAATTAAGTTATTAATGCTTATGAATCGTCTGGTGAGGTCTTTGATATGCAGAGTAGCTAGAGAGGAGACATTCAACAGTATAGTTCGTCCATGGTTCAATATGTACCTTAGTTTTTTGTTTCGGTTGGTCGCTAATTTTCTTTCATCCCCAGGAGGCAGGACTCTGTGTTGTCCCCCAACTTCCCCCAACTTTAGTGCATAGTGATTTTATATAGACTCGATGTGATGTTTCCTTGTCTCAACGTGCAGATATATACGTCTTATACACGCAAATCATGTAAACTAGTCATATACAAAGTCAAAAATACTGCAATGCACAAGTCATATTGAACCATGGATACTGTAATGAATGGTTTAATATTTCATGGAGAGTTGTGTCATCCCTAGTAGCTGCTAATGTTGTGTTATTGCTTTAAATAAAGGATATTTTTGTGCCAACATACTTGATGTTTCAAGCATCCATAAAGGTTGACATTTCTGTTCTTTGTTCTCTTCTGTTGCGATGACCTTTGACCTCCAGGTGTTCGCCACTCTGAGTGGGCTCCTGACAAGGCAACCATTTGCAGTTGGTGGCTCTGGCAGCTCATATGTTTATGGCTTTGTTGATGCAGAGTATCGCAAAGACATGAGCAAGGAGGAGTGTCAGCAGTTTGTTGTCAACAGTGAGTCTTAGTTTTATTTCTTCTCATATTTAAAGGTGTAAGACACTATTGCTGCATCTTGTACCAAGATCTATAGTTCCATTGTTTTATTATATTATTTTAAAACAAAATCATTCACTTTAACCTCCTCACCAGTCTTACTCTTCTTCTTTCTTCTAGCTCTCTCTTTGGCGATGAGCCGTGACGGCTCCAGTGGTGGTGTGGCTTACATCGTCACCATTGATGAACACAGCACAGAGGAGAAAGTCATTCTAGGAAATGACTTACCCACCTTCTTTGATCAGTGATAGCTGTTTTTTTTCACATTAGCCATGTTTTTTGGTACAGCTGTCGGCTGATTTCAATAAAAGAAAAAAAAATACATTTGTGTCTAATTGTCAAGTTTTCATTATATTTTAATCAGCTGATAAGTTTTAAAAAATAAGCAAACAAGAACTCTAATAAACTGTCAAATACATTTTATTGAGTTTCAAAGGGATGACAGGGAACATTTCATTAGCTGTGACTTCCCTTTCTTATGTTTTGTTCTATTGAGTGTCAGAGTAGAGAAAAACTGATGTTTGAGGCCCCTGATGTTCCTCCCTCTATAGCTAGTCAAACAGAAACAACCCCACATTTTTTGTAACATAGTTGTGGCAACAGGATTATGTCACCAAATGTTTCCAGCACTTGACAATCATTTTTAATTCAAATAGATTAGTTTAGCAATATTAGCATGCCTGTATGACCACTGGCCATCAGCCTGTACAACTTAGTGGGTCTAATTATAAACTTTCCTTCACATTTAAGATATATCCTACAATAGCTGAATCCAATGGAATCCAACATCTCTTCATTAAGTGAATTATGTGTATTCTCTTAAGAAGTTAAAGAAGTAAAAACCTTTTTAAACCATCATGACCTCGAAAAGGATATTCACGCTCTAATAAGCTCCACACTGGACTACTGCAATGTCCTGTGTCTCCCAGTCCTCTGTTGGCTGCCTTCAACTTGTGCAAAATGCAGCTGTACGTCTTTTAACTAGCACTAAAAGAAGAGCACATAACTCCTATCCTGTATTCCCGCCATTGGCTCCCAGTCCATTTCAGAATTGAATTTAAACTTTAAATGTTTTAAAGCTCTTAACAGCCTTGCCCCATCTTACTTGTCTGAGATACTGACCATTCGTGAGTACAGTAGAACTTTGAGGTTGTCAAATCATCTCATATTGGAAGTGCCCAGGACAAAACTCAAACTCTGGGGTGACCGAGCCTTTTCAGTTGCAGGCCTGAGCTCTGGAATAAGCTCCCCAGTGACATGCGTATCATTACTGACTGGGGCCTTTTTAAATTAAGGCTTAAAACGCATCTTTTTAAAATGGCTTTTAGTACCTGGTAGTGTGGTGACACTATAGGTATTCTATTTTTTTATTTTACTTTTTATCATCTCATTTATTTTTTTTAGCTTTGTTTTTGCTACTTGTTTTCCGGTGTGTTGTTTAAAATCCTTTTGTTAAGCACCTTGGTTCACCTGTGGGTCGAGGTGCTATATAGGCCTAGTACATTTACGTTTACATTTACAAGAAGGCTGTCAAACATACCAGATATTATAACAATAGAATGATGCTCATTTGGTTATTTTGCATTATAATGGTATATACAAAGATTCGAAATAGCTCAGAACTGCAGCAATTAAAAAAAAACTTGCTTCTCTTCAGTGCAGTGATGAGCTCTACTGGGAGGATTTCAGGGAAACCCCTCGTTCTGCCAGAAAATGAAACTGAAAGTAAATGAAAACCTAAAACGCTAGCACCGCGACAGACAGAGCAGGTCATACGAGGACGACAGAGGCTAAAAAATGGCTGGTAACACAGCAACAATAACTCACAAAGTCGCTGCTTTGATTTTGTCAGTTTGCGTCGACTTTTCCGTCTTTTACGCGTCAGGATTTGCTGTTGCTCACGGCGTGTTTGGGCATCTTGCTCGTCTCTGGGTCTGTGCGTTTCTCCGGTGGCTGGTACTTACAGCTGTATCGCTGCTCACACTCGGGGACGTTAAACCGCTGCTGATTCGTGTTATAATATCTCACAGTCTACTACCAGCTGTGTTTGAAACTGGGTCCAAGGCTCTTTATAATGAGGAGGACCTGTGTGGACAGTTGCCTGATGTGCGCTGCTGGCTGATGTTTGCCGGAGCGTCACTGGCTGCTGCGCTGTTTTGGGAGATAACTATCCCGGACACTGACGAAGCAGCCGGCGGCAAAGAGGGGAAACAAAAGGCCAGAGTGCTGTTTATGAGAGTCCTGCACCTGTTCAGACCCGAGTACCCACTGCTGTTTGGAGGGCTCGTCTTCCTGTCACTGGCAGTCATCTGTAAGTGCACAACAAATGATTATATTTTCATTCCGTAGAAAATAAGTTGTTAGTGATGCTAACGAAATAGTTTGGACCCCTAATTAAAAACCATAAACACAATATTGTTAAAATATTGTTAAAAACTTATTTTAAATAGTGTTAGCTTATAGTTGTGGACTTTCAGAGGAACATGTTAACATGGGGGGCACAGTGGAGAGGTGGTTAGCACTGATGCCTAACAGCAAGAAGGTCACCTTCCTCCCACGTCCAAAGACATGCTCATTAGGTTAATTGGTGATTCTAAATTGGCAGTAGGTGTGCTTGTGAGTGTGAATGGTTGTCTGTCTCTGTGTTGGCCCTGCGATGGACTGGCAACCTGTCCAGAGTGTACCCGATGACAGCTGGGATAGGCTCCAGCAGACCCCCGTGACCCTTAACAGGACTAAACGGGTATAGAAGATGAATGAATGAATGAATGAACATGCAGATGTTGTAGCTGTAGTTGTTTTTTGTGTACACAAGACTAAATACACAAGAATAAAAATGTTAATGTGATGTTGATTGTCCTGACTGATGTATATGATTATGTCTGTGTGTTTGTCTTCTTAGTTGAGATGTTCATCCCATTCTACACTGGGAGAGTCATTGACATCCTTGGCAGTAACTACCAGCACAATGAATTCCTATCTGCACTCCTCTTCATGGGCTTGTACTCTCTGGGAAGGTATGGAGCAACATTTTGCCTCCACATTCGCCCCTGAACATGTACGTATCTGTGTCGTGTCTAACTGATTTTTCTGTTTGATTAATCGTCTAGTTCTTTGAGTGCTGGCTGCAGAGGAGGCTTCCTACTTTGTGCCATCAGTTCCTACACACGCAGAGTAAAAGGGAAGCTATTTCAGGCTTTGACCAGACAGGAAATTGGATTCTTTGAGACCATAAAGACAGGTAAGGCTGTCATAGCGTAACATGTATTGATGCACACAAAAACAGAATGAGTCATGTTAAGGCTAAATAGTATATGAAGCATTTTAGTTTCAGTGCAACTGAGGACACAACAGAAGATAACTGTTGAGACAAATCAAGCCGGACATAAAAAGATGGGACATCAGAACACTAAAAGAACACAATGAGAGAATATAATGTTTGTTCATTTTCTGTGCAGGTGAAATCACATCTAGATTGTCTAAAGACACAACCCTGATGGGAAGAACTGTGGCTCTGAATGTCAACGTGCTGCTGAGGACATTCTTCAAGACACTGGGCATGATCTCTCTGATGATGACTCTGACATGGAAGCTCACATTCCTTGTGCTGATGGAGACGCCAGTCACTGGTCTCATACAGAACATCTATGACACTCACTACCAGGTAAATCTGGTTAATGTTAAATAGTGAAATAACAGTCAGTCTGTGGAGTTGGCTGTATATAACCTTCATATACATACAAGTATATGTATACACAAACTCATTTCATCAAGTAATCTTTCATTTGAAAGAATTCAGTGAATTATTTGTGTGGTTTCGAGCCATGTATTTCTTCCAGACCAAAAAGACATAAATTCTAAACTGAGAGTTTGGGGTGGTTGCTCGTGACTTACTTCTATTACCGTATAAGCCGTAATTTAACTTGGCTAAATAAGGATTTTTTTACTGGAATTCTTGTCTTCTTTTAATTCATCCTCAGAGGTTGTCACTGGCAATGCAGGACTCAATGGCTCTGGCAAATGAAGCTGCGAATGAGGTAGTGTCGGGCATTCGTGTGGTACGAAGCTTTAAGACAGAAAAACATGAAGCTCGTCGCTATGACAACCGTTTGATGGACTTGCAAAACCTGAAGTCCCGCCGGGACCTGGTCTCGGCTCTTTATCTGCTTGCACGGAGGGTGAGACGTTTGCGTTTTTGCATGCCGATTTATGTGGATCCTTTATATGCATGAATGCACATCACCTTATTTAACAATATTTGTTCTTGTGTGTACCTGTACAGTTCACAGGGTTGGCTATGCAGGTGCTTGTGTTATACTACGGCCGTCTTTTCATCCAGAGGGGACAGATGACTACTGGCAACCTGGTGTCCTTCATTCTGTACCAGTCAAATCTCGGAGACAACATCAGGGTATCCCATCATACTTCATGAATTGTTGTCAGTAAACGTTTAAGTTTAGCAGTTAGGAAAGGCAAGACACTACCAAAAAGGTTTTGAGGTTGCTTTGAATCAAGTAGTATGACCTTCCATGTCCTTATAATCTATGCAATTTGATAATGATCAGTTTACCAACCCTGTCCTATTCCTGTCATCTTCCAGACTCTCATCTACATCTTTGGTGACATGTTGAACTCAGTGGGGGCAGCTGGGAAAGTGTTTGAATACCTGGACCGAAAACCTCTGGTCAACACCGACGGAAAACTCAAACCTGATCAGCTGAGAGGACAGATCAGCTTCCACCAGCTCAACTTCACCTATCCTTCAAACCCTGACAAAACAGTACTGCAGGTAAAGATGCTTGATAGATGGGGTGATTTTTAAACGTAACTTTGGAAAATTCACAAAAAAAATATTGAAATATAACAGAATAGAGTAGAGAAACAACGGAATTAAATAACTTTAAGTGTGTCTGCTGGATAAATTTCAAATACCAAAGAGCGTACTTGTATGTCATATATAATTTTCTTCAGGACTTTTCATTGGAGCTGAAGCCAGGTCAGATGACAGCCCTGGTGGGTCCATCTGGAGAAGGAAAAAGCACCTGTGTGAGTCTGCTGGAGCGTTACTACGAGCCGCAGAGTGGAGAAATCTTACTGGACAGCGAACCACTGAAATCCTATGACCACCGTTTCCTCCACAAGAAGGTCGTTATTATTCACTAGAGCCTTTTCTGATGAGTCATGTTAGTCTTTGTTGAGAGCTTCTGTCTCCAGTATCTGTGTAGTTTTTTTGCAAATTGAAAGCATCTGAAAGCACTTTCTACTTATCTGCACAGTCAAAATATAAGATAAAATAATACTTTAATTAAAATTTTGGTCAATAAAATATGAGCTAAGAGGAAATTCTCACAGTTAAAAACAAAATCAACAATTGACAATTTTGGGGGATACATTTACCTGATTAGTAATATATATTTAACTGTTAATGTAAAATTACAACATATATTATTCTTGTAGTCAGTCTGATGAGAGTGTGTTTCACAGATTGCCGTGGTGAGCCAGGAGCCTGTGCTGTTCTCTGGCTCTATCAGAGACAATATCGCCTACGGGCTTACTGGCTGCTCATTGGATGACATCCAGGAAGCAGCACGCAAAGCCAACGCCCATGACTTCATCGTGCAGCTGGAGAAAGGCTACGAAACAGGTGAACTGCTTTGCATGGCTGAACGCAGACATAAAGAGCTGCTTTGTGTGAATGATCTTATCTGATGATGATGAGCAGCTCTGGATACAGATTCAGTTTTTCCAAAATAACAATCTATAAACCTATATAACCATTTTCTTAAAGGGTTACAGTCATGTCTTTATCTGTTTTACTTTTACTTATTATTATAACGTCCCTCCTTTCTCAGAGGTGGGTGAGGGTGGCGGCCAGTTATCCAAGAGCGAGAGGCAGCGGATTGCTATCGCTCGAGCTCTGGTCAGACAGCCCCAGGTCCTGATCCTGGATGAAATAACCAGCTCTCTGGACACAGAGAGTGAAAATAAGGTTTGTTGAAACTTTTAACACTAATCACTGAACCACAAGTGTCACTGTATCTATGAATGCATGATTAAAAGTATTCACTTTTACAATAGGTGGTTGTTTGGGACTAAAAACAGGAAGTCAGTATCTAGTAGATATGCAGTGACAGACAAAAATCTATTCTTTATATGTTGCTCACGCTTATAACTCACAGCTCACAGCTCTAAATTATTAAGCTCTTGATTACAAAAATAACTTTAAATTAAAAAAATATATATACACAGTTATGTAAAATAATATGTGTAGTGTCTTTGTCTAGTGCCACTACAAAATATACATGTACTGCATATAATGGAGCATATAGAAAAATGTCCCTGACAGTCATGCAAACCAAATTCTTTATTATTGCTTTTAAAAACATTCCTCACATCAATATGTCAGTCACTGGCCTTGTTTGCATCATCTCTCATGCTGATGACACAACCTGTTTTGAGCTACTGAAGTAAACAGCTGCATAGGTCTTGTGACATTATGAAGCTTCCCTTTTTTCTTTATTTAAACCTTAAAACGATATTCATGCAGGTGTTTCTCCTTTAGCTCTGCTTTAGCCTAAACATAGATAACAGGTGGATACGTAATGAAAAAGTCTAAATATTTCTATCATCTGTCTTTACAGGTTCAGCAGGCCTTGGCTCGTTGCCCCAACCAGACCCTTCTGGTGATCGCTCACAAGCTGAAGACCATCGAGAAGGCGGATCAGATTGTTGTGATCAATGGAGGCAAAGTTGAGGAGCAAGGGACTCACCAGGAACTGATGGACATGAAGGGGAGCTACTATAAACTGAGAGAGGAGCTCTTCACTGAGGGAAACTCACCAGAGTGACGAACTGTCGTCTCTTTCCTGTCGTGACGTTGTACCTTGATGTGCTTGGAGAGATCTTATGACTGTGTTTGTAATGATACTAACTGCAGCTAGCCTGAAAATGTGCGAGAACAAGCTGGAGTTTCTGTAAATAAAATATTCGGATTGTTGTGAATGAATGGAGAAATTAAACTGTATATATATTTTTCTGAATCGATGGTTCGTATTTATTTTACACATCAAATTGCATTTCTTAGTGATTATTTCTGAGATCTACTGGATGTCCTGGTTGTGGCTAAAGAGAAGAATTAATGTTTGAAGCCGTGCACCATGTACACCATAAACTGACTTATCATCAGAGGGTTCAAAGGTTGTTTATGGTTATTATTTCCAAAAAATAAAGGTTTGACCAACGTCACCAGACATGTATCTGAATGTGTTATTTTCGGTTGTATTTGTCATGTCTTGTGTCTTTATAAAACTCTTTTACCAAATACTTTCACAGGACAGTTTAATTATATTAAGACTGAATATAAATGGAGAACAACAACCACAGTGTGATCAGATATGATGCACACAGAGTGATTATGTAAATGAGATGCATGTATTAAGAGTAAAACATTTAAATAAACGTATACTGTACTGAGAGATGAACAGAAGATATTTATTAAATAAATAAAGGTCAAAGATCAAATTACATTATTGCTACTAATGATATTATTTATTTTTTAAATCTAGAATTAGTTTAGCTGAGTACAGTAATCACATTCGTAATCTGAGGACTTTTTAATCATATAATCAGTCTCTGCTCTGGTTTAAGCCACCAGACAACATTTTAGCTGCAGAGCATGAAAACGAAAGAACGTCTGAGCATTGTTGAGCATAAAAACCTGGGTTGGGTTTTATTGTCTGAATTGACCTGGAAAGTCCCTGACTATCAGCGCTGTTTTTTACTTTGTGGCTGTGAGGCGTTTTGGAAAGTTGCCTGGTGATATGGTTCATGTCGAAACACCAACCCCCTCTATCGACAAGACAAAAAAACCTGGCTCAGTTTAGGTAACGACTGTCGCCATTTCACTGCTTGTGTTCACAAAATGGCGACTGAAGTCACGTGTCACAGATGGGACAGATATTTGTTTCTCCAAGATTTTAGTGATTTTTAAAACTTTGATCATGGGAAGGTTTTATGAAGACACATGTGTGAATCGCTCCGTCAACTGTACTCAAACTGCAAACTGAGATTTCAAAGCACAGCTACGCTAAAAGTGCATGTGCAGGATGTTGGGTTTAACACCCAACCCATGAACTAGATATTACACCAAAACTGTGTCATGTTTATTTCAAAGTTACCATTTATATATTAAACATTTCTTGCATGGACTTTAAATATTATGCTGCACAGACTGAATTAATGTCCCTTTCTTTTAACTTTTAAATTTAGCTGAACTTATTTTCATTTTGCATACTTTAATTTTAACTGAAGGACTATGGTCTCCTCTGAGGTAGAACCCCGGTCTTATATTTATTGTTATACTGTACGTGCTAATAAAATGCGTGGAGGCGAAAACTGCCTGTAAACCATTAATCTAAAAACACGCCAGTTTGGAGTTAAAATGCCTCCATCAGGCGCAGTGACTCATCCTTAAACTTGGCTGCTTCCCATCAGCAATTGATACCGCCTGCGGTCACAAAGGCAGGGAGGGCACAGAGCTGACATTGCCGCCATCTTAAGCCGACACAAGAAAACACAAAATGGCCGGCGCCGTGAGAAAGAGAGAATGTTAGAAAATGGTCTGTTACGGCAAATAAAAGATGATCTACAGTTATGTGGCCGTCTGTCAGCATGGTATAACAGGAGAGAGAGTCATGTGCATCCTCAACACTCAGTGTTAATGTACATTAGTGTGTCTCTCTGTAGTCGGATATAAAGTGTGTGCCATGCGGCTTTTTGTCTAACCAGTTCTGCACCATGCCGTTGCACAATTTTACCGAGCTGGAAAGTCCCTCTCTGTTTTTTCTTTCACTTTCTTTCTCTTCTATCTACTGTTGTTGCCTAACTTAACCGAATGCTGACACACCCAAGCATGTGACTGAAAGCATTATGTCTCTTCTACCTTTTAGATATAAGGTTTGTGTTGCTCCTTTTTCGGGAGCTGACACAGTTTTATGTTTGACATAATTATATTTAAAGTAATATATAAATGCCTGAACTGTATAAACTCTGTAATGTCTGTATTAAAATTTCAAACATTCGACTGACTGTCAGATCCAGAGCAACACTTAGACGTGTACAAGGATATTTTGACAGAAAAAGTGCCCATTGATGAAGAAACTCTGGCTTTCACAACAACCAGACTTGTGTCTTTTCAGGTTTCATCTCTACAGAAGTCCATCTGTCCTGCAAATACTTCTGCTCTGCTTCAGTTAATGCGTCATGAAACCAGGCCTTACCTAATCAGGTCAAGTGAGCAAAACAAAGTAATATACTTTAGGCCTATTGCATATATTGTAATATATATATATTTATTTCATTTAGAGCCTTAGACCCTGCTGAGTCATGTTGTGTTGATGGATTAACTTCACTGTAACTTGATCCTTACTTCTCTTTTCTCTAAATCAAAAATAATAAAGGAACTGGTGCAGCACGAGGCACAAGAGAAATGACGCTAATGTAGCGTACCTTCCACAGCTCATCTCACTTTGTTTGACACAAGTTAATAGAATAGAATAGAATAGAATAGAATAGAATAGAATAGGCAGGTAAATTTGTGAAACTGTTGAGTGAAAAAGATGATTTTGAAAAGTCTTATTCTAATATTGCTTTCAGTTTAGTGTTTGGAGGTAATGATAACTACATACAGTATCTCTTATTGACAGGTAAAGCCCCACTAACGTTTGTGAATCCCCTGACTTCCCCTGGGGAGAATGACAATTGCAACTATTACAGTTGATATGTGGTTTCTTAACCTCATGGTAATAAAAGAAAAAAAAAGCTCCTCTCAGGGAAGTCCCGGGCAGTGAAGAAGGTTAAGACATGAACACAATCCTGTGATCAACCTGTGGTGTAATAGCGCCACTGTTGGTTCAGTTTGGCGCTTTTATCAGCAGTCATGTGTTTTCTTGGAAGCGGGCAGCACAGCAGATTGGTGAAAGGGGATTTTCAGTGAGCTCAGAGTGGAGTCACTGCTCTTGACTGCCATCTAGTGAGGGAAACAAAACAAAAAGTGCAAATGGAAAAACACAAAAGAGATGAGCAAAACAAGAAGTGGTTAGCCACCGATCAGTTAAGACATTAAAACCACTGACACCAGAAGTAGATAATTTTAGACCAGACCAGGCCCCATAGCAATGACTCTTCTTGTTTTCAGCAGCCGTCTCCAGCAGGATGCAGACTGACACAAACACACACACAAAAACACTTTAGGAACAACTAAAAAAAACATGAAGAACATCTCAAGGTGTTGACCTGGCCTCCACATTCACTAGATCCCAAACTGATCAAGACCCCTCCTCTCACATGCCTCCCCACTAACAACATCCTGTTCCCAGACACCAGAGGACACTCTCAGATGTCCATGTCCAGTCTCTGGAGAGTCACCACAAGGGAGACCTGCACAAAAGTATGTTTTATTGATCTGTAACAGTGTTTATAGTTATTTGAAGAACAGGTTTTGTGTTTTGATAGACCCCACATACAAAGGGAACCACAATCAAGTATGTGCTGAGAGGTGACAACATCTGAAGCCACAGGGCCACAAAACACAAACCAAAGCCCACACACTGCTCACATGTTGACTCAGTGCTCAGATCCTCTCATTAAAGACGCAGTATTGTGTTTTAGTTTCAGCAAAAGGTTTAAAACACAGACAATTTAGACTCTTCAGGAGGGAGGGATGAAAGCGTGCTGAGTGGATCAGTGCAGCTGAATTTCCATTAGAGGTCAGTCTTTCAGTTTCCACCACAGCAACAGAAGATTCCCAGGATGTCAGGAGTTTATGTGATGTAACGTAACCAACAGCACTATAAAAACCATGTGACTTTCTGTAGCTGAGCCTGGTGATCAGCAACGCCAAGCTAACTGCCACAAGTCGCAGAAAAATATTTGAATGATAGACCTCGAGTGCCCCCAAGTGGGAAAAAGAAATAAATGAATACACAGAATACAATCTAATCATATGCTGTACTAACAGATATCTAATTATGAACACACTTTTATGATTTCAAGCAGTGTTCAAAACCACTTATATTTTAAATTCCACCTGAATGCCACAGTGGAAAACACAGTGATCTGTTCCTCAGAACGGAGGGAAGTTTGATGCACTGGTGAGTCCATTAGACTCTACACTTTAGAGTCAGTCTCCTGTTACAGCTTCTTTTAGCTCTTTTTTGAGTTAACCTCTTCTTTAGTTATTTCATCTTTGTCCCTTCACCATCGCAAATATTGTTCCTTGATAGATATTTTATCTATCCCTTAGGAAATTTGGTGTCCAGCAGCTTCATTGCATAAAAACAGACATGAAAGATATTTAAGTTATATAATAATCTGAAAAGGGGCGGCACAGTGGCGAGGTGGTTAGCACTGATGCCTCACAGCGAGAAGGTCCAGGGTTCTAATCCATGAGCTGACTGGTTCCTTTCTGCGTGGAGTTTGCATGTTCTCCCTGTGTCTGTGTGGGTTCTCTCCAGGTTCTCCAGCTTCCTCCCACCATCCAAAGACATGCTGCTTAGGTTCATTGGTGATTCTACATTGGCCATAAGTGTGCATGAATGAGTGTAAATGGCTATCTCTCTCTGTGTTAGCTCTGCTATAGACTGGAGACTTGTCCAGGGTGGACCCCTGCCTCTAGAAATCTCTAGGAATAAGCGGGTATAGAAAATGAATTAATGAATGAATGAATAATCTGAATAATGCTATGTAAAAAATATACAGTAGTATAGTCCAGTAGGTTCCTCACAAGGAGGTGTTGTAGAGTCGTATCGCCTGATGGACAAATGACCTCCTCAACCTGTCCATGGAGCAGGACAGAGACACCAGCCTGTCACTGAACAAGCTTCTCTGCCTGACTGTGGTGTTGTGGTGGACGTTGTTTATGAGTTTGTTCACAGCCCTTACATCTGCCACTGATGTCAGTGACTCCAGCTCTGCCTCTACCACAGAGCCCTCCTTCTGTATCAGTTTGTCCAGTTGTCTGTGAATGTGAATAAGGACTGGCTGCACAGAAAACTGGCTGTAGAGGAA
This sequence comes from Planiliza haematocheilus, assembly GCA_005024645.1. NCBI lineage: Eukaryota > Metazoa > Chordata > Actinopteri > Mugiliformes > Mugilidae > Planiliza > Planiliza haematocheilus. The sequence goes on along the minus strand of SRSE01000302.1, from coordinate 739,300 downwards.
AATATAAACCAGATTTTAAGAGTTTAAACACCTGTGTGACCTGGATGATGTCATATTGTTGTTGTGACTTTTTGCAGACTCTTAATGTAACCTCAGTTTAGGTTTCATGTTGGTATATGTATGCAGTGTCTTACAGTCTGTATCATCTTAGTGATACGATACAGGAAGAGTATCTGGTGGTGTGTTAAGACTTCACAGGAAACCACAGGCTTGTAAGTGAAGGAACGCTTGGTGAACCTAATGGACCACATCACTCACATCAAAGAAGTTTCATGACCTTTAAAGAACACTGAAAACTTTCTAGTGAATAAACTTCTGCTCTGTTACCATGCATGGTTAATGTGTACATCAGAGCAGGATAATTGTTGTAGGTAAGTAAAATTATATGATACAGAAACTCAAGTCTCTCTCTTTTTTTCATATTATCAACCTGGTAATATGAACAGTATATGGCAGTGAAGGGCACTGTGGCTATCAAGAGGAAATGCAAACCACATTCAAAAAAGTAAATGCATAAATAAATCTTACAGCTGTACTGGTGGCATTTTATAAATATACTTTAGGTAATATGTAGAAGAAATCTAGTACCACATACAATCTCTAGAAAACATGGCTAATTACAACACTGCCGTAAACCTAAATACCATTTTCAAGTCTGTTTTAACTTGAAAATCACAACTGACACATGGTTTTCTGGTTTTAATCCTTCTCCTCTTCATAAAAAGACTTTCTTATTGTCTTTATCTGGAGCTGATTTGAGGTGTCAGCAGTCAGAGCTCAATCTCAGGTGGATATCTTCTTAAGTTAGCTATGAATATTACATTTTGTTTCCACAGACATTGTTTTCTCTGAGCTGCAGCAGATCGGCTGTAACAGGCAAATTCTTTATTTTGTTTGTGACATTTCTGTAATTTTGAGTTGCAGTTCAACTAATAATTAGTTCATTGGAAATTATATAATTAGAAATAAGTAAATTTAATGGACAAGATCATCTTGAACTTATCAAACATGATTTAAAAATAAGAATATATGTGCCATTATAATGTGTTTTGTATAATAGAAGTACTCAGTTATCATCAGACTATAAGCTACTGTAGTGACTAAACTGCCCTCCTTCTCCACGTTTGGGTGATGTTCCCATATAATGATCAAATGTTACAGCAAAAACATGATTATACTGATACAAAAAAATTGCTGGTTGTGACGATGTGATGCTGATGGAAAACAAAAGAAGTCGCATGATCTTCCACCCCATGATTGATGACGCTATACTGCCACCTGTAGGAGACCTGACGTAACCCATGACAGACGGACAAACAGTTGTGGCTCCTATAGCTACCATTCACTAGCCATGGATTCTACCTTTTAGAGCATAGACATGACAACATAAGACAGACAATAACTCTGAATGAGTTGTTACTAAATTAAACTGCAGGCAACTAAAGGGCTACACACCAGAGGCGATTGCTCTAAGACTACAGGGGAGGCTCAGCCTCCCCTAAAATATCCCTGGCAATTTCGTCAAATACTACGAATTTACATTACTACTCAAACTAAAATGTGCTAGAACATGATCGACTTCATGGCTACTTCTTATAATAACATAATCATTAATAAGTTTTATCCGTTCGTCTATCGTGATTTTTTTCTCATATTGCTGTAATGGCAAGGTCCGTTTAAAAACCCACTGAGGCTCGGCTTCAATGGACTTTCAAAGGAGCTTCAGAATGGGCCGATCTCAGGACAAAAAAGCTGGACGTTTATCTGATAAACGCTCCAAATTAAATCGTCACTTCCAGGGAGGCCGGGCGTCTCTGGGAGTCAATGGGCAGTGGGATGTACCTGGACGCCGAACTTCTGTATGATGATTGGATGAACTGTTAACGTGGCTGGAACTCGTCGTGATTGACAGCGCTTTAAGACTATAGAGAGTGAGGAGTTGTCGTCATGCTACAGCTTCTCCAAATACCGCTGTTTTGCTGTTTTATGTAAGCTTGTCCCTGTAAGGTCCATTTTCTTTCCCCTTTTTTCTTTCTTACTTTTCTTGTATCTGTCCCGCCGAAATAATAAACGCGTAAAAATTAATGTTTCGTCACTCCTCCGTTAAGTCTGAGGGCGTTGCCCCTGGCAACCGATAGCGTCTCCTATCATCGTGGCCGACCGGCTCAGACCCCGTCCAAATCAACCCAGATCGGCACGTGACAAGCTCGGATGAGTGGCGAAACGTCTTCTCGAAAAATCTACAAGTCCAGTTGCCTTTTTTGAAACTTTTTGGATTACCATGACCTGGATGACTGAGAACCTTCACAGACATAAATTTAATGATGTAATAATTGGCCAATTTTACAAAACTGGGCTTCCCCTATTTGAAAGACCAGCAGCCGCCACTGCTACACACACAGTTGTATGTATAACATCAGTATGGTTATTATAAAGTCCTATGTAAAGGCCACCAGATGGCGACGTTACACTATACATTTCTACAGTTTGGAAAGTGAAACTCTAAAGTGGGTCAGTAGATGGCATTTTACCACTGCCTCCTACCGGAGATGTTCTATGCAAGAATCAGAATCAGAAAGAATTCATTTTTCATGGTTTTCTTATAGGACAGGTCACTCTAAGTCACACTAATGTAACATATTCTCTGTACCATGCAGACAGTGTTTATCTTTTTTTTTTTGTAATGCTTTTGGATAAGAAAAAGACTAATCAGCAGTCACTGATATGAGAGATCTTGTGCTTTTTATTGCATTAGTATAAATACAGAATAACAGAGCAATATGACACATGTATATTGATATACTGAAATATGTACATCATCATCCAACATCATCATCAAGTTTGACGAAGACACCGCTGTCTAATCTCCCATGATGACGAGACAGCCTACAGGAGGGAGGCGTCCCACCTGGGGGACGTGCCGGGAGAACCACCTCCTGCTGAACGTCAGCAAAACTAAGGAACTGATAGTGGACTTCAGCAGGAAGCAGCAGAGGGACTAACATCCACTCATTATCTATGGCTCTGAGGTGAAAAGAGTGGACACCTTCAGATACCTGGGAGTGACCATCTCACAGGACCTGTCATGGACTCACCATCTGAACATCATGGTGAAGAAGGCCAGACAGCGTCTCTACCTTCTCAGAAGCCTCAGAGACTTAAAGCTCCCTCTCAAGGTGCTCAGGAACCATCAGAACCCCCCTCCTCAACCTGCAGGACATTTACACCAAATGTTGCAGGTTAAGGGCCACAAAGATCCTGAAACAGCCCAGTCACCCCGGACACTCCCTCTTCTCTCTACTGCCATCAGGACGACGTTTCCAATGCCTGAGGACAAAGACTGAGAGGCTGAAGAAGAGTTTCTATCCACATGCCATCCACTCACTCATCTCTGAGCCTTAACTGGACTTAAATATCACTGCACTTTATTCATTTATTCTTATTCATCTAGTTTAGATGCACTGCAAGTTTGGTAAGTAGAGATGATTGTGCTAAAAATGCAATATTGTAATTCTTGGACAAAATAAAGACAGAATACATACAGCTTCTGCAAAACAAACAAACAAAAAAAAAAAAAAGAAAAAAGGAAAGTGCATGTCTTACTGTGAATGTCCACAAGACTCAATATCACTCATGCTCAAACTGGGACATGAAAAATGTGACACCAACACAAGAGAACAACAGTAGGAGTATATGATTTGAACAGAGCAAACAATTACACAATAGTAGGCAAATATAAATCACTGAATGTAAACATCAACATAGTGATACCAATGTAATGGAATAAGCGTAATAAGTAGGTGATTTGGGAGTTAGGTTTGCAATGAACATTTTGTAGAAAGAATATGATCAACACAAATAACACCTGTGAACAGAAACCTTTAATGTACAGTGTCTCTGAAAGTTCTGAGTCATCCAGGTCATGATATGTGATTTTACAGACAATAACTCTGATTTAGTTGTTACTAAGTTAAACTGCATGCAACTAAAGGGCTACACACACAGTTGTACTGTGTATAACATCAGTATGGTTATTATAAAGTTCTATGTAAAAGCCACCAGATGGCGACGTTACACTATACATTTCAACAGCTTGGAAAGTGAAACTCTAAGGTGGTCAGTGGATGGCGTTTTACCACTGCCTCCTACTGTAGATGTTTAAGAATCAGAATCAGAAAGAATTTAGTTTTTCTTGGTTTTCAGATCACTCTAGGTCACTCTAATGTAATATATTCTCTGTACCATGCAGACAGTGTCATGCTCTTGCAAATAAAGACTAATCAACAGTCACTAGATCATCCTTAATTAAGATCTTAATTCCACGACAAGCCCCTTTTTTTTCTGGGAAGCATTATTTAATATTGTTAGCTAAACCTTAATCCAATCAACAGCCATGACAGCACGGCTGGTGCATCTGGCTCATATCTGGTCTTAAAGACATTGATCCTAAAAAGACATTCGTGTCATGCAGTTTTTTATAATAATGTACTTCCTCTCTTTTATTAATAGCCTCCCAGAATAAAAACAAAACAAAACATGAATTTAAAAATGTCAGTGTCTAAAATCTGAAAGTCAGGGGATCCTTATAATCATACATTAGAACTTTATTATAACATATATATATAGTTTTACAGTTTTGTGGCTATTCACAGCTCAAAGTGTAACAAACAATCTTAGAAGTCATGTGCACAAAATGCAGTTTGAACAGAGTGGAATGAAACTTTAAAATGTCATGACATTACATTAAGTTTCCTTTGGTTTAGTGATACAATAACACAAAATTCATCTATTAGAAATGATCAAAAATATTGAACCGTCGAAACATTTCTGCAAAATGAAGGTAAGTATTAATGCGTGAAGCTAATGAAAGAATAAATATATCAGCCATTACATGTGAAACATCTACCAGTAACAGCAAATAGAGACTTTCAAAGGTTGCCGACTGCATTGGTTTGCACATTGTTTTGTGGATAAACAGGTTTGGAGACGGGACACAATGGGATTAGAAGGCAAACTTTCACACCTGAGCCCGGCTGTTTGTCTGACTGCTAAACACACTGTCCTTGTGTCTTTTCATACTGCCACTTTCTATTTGATCTTAAATAGAAAACACCATCTATATAGCTTCACCCTTCAGAAAGACCACTACAAAGACACACAGACATATGCTACAAAAGAGATTACCCACACAGGATTAGGAAGCATGTTAATCTTAATCTCATTCATCTTTGCTGATTTTTATCTGTTCAGAATTTCTTGTTCCACTGCTGCTTTGTGGTGTGCTCAAATTCTGTCTAGAACTATATATGTTTTAAATGTACAAATACATTTTATATATTTGCTCTCTTTGTCGCTGCCATTAACAACCACTTTGTGTGAATTAACTTCTATATTTAGAGATACCCCATTAAGAAAACACATGACAACCCTTGACTGGCAGGACCTCACCTCCCTGGTCTCTTTTTTGAGAGTATAATTAAATATTTCAGGTTAACACATTTACAACTCATTTTGCACGACTGCATAATTAAGCAGCTGTTGTTTTTGTAGACTGGGATTGTAACCTAGTTGGAATCATCCTGACTTGTTTTCAGATGGAGCTCTACTATTATTCTATTATTAATGAAATACTTAAATAACACATGACACATAATTGGTAACAAAATAATCCAGTAAAACTATTTTTTTTTTTTAGTTACCCAGCTCTGATTTATAATACAACACAGGAAACTTAGCATGCAGCAATGTACATTTGTGAAATCTAAGAATTTGTTACCAGAACTGTTCTTGAAAACAGACACTGATATGAGAGAGCTTGTGCTTTTCATGGCATTAGTGTAAACACAGAAGAATATGATACATGTATATTGATAAACTGAAATATGTATTTACATGTACTGCTTGTTTGGTTAGTAGAGTTGATCATGCTAAAAATGCAATCTTATTGTAATGCTTGGACAAGATAAAGAAAGAAAACATGCAGCTTCTGCAAAAACAACGACAAAAAGATAAATGAAAAAGGTGTGCGAATGTCCAACAAGACTCAATATTATTATGTTCACACTGAAAAACAGGAGTGTATGATTTGAACAGAGCAAACAATTACACAACAGGAGGCAAATATAAATCACTGAATGTAAATATCAACATAGTGACACCAATTTAATGGAATAAGAGTAATAAGTAGGTGATTTGGGAGTCAAGTTTGCAATGAACATTTTGTAGAAAGAATATGATGTTCAACAGATAACAACACAAAAAACACCTGTGAACAGAAACCTTTAATGTAAAGTGTCTGTCTCTGAAGTGCAGTCATCCAGGTCGTGGTCTATGCATAAAATCAAACTTCTCTGTTTGACTTTTGCAGACCCTAGTCATGTGAGTTTCAGCTATGCACCACTCACAGATGTTCCTAATAAAACCACAAACTCTTTTCCATCTTTTTGAACTGAAGAAGCTTCTGGGACGAAAACATCTTTAAGAAACTAGTTGCTTTTGTTTCAGCTGCATAGATAGAGACTGTAGATTAAAAATGTGCAGTGTCGTTCTGCATTCAAACACTGCTGCTTACATCAGCTGTCAGAGGAATTGTTGCTATGGAAAGACTGTAGGCAAGAACAAGTGAACGCAGCAAAGCAGAGTAATACAAATACTGTATATGCATACAGAGTTACGCTAACACGGCAAACACACAAAATTCCTAACACTCACATCAGATTTGTTTTGCGTCAGCCCATTCATGACAACAGGCTTACGCACAAAGTCTCGGAGTTTGGCTTTCAGCACTGAATCAGTTTACGGTAAAACTCTGGCAATATGACTCAGTACTAAGGCGCATGTGAAACACAGAGCTTCCTTGGCAACTATTCTGGACTGATGGTCACCATGTGACAAGATGATGCAGCCAAACGCTGAGGAAAACAGAGAGAGGGAGACAGAGGGGGAGACTGTGTGTGTGTGTGCGTACGTGTGTGTGTGTGCGTGTGTGTGTGTGTGTGTGTGTGTGAGAGAGAGAGAGAGAGAGAGAGAGAGAGAGAGAGAGAGAGAGAGAGAGAGAGAGAGAGAGAGAGAGAGAGAGACTGTTGATGAGTCAGAGGAGGCTGATTCTGATGTAATCCTCCAGCCCGTCTTTCTCTCCCTCCCTCCCTCTGCATCTCCTGCCTACACGGCTGATTCTGGATTTTCAAATCAGAGTCTGGTCCCTCACAAAATACAGGAACACCACGGCCAGACATTTTATTTAAGTGAACCACACTCCTACAGTATCTAGTTTATATTCTCACTAGTTAGAAGAGTAATTAAAAATATAAGCAACTTGACAACAATGTTTGAAGAAACTGCATTTCAAGAGATCTGCAACTAAGATTGTACTAGTCAACACTTAACTTCAGATACTAAATAATCCTCATGTGTCTGTTTTAACATTTAGGCGCTATATGTATTGGTGATACATACATAATACTGATCTTCAAACAAACATTCCTAACACTTGTAATTTCAGACAAAAAAACAACAACTGCCATTTCAAATATGTACCGGATGTCCACAACTTTGATAGTACCAGTCAAAATGTAATCATTATATATATAATCTAATAAATATAGCTGTCAGCATTACATTTCCTTTTGAGTAGTTAAACTTGGCAATGGCTTGACAATATTGTGAAATATGGATGATTGTTTTATTTATCATAATAGAACATCACAATAAAAAACATGAACTTAAAACCCTCTGTAAAGAAATATATTGAACACACACTCAAGCCTATTTACATTATAATTCATGCATTAAAATTGCATTCATTATATTGTGAATGCTACTTGTTTTAGATGTTTTGTATTCTGATATATGTTGTAGATGTGTGGAATTTTTCCCCTGAATTCATCAACTTAACAACAAAAGCACACAAACATTGCAAATATGGGTGATATTAGCATCTACCAGCAAAACCTTAAATAAACAGACAAATAAATACATGAATAGATAAATACAAAAACAATAAGTTGAAGTACCTACTACATATACAGACATATATTTAAAACAAATAAACCACCAAAGAGTTTAAATTGCACCATAGACCAAAAAAAAACTTGTTTCCATGATTCCAAGTCAGATTTAATTGTCTTATTTTGTAAAGTGTATATTTTAGATTGTGGCTGACTTTGTCATACCTGTGTTTACATTTTAGCAGCTAGTTTTTGTCTTTTTTACAAATCCCACTAGACTGTTTGTGTATTAATAACAACTTTGTTGGAGATCACCATTAATTAAGCGATAAATGCATTAGGGGTATCTAATCCCAGGGCAAGACAAGTTAATTAAATAGCCTTTACAAAGATGGTTTGCACAAGTTAACTGTTCACAAACCATAGAAAGATAAATGGATATGGATAAATATAAACACACAGATTAGTTGTAATTCAGGCCAGGGTCAGAATTATATTCTGAAAGGCCTTTTACTTTAAAAGCACAAAAACTGAGACCTGTTTATTCTTTTCCTTTTGACTTTAATCTAGAAACCAACACTCATCTGTTCCCCTGCAGCTGAATCCCACCTCCTATCCAGGGAACACTCACTTACTGCAGGATCTCAGTGTTTATCATATGAAAAAAAATCTGCTCTTGGATCAGCCTCCTCTCATTTCTCAGCGCATTGTTGGCAATGCGTCCTCAGTGGATCGGCGCATGCGCAGTGCTTCATGATGCAACACAGACACAGATCGACCGCAGTCCGTCATCTGGAGAAAACAGACATATCTGTTTCTTTTGAGACAACCCGAGACATGCGAGCTGTGAAGGATTATTGCGATTATATAAGGAGTATACTTTTTATGGAGGAACATTTGGAAATAGCGCAATAAATCGCACGAAATTCGCTTTGCAGTCACGTGTTCGAGTCTGACCAATCGGAGCGAGAGAAATTCAGCCGAAAGTATGTCCTTTGTTCGGAGATTTCGTCAACTTTATCCTCAAATCTGAGCCTAATACTTTTAACAGATCACAGGATGTGGATGCGGGTGTTGTGTTTTTGTGAGAATGGACGCGCCGTGGATTCGTTTTATTGATTTTTTATTTTTTTGTGGAATGCCACGTGTTCAAGTTTGATGAACACTACGCTCAGGCTTACTTCATCACATGACTCCCCATCCCCCACCCAGCGCAGGGAATGGGGGAAGAAGGCGGACATGTTTGAGGGAAATGTGTTGGTTTAAAAGTATCGAGGTGGAAGACGAGAAGATTATTTGAAGAAATACTTTCGCATTATTTTGGGATTTACCACTCGACATTTGTACTTATTTTAAATTTCGAGATCTTTTGTCAATCTTTGAAAATATTTGTTTTTATTTTTTTAAAATGTAACTTTACATTCTTAACGGTATAATGTAATTTAAGTTTTAAGAGCGCCAGGTTAAGAAAACTTAAGTAATATTTATTATTGTGTGGATTTAATGTTACTTTCCATCATCTATTTGAGTGACATTGTAGGGAATTTGTAACCTTGGTGTGGGGGATGGGCGCAGATAGTTAGGTAACCATTTGGTGTGGCTCTTGTTTTGTTGAGTTTCGGATAAATCTTTTAAAGGTTTATTTATCTGGTATTTTATGTGTGCCGTTTTAGACAATATAGTTTGGATTTTTATTTTGTTTTGTGCCCTCTTGAGAGGTCAGGTGTGGCATTTTACCTTTTTAATTACAAATTATTCATTGTCTTTTAATTGCCTTTGTCTGTGTTGGATTGTTAGTGTTGTTTTCTAATTACTTGCGTCTGGCTTTAACTTTTTTTCAGCAATGTGGTGTTGTTAGTTTTGAAATCTGCTGTGTCATTCAGTGTTGTGACCCTGATCAGGTGTGGTCGTTTTGTGATTTACACTGTTCGTTTAGTAAATGTGGAACTTGAACCTTTTCGTTGTGTTTACAGTTCAGTTGTAGGCCTGTTCTTGGTTCTTAAACTGCTTTGCTGTTATGGGTTGTGAAGGCCTTGCTTGGTTGGCAGTTTTGTCAGATCGTGTTATTTTTTTCTAAGAAAAGTTTGCTTATTACGTCAGATTGTGTTGGTGCGCTTAATAACTTTAGTATTTTGTATTTTGTTAGAGGTTTTGTCTTATTTGTATTGAATAATTCGAGTTTAGTACTCTGTACACAGCACTTAAAGATGGCGGCCGTGCGCCTTTCTGAAAGACACAAATGCGGACATCATGGTAAGTACAGAGCTCGTGGGGAGAGGCTCTTGGCTGTACAGGGGTACGCGTGACCGAGCGAAAGAACCAATAGGCTTCTTGGTATTTACCCTGGAAGCCCGCGTTTGAGCCGCTTGGGCCAATCAGCGTCGTCGTTTTGCACACGTTGACGTAATGTAATATGATAAGGAGCTAGGTGGCTTCTTTGCCTTTGCTTTTCGTGTAGGATTATATGGCGGAGCCAGTTACAGGCAGCCTTTCTGTAATACTGAATAGGCTGGACCAATAGCATTGTGCAATGTCCTTGACGGACAGGATAATCATGCGAATAGGTTGGCCCGAAAGATTGTCAGTGGCGTTTCAGTGTCGAGGGGTGTGGTGACTTTGATGGACGTCGTAAACGGCGAATAGGAACACTGAGGGCGGGGGTGCTCGGAGGAAGTTCATCCAATGGGGTGAATGGGCGGTCTATAAAAAACCGGGTGTAGTCGCATCGTCGCCATTTCAACGAAGCAGATTAGAAGGAGTTCGTCGTGGCGGGGAGCGGAGAAACCTGACGAACAGAGACGGATCCTGGTTTGAGTCTAGCTAAAAACAGAATCCGGATCCATCCTGATGGATATGGCTGTTAACCCGCCCATTGACAGGTATCTACCGGTAAAACTGACTTTCAGCTTTCCGTTAAAGGGAATATTTTAAACTATTGTAATGATTTTTATCAAAATATCGGTGATTGCAGCCCGTGTTTGCTGTGCTACGGTAGAAGAGAGATGGACACTGACTGTGTCACAGAAATAAGCTTGTCGTACCTGTAATTTAAATAATGAATAGTCTTTAATGGTACACGAATTTAAAAATGTTTTGCCGGTTATAATAAGCTGCGACTGTTGATCGCGCTACGCCGGCGCCATCTTCGGAGCGCCTCTGCCGTTGGCTGCTCTCTCCCGCTGCCTGGCAGTTGGCGTTAGCATTGCTAGCGTTAGCTCCACAGACCAAAGCCTTCCTTATGACAGGAGATGGTATCACGGCCACTGTTTGAGACCAACTTATTTATTCATGTTGTAATTCTGATCAGTTGTAACTTAGGTAATGACTAACTTCTGTTAGCGTTTAGTATAATATGGACTTCATGTACGCGGGAGAGACGATCAGCTAAAGCAGTTGGCGTTCAGTTAGAGTCGTTTTGCAGCATATACGCTGAAATGCTAAAGGACACCGCAACAGCGGGATTTCTGCTTGTTTTGCCGGTTTGTTGTTGTAACCATGTGACCGTCAGGGGTTGTTGTGATCACCGGTAATGCAAAGGTAATTGTGTCGTAGCACAGCGGCTAACACGGCAGCAGTTATCGGCTGCTCCGTTCGTAATATAAACAAACAAACATAAATATAAATATATATTAATAAATATAAATAAATAAAACAGTTAAAACGCAATTGGCTGTGTTCAAGTTTTTGTTGACGAACAAAACGTGCTAAATCTCCGGTGCAGAGTGTGGTTATCCATGTGTGTTGGGAGTGTTTCAGTCGGTTGCCTGGTTACAGAGCTCGGTGTCACTCTAGTCAGATCCGGCGTTGTCATTGGGGTAAAAGTTAGACTCTTTCCTTTACTGTAAGTTTTGTTTTGATTTTGTATGGAACTCTTTATTTGTCAATCATACTATACATTTAATATTATTTCTGTTTAGTGTTGTTAATGTATATGATTACTTTCCTTTTTAATAATAAAGTATACTAACTGTCAAATATGTTTCCAAAAGTTGTATCATTTAAAATGGCTTGCTTAAATGTGCATAAATTAAATTACTTAATTAGCATACTGGTTACTTTTCATATGTTTAGTTTTGTGTAATATAGGTTACATTTAAATCTTAATTGTCTGTGTAAATTTGGTGGTGGGTCACGGCAAACTTCATCCTGGTGTATATGTAGAAGATGATCATTATGGTATGCACCTGTCCAGTGGGGAAACGACACCTGCAGAATTAGATGCAGTAAGGTAAAAATATACTGTAGGAAATTTGTTAAAGGTTTCCAGCAGATGATCCTAAATGCACACCATGTCTTTGGAAGAAGTCAAAATTTCAGTTTCAGAGAAGTGTTACGGTGAGTTTATTGCCACGATAACTGCAAGAGAGGCCACATTTTATTAATTTTAATTAATTTTATTATAATAACATTAATTGCACAGAACTGCATGACTCCTGGGTGTAACCGATTATCCCCAGAGCAACCATGCACATCATAGATATGAGTATTAGTGACATTGCAGACAGTGTGAGACATGAGGTTGGTAAATGTTAGGTTAGGTTATGTAATATGATGGAAATGCAAACTTTACTATATTTGGTTATAAATTATCCTTAATTAACAGGTGGGGGAGATGCGGTAATGTGCTGTTTAAATCTTGTAACTCGAAATTTTGTCAGGGCTGCCACCTGGTGACTTTAGCTAGTGATGCTACATTCAGGGTTATAGCCTCCCTCATTCTGCAAAGCAATAGTCTCGTCTTTCTTGCCCAGTATAAACGAGCCCGGGTGTTACAAATGGCTAATAAGCAATATTACTACATAGTACTGAATAAGTAGATCAGGTGCTGAAGGAGTGACTGGTAGTGAAACGCCTTTTCTATATTATTGTATTTTATGTACTTTCATGTTGGAAAACCCTAGAAGAGCCTGGTCATTACTGTAACGCGACAGCTGAAACCCAACCCACAAGCCGCCAGGAGAGTTTATTTACATGGAAATGTGGGTGGAGTTTGAGCCTGTGAACAGAGAGAGGTGTAGAAACGAGGAAGTGGTGGGAGTGCTGATACGGCAGGACGGTGACTTCCAACTCGTGTGTGTGTGGCTGCTGTAATATATTGAATATGTGGTTCTGTGTTCCTTGGATTAGTTTGGATTAATTTGAGTTGATGGGATAACACGGAGTGTATGCCAACAAGGGACTGCTATTATGTCAGGTGATTAAATAAGATAATTATTTTCATATTAATCCCAGGATTGCTATGATTAGTGGGAAACAATTCACCTGTCTTTAAGAAATTAGTTGATTTTGTTTTACAATAGTCTCAACCTTTGTTTAACTTGATTGTTGATGCACAAGGATAATTTTTATTTCATTGTGTTATGGCAGAAACTCAAAGATAGCTCTTGGTGTAGTATTTGAACAAAACACCATCTTAACAGTCATTTTTTAGTTTGAAAGCGTAAATTATCTTCATCACGAGCGACTCTTGCTAAAATAGCTCATTTTGGGTTTTTTCAATTGTCCTCTTCACAGCTCCCATGTTGGGCTTGAGGTTGGCATGTTGGGAGTCTCAATGGACCAGGGCTCCGGCACCGCTGGAAAACGCATCCGAAAACCTTCACTTCTCTATGAGGGCTTTGAGAGTCCTGGGTTGCCGCCCCACAGTCAGTCGTTGCACTCGGGGCCACCACAGCCCCCCGTGAGGGACCCGAACCGTCAGGGGAGGATGACCAACCAACTCCAGTTCCTACAGAAAGTCCTCCTCAAGTCTTTATGGAGGCACCACTTTGCCTGGCCCTTCCATGAACCCGTAGATGCCGCCAAGCTCAACCTGCCTGTAAGTGAATGTACTACTATTCACAAAACAGGTCTCACTTAACTTTTTGTACTGGGTTTACGTCTTTGAATATTTCTGTTAATCCTGTTTTCTTGTCCTCTCCCCTCAGGACTATCATAAGATCATTAAAACCCCTATGGACATGGGAACTATCAAGAAGAGATTAGAAAACAACTACTACCGCAGTGCCAGTGAATGCATGCAGGACTTCAACACCATGTTTACCAATTGCTATATTTATAACAAGGTAAGCAACAGTGAATCTGATGCATGCTTCATTCCAGTTGCTACTGGCTTTGTGGTGACAGATGCTTTGTTACAATTCCACATGCATAACATTATGTATTGTTTCTTGTGTAAAATCTACTAATCCTTTTAACTGTACTAAACCTTCCAGCCGACAGACGACATCGTTCTGATGGCTCAGTCTCTGGAGAAGGCATTTCTGCAGAAAGTGGCTCAGATGCCCCAGGATGAGATAGAACTTCCTCCTCCGCCTCCACGTAGTAAACCAGTCAAACCTGGAAGAAAGGGCAGAAATAATGCAGGTGAGCACTGGCTGCATCGTCAGCATAATACCATCCATGAATATATCAGCACAAATCCATTTTATTTTTAAATAAGTAAATCGGCCTCTCTCCTTTCTCCCAGTGTCTGGAGGAGTGACAACAGCTCATCAAGTCCCAGCCGTCTCCCAGTCGGCATACTCACCACCCACCCCAGATACACCTGACTCCATCCTCTCCACGCCCCCACAGACACTTTTGACCAAGAGCTTGCCCCCTACTCTTGCTATTGAGCAGAGCATCCCTACCATTACAGGGCTGCCTCCCACACAGCCCACTGCTAAGGTAACCATTGATGCTTCACTCTTTGTATTTAAACGTTTTGATTAAACTTGATGAAGACAGCAGACCCAACGCTCCTCTTCTCTTCAATCGCAGAAAAAAGGTGTGAAGCGGAAAGCAGACACAACCACCCCGACCACGATGGCCATGCCCATTATGAGCACCATGGGCGTCAGCGGCATAAGCCTGGGGCTGGGAGGACACGACTCCCCACTCACCCTCACGTCTCTTGGGGTGGACCATGACTCCGCTTTAGGAATGACCCAAGGCCTCAGCCTCAGCCAGAGCATGGGGATGGGCATGGGGATGGGCATGGGTCGTGGAACAATGATGATGGGAACCAAAGCAGCATCAGCGAGCAGGAGGAAAGTGAGCGGACGACCCATCAAACCCCCTAAGAAAGATTTACCAGATTCCATTCTGCCGCCGCCGGTGCGCCGCAGCAAGCTGAGCCCTCAGCTACGCTACTGCAACGGGGTCCTGAAGGAGCTGCTTTCAAAGAAGCACGCAGCGTACGCCTGGCCGTTTTACAAGCCTGTCGACGCCACAACGCTTGGCCTTCATGATTACCATGACATCATTAAGCAGCCCATGGACCTCAGCACCATCAAGGTACTTACTCGAGGAAGTATTACGCCACATTTGTTAAAACAGACCAGCACAATGTTGTCCTCGTTCTAATAGCAGTAGTTAGTACTTGTTGCATTTGTCTAATCTGTCAAACGTCGTCTCCGTCTGTAGAGGAAGATGGACAGCAGAGAGTACCGTGACTCGCAGCAGTTTTCTGCTGATGTTAGACTGATGTTCTCCAACTGCTACAAGTACAACCCCCCAGATCATGATGTGGTGTCCATGGCCAGAAAACTCCAGGTAACGGACTTATTTATTTTCTCTTTAGGCATCGTTCAGTTATGTTGCTAGTTTCTCCCGTTTCCCTCAGATCCCCAGTGTTCTTGTTTTTAAACTGACGTTTCTCTTCCAGGACGTGTTTGAGTTCTGCTTTGCTAAGATGCCAGACGAGCCTCCAGCACCACCAAGCTCCTCGTCTTCCTCCTCCTCCTCTTCATCCTCCTCTGAGAGTGAGCTTAGCAGTGAAAGCGAGGAGAGCGAGAGCAGCCCCAGCTCTGACTCCGAGGAGGAGAGGGCGAACCGACTGGCAGAGCTGCAGGAACAGGTTTGTACTTCAGTGTCTGCACACGTCAGGGCAGCAACAGAGAAAAACGGTCAGTGCTAATTTTGCTTTGTCCTGTGATTCCTCTCTCTCCCTTCAGCTAAAGGCCGTACACGAGCAGCTCACTGCACTCTCCCAGGGCCCCATTGTCAAACCCAAGAAGAAGAAAGAGAAGAAAGACAAGAAGAAGAAGAAAAAGGTAGAAAAGGAAAAGCATCGGAGGATAGAGGAAGAGCTGCCGCCTGTTAAACCGCCTAAGACCCCAAAAATCACCAAGACTCCAAAACCCAAGAGCAACCGAGCGATAGGTGTCCCAGTGATACCCATCAAGAAGACGGCGAGCAAGAAAAACAACAAGAGCAAGTGAGTACAGCCACCTACTGGACGGCGTAGGAACTGAAAGCTTGTGACACCTGGCTGCATGTGGAGGGTGATTTTATTTAACGACCATGATTGTGTCTCTTGCCAGATCCAAAAAGGGCGGCATGACGTTTAACGTGCCGCAGCCGGTCCACGATCCCATAGTGAGTCACTTCGACTCTGACGAGGAGGAGGAGACGTCGCCCATGTCGTACGACGAGAAGCGACAGCTCAGCCTCGACATCAACAAGCTGCCCGGCGAGAAGCTGGGCCGCGTCGTTTACATCATCCAGTCCCGTGAGCCGTCGCTCCGAGACACCAACCCCGAGGAGATCGAGATAGACTTTGAGACGCTGAAGCCGTCGACGCTGAGGGAGCTGGAGAGATACGTGATGACGTGTCTGAGGAAGAAACCTCGAAAACCATATGGTTAGTAGGACAAAGCTCTGCTCACTGATTAATGAATGATAGTCAACATGTAAAGTATCACAAAGCTGATCCTCACAGTGTTTAGATCTGTTCTAATGTGTGATATTAACGTTGTTTCTTCTGTGTTTTTTTGCAGCGAGTACTAAGAACAGTGCTGGGAAGTCCCGGGAGGAGCTCGCTCTGGAGAAACAGATGGAGCTGGAGAGACGGCTGATGGACGTCAGTGGTCAGCTCAACTCTGGAAAGAAACCCCCCAAGACCAAACGTAAGTCCTGTGTGCTGCTTCATGCTTTCTTAAATAAACTGGTGTTTAGAAAAAAACATTTGGACGGGGTCAACAGAATCAAATGTGAAAGTTAAATGATGTGGAGTCAGACATGGATCAAATATCCACCACACGATGTTTATGTTTCGTTTGTTTCTCCAGCCGAGAAACCAGCGACCGAGACCAACACCCAGCCGTCACGTCTCAGCGCCAGCAGCTCGTCCTCGGACTCCTCGACGTCGTCCTCTTCGTCCTCGTCCTCAGACACAAGCGACTCAGACTCTGGCTGAGACAGAGAGATGAAAGACTCCCGTATGAAAGACTTTCTCCTCCCACCGACTGGACTGAACTGTAGAACAGATCAGACGAGACCAGAGGATCTGGACCCGACACGTCAAACCACGAGACAGACAGAGACAGAGGGAGAGATGGGGCTTTCCCTGCACTCGGCCCATTCTTCCAGTCCTGGACTCAGAAAGTGAAAGTCCTGCCGTTCTCTGAAGAACTGGTCTCGTTGGGTGGAGCGGAGAAGAGCGACGCATGTGTTAGAGGGATAAGGGTGCTAGAGCCAGAATCTGTGTCGTTTCTGGAGATGTTTTCCCTTCTTACCGTGCTCCCTGTCTTTATGCTGTATAGATAAGGCGTACAGTTATATAAATATCTATTTTTCTTTTATAAAGAAGCATTTTATGGAGCTAATTTATTCCCTCATTGTGGGAACGATTGAACTGGTGTGGGCCGAGTTGTGTTTTAATTTTTGTGTAGTTTTTTTTTTTTCTTGAATGACAAAGAGGGGGAAGGTGTTTGTGTGTGAATGTGTGTTTGTATGAATGTGTGTCGTATGTGTTTGCATGCACATGCGTGAGTGTGAGATCCGGCACCTTTACGTGCAGCCTTGTGAAGTTCCTCATCGTTTTGACGCAGGCGTTGAAAACCAGTCTGCACAGAGAAGCACCTTGGTTCAGTAGAATACAGAATGCATGCAATACAGAGGAGCTGACGAACACCCGCATACTCATGTACGACTGTCCTGCATCCTCACGCTGCTGTACAGACATGTGACATAGTTAAAAGCGTTGATGCGTAGATCTTTCTGTTCCCGTGTCTCTTTCATCGTTTTCAGTTTCTCTGTAAAACATGTTGCTTTTTCTTCTTCTTGTGACCAATCTGCTAATAAATTGTGAGGACGTGTCTTGTCCACTCACCTGTGCCCAAATAACACCTCGTTTCTTTGGATTTCTTTTGGTGTTTGACTTCAGCCACAGGAACGTGTCTGACTTTATTTGATCGAGGAAGAGGATTTTGAGTCGATGACAAAATCTGAAACTGCTTTGTGTTTAAACTCTTCGGCCTTTTAGATCGACGGCAGCTCAACGTTTGATCTTCTCTATCAGCTGAGTTGTGTTTAAGTTATTTGTGTGATTAAAGACGTTAACAACAGTCGTCAGGTCAACAGATCCAGTAGAGGAGGAGGTTTTTAATGTTGTGAGTTATAACGATGCACTGTTTGTTTTGGTGGTACTACTAAAAGACTTTGTGATTTTTAAGTAAGTGTGTGTTTTTGTTTTTAAAATCAGCTGTGGCTTGAGATTAGTGGAAATGTCTGCAAGTTAATATTTATTCAGGAAGAATAAAATTAAAAGGGTTTTAAGTGGATGTGAATATGCACAGATTAACTGTCAGGACTGTAGACGTGTACATAGAGTATATTACAGCCTCAGTCTTTCAGCATGTTTTAGTTTTTCCTTCAGTAACTTTTTTTTCTTTTTTGTTTTTGCTCCTGTTTTAAAGCAGAATACTCCGACGGTCAGATTTACTCTTCTGAAGTTTGTCAGAAATCTAAAAGCCTCTGTACTCGACTCCATCAGCTCATCTGAACATCTGTACATAAATAAACTGACACATGTTCATCTTTTCACTGAGTCTGGAGACATTTTATTACCTGAAATTAGGAATTAGATTTAATGACATGACATCATTTGTGTTATTACTTTCCACTGATGATAAAAACTTTTTCTTGTCAAAATAGAAAATGAGTCTCCTCAGCTGTGAGGAGCATAAACAACAATGAATGCACAAACTAATTTCTCCCTCACTCTTTTCTGTCAGATCTGAGGACTGAATGGTTGTTTCAGCTTCATTAACCTGATTATTTTTTATTATTCCTGCACAGACAAGCTCGGCAATCCTCCTTTTTGTTGTTAGATGACTATTACAGGTAAAAACCAAGACCTGTGCAGATTAAAAAACATAACCACTGCCCTCTAATAGCCTGTTATCACATTTAAGGTTGAGTTTTAGGTATAAAATTAGGTTAAATATTATAAAGTAGGAAGTTTTTAAAACACAGTCTAACCTGCCCTTGTTTTGTTGTATTTAGTTTTATTTCTGACAGATAAGATAACGTGATAGAATCTGTACATTTTGTACAACACGAGATGTCTTGGCACTAGGATATATGTGTACTACCACGTATATAGTTATTCTCTGTGCATTGTTCAGACTTTTACTGCTCATGGTCATATTTCCAGCGTGTTTCAGACGTTGCTTCTCCTCTTATTCTATCACACAGAAAAATATGTTCAAAGGTGACACTGGAAATCAAATGAAGGAAAGGAAGTTACTAAGCAACAGGATCAGTTTCTGGCACAAAACGTGGTTTCAAGTGTCTTTATTGGCAGAAAGTTCATGTGGAATCTACCACACACAACAAATAAATATAAAATCTATATATTCAGTAATAACTCTAATTAAAAGGCTCAAAACTCATAATTCAAAACTGTATTCATTTATTATATTTAACGATACACAGGTGTGTAAACAGATAATTCCTGCGTTTATTAATTAATTCATAGATAATTCAGTCAGTTTACGATGGCATTAATATAATCACATGGTTTTCTGCCCTCTAGTGGCCATTAGATGCAACAGACAGTACAAGTAGTATAGTAAAAGTGTATTTATAACATACAAGGATCTGTGTATATATAAAATATATGTAATATAAAAATATATATAAAAAAATAAGGGGTAGTATAAAAGATTTACAGTATATACATCGCGGTGAATTTTGGCCCTCTTGTGGACACAGTGGGGAACTACATAGTTAGTTCAGTAGTCAAGCCAGACGCTTCCGGTACGGTGACTCATTTCAAAATAAAACCTTTACAGTTGAGCGACGGTGTATAACGGAAATGAGTACAGGCTCCCGGTGTTTCGAGACTTTTTGTCATCACTAAAGCTTCAGATATTCTCCTACTCTTTCAGGAGTAGTGAGATCAGTTTTAGATTTGTTTTTTATTAGATAAATCCTTTAACGTTTTGTACATTACCTGAATAATAAGGAGAAAACTAGTAGCCATCGGAGGTAATTTAGGGATACATAAATACATATATTAAACCTAACGACTTTATGTATATTCCTTAATATATACGGTATGTAAAAAGAGATTATTAAAAGAGAGTGCAGTTATTTTATTTTATTTTATTTTATTTTATTTTATTTTATTTTAGCTTCGTCTCCTCTTCTGGAGAACAGTTACTCATCGTCCTCTAGCGGATAAACGACGAATTACAAAAACATGGAAAACTGTCATGGCGGCCGCCACAAGGCTCATATCAAGGTTGACTCTGGTCACTTTTTAGTTTATATTATTATATAGTTTAGATATTATTTATATACAGGGTTGGGGAGTAACGTATTACATATAACGGTAACATCTCAATTAAAACAACCAAAAGTATCAAACGTATATTAGTTTATTTCCGATCATGGGTTTTTCCGCCCTCTTGTGGACACAGTGAGGAACTACATGGTTAGTGTTAAGCTAAACGCAATGCTTGTAGATACGCTTCCGGTAATAAAACCTTTACGGTTGACCGACGGTCTGTAGCGGAAATGAGTACCAGCTCCCGATATTTCGAGATTTTTGTCACCACTAACGCTTTAGATATTTCCCCACTCGGGAGTAGAGTAGAGAAATCATTTTTAGATTTTATTTTTACTAGTTAAATCCGGTTACGTTTTGTATATTACCTGAATAATGGATATTATTTATCCCCCCCATCTCCAGATGTCTTTTAGCCTCCTCCAGTTTGTGTGAGCACAGCAGTAATCAAACAGGAACAACAGTTTGGCATATTCAAATATGATTTTCCACACACAATTGTGTTATTTAATCTTTGCAAGTGATAAACGCCCTCTAGCGGACAAACTACAAACTACAACAACACAGAAAACTGTCATGGCGGCCGCCGCAAGGCTCATATCAAGGTTGACTCTGGTTACTGGTTAGTTTAAATTTTACAATAAGTTATTCTGTGTTTGGAGGTAAATACATAATAATACGTAAAAGAAATTTGTCACAGCTTTCGGCGTTTCGAGATTTTTTGTCATCACTAAAGCTTCAGATATTTTAGATTTGTTTGTTTCTTGTTAAATCCGGTTACATCTTGTACATTACCTGAATAATATGTACGTAAGGAGAAAACAAGTAGCCATCGGGGGTAATTTCGACATCCGTAAATACAAATATTAAATCTAACGTTAAGCTTACGTCATCAAAGCTAGTATTAAAGCTTATTATCTCTTCTTTAAGAGATCAGGGAATCTGGTACTCATCGACCTCTAGCAGACAAACTTCAACTACATGGAAAACCGTAATGGGCGCGGCCGCAAAGCTCATCGTTTATATTATATATCTAGATATTATTTATATGTAATAATATTAATTAAAATAACCAAAAGTTTCAAAAGTATATTACTTCCTTTCCGATTAGGGGTATTTCCGCCCCCTGGTGGCCAAAGCCAGGAACTACATTGTTACTGTAAAGTTAGACGTAATGCTTAGAGCTAGGCTTCCGGTGATTCATTTCAAAATAAAAGCATCTACATGTGATGGACGCCATCTAGCGGACAAACTGGAAAACTACAACAACACAGAAAACTGTCATGGCGGCCGCCGCAAGGCTCATATCAAGGTTGACTCTGGTTACTGGTTAGTTTATATATTTACAATTAATTATTCTGTGTTAGGAGGTAAATACATAAATGTAGTTATTGATGTTATATCTTTTATTTTACGATGTTTTAACGTGTTAATTGTCTCCAATACACCATGTATTATAGTTCACGTTATGTACAACAGACCTCTAAAGGCGAACTCTTGAGTAACCTTGTGAAAGTTTGGTAAAGTGTTAAACTTTCTGTCTACTGAACTTTATGAGCACTTTGTAGGATATTAAAAAATATGCTTGATTATTAACTGACAAATCAAAATCCTAAATCATTTCAACAGTGAAAGTTTCCTCGACCGTGCTTCAACTCAGACTGTCATTATGTCCATTAATAATTTCGCTTATAAAATGAAGCATGTGTACAAATGAGGCCAAATAAATATCTAGTTTAATACCAACAGGCCAAACCACAAAGAGATTTATTTACTTTATGATTAGAGAAAAACAGTAAATACTCTGTAGATTCAAACACACTCTGTATTTCTAAATTGTATACCAGTCAAATACTGAAGCAATATATCTATAGATATCTGTCCTGTTTGGTATCCAGAGCTCATGACTCTGTTCACATCACAGGTTCCAGTATTTTAGTCGACATCCCTCCTAATTCTCAGGTGATATTCAGACTTCCTCCTCCTCTCTTTCTTCCCAGGTGGGGGCAGTGGGATTGGACAGGCGGTGTGTCAGCGCTTCGCCTCTGAGGGCGCCTCCGTTGTGGTCGCTGACATCAGTGAAGAATCGGCCAATGAGACGCTGAAGAGTCTGACGAGTGACTGCAGGGGGCAGGTTCACATGTCGGCCGAGGTGGACGTGTCGTCAAAAGAGAGCATAAAGAAGCTGATAACTAATATACAGGTGTGAAGAACGGTCTGTTCTCACTACAGACTGGGATGCTGCTCAGAGTTTTCTTTTTCTTTTAATGGCCCTCGTTCGTTTCTCTGCAGACTCTTTACTTCCAGCCTCCCTCAGTGTGTGTGAACGCTGCAGGCATCACTCAGGACGACTTCCTGCTCAACATGGAGGAGGAACACTTTGACAGAGTCATCAAAGTCAACCTGAAGGTAGGCTGCTGTGGCATCTCACAGCTTCACCTCCATCACTGACCAGAGGCTTAGAGCTTAGACACAGTCTGCCCTTCACAGCAAACCAGACTTCATCTCCCTCCTTTAACAAACTAAAAGTACAACCTGCGTTTCTCCTGAACACTGAACATATAACGACTGATCAAGGTGTCTCTCTCTCAGGGTTCATTCCTGGTCACTCAGGCGGTGGCTCAGGCTCTGGTGGCTTGTGGAGCTCCTAAAGGATCCATCGTTACTTTAGGCAGCATCGTAGGAAAGGTGAGTTATTATCAGGCAGGTAACAATCACAAACATTAAGATGAACATTGTAGATTTTTGTGCAGAAAGAGCAAAACATAAATGTCACCATAGATGTGTGTTTTAGTTCAGTAGAATTAAAAAGAACCGATTAGAAGCGGTGCAGACGGGTTTGTTGTTTTAGGACTTAAAGGGACAAAGAAGTAAATCATGTTACAGAAATGACATTAAACACAATGTAAATACTAAACTTGGTCTGAAAACAAACTGGTGTGTTTTATTTTGGCCATGACATGAAACACCTGCAGTGATACAACAGCTTTATCTCTCTGTCTGTAGGTGGGAAACCTGGGACAGTCTAATTACAGCGCCTCTAAAGCTGGAGTTCAGGGTTTGACCAGGAGCGCTGCTAAGGAGCTCAGCAGGTGAGAGGAGACAGAGGCATCATCAGCACATGGAGGCACAGAGATGATCTGAGTGTAAATTATTTTAAAATAAAATCACTTTTCCGTTTCTTCTCCTCCAGGTTTGGGATCCGGTGTAACTGTGTGTTGCCAGGTTTCATAACGACTCCAATGACGGATAAAGTACCAGAGAAGGTTATCAGCAAGGTAGAGCACACAGTGACACGGCCTCTGTCAGGAGAGAGATCACGTTCAGACATCCTGAAGATAGAGATCTAAATAAAAGCAGCACCACCTGCAAGGCTCGATATCACACAGCTCACCAGTAGAGAAGCAGTTTTAGCTCAGGTGTTTTTATTTGGTTAAACTGAGCCTTTAATAAAACCTTGAGTCCATCGTCTCTGTTCCTCAGACTCGTGACGTGCTCCTAAATTTTTTCCTGTTTCGTGTCTCAGATGAAGTCCTTGGTGCCGCTGGGAAGAATGGGAGAACCTGCAGGTCCGTTAAGATTCATGTTTACTTTCCCATTTAAGTTCAGTTCATTCTACATGATAATAAATACGTCAGCAGACTTCCAGCTGACTTGTCTCTTCCTGTCCTCAGAGGTGGCTGATGTCTGTGCCTTTCTAGCTTCAGATGATTCTCGGTACATCACAGGAGCCAGCATCGAGGTGACAGGTACTGAAAGATTCAGTGATGTTTAAACATTAAAGGTCACGTGTGTTTATTAATACGTCTTTAAAAGCACGTCTCACGTTTAAAATGATTCAAACCTGTGTGTCCTTCTATGTCAGGTGGACTTTTCATTGGCTGAATCATCTGTCCGTCACATGGATGACTGACAGTGGGACTAGTTTCTTTTTAATTCATTTGTTAATCATGTTTGTAAATCTCATTGTTAACTTTTTAATGTGAATAAAGAGCAGAATGTTAAATATAAACGTGATGAAGCTTGAATTTAAACATCTCTCACTCAGACGCCTCCTCATCTCATCAGAAAACACTTTGCTGCAGCTGTTCTCTCTCTCTGGTCATTTTCATTTACGTTCTCTCAGTTGTAACCTCAGAATATTTTCACAGAGAGCTGAGTGGATGTTGGTTGCAAGACTTTAAGGTCACAATTAGAATGAAAAACAAAACCTTCAGCAGTTTTTGCGTATCTGTTTATGAAGTTTGGACTTCTTGTTGTTTAAATGCTGTGGACAGATTTTAAAGTCCATGTTGGCTTCAGGCAACGTAATGATTCACAACCAGCTGCTCTAAAATACACTCACTCACTCATTAGGTTCAAGGGAATGAGATATAACAGGTCTGCACTAAATCCTCCTTCATGTCTGTGTATAATGTTCAGCTAAAAGGTGGTGATTAAACTGGATGATCATTCTGGAGGATGTAGTTTGTGTTACTGTTAAACTTGATTGAATTATACACTGAAGTTGTTTAGCTTTAGCCACTGACTACAATGTTCAACTCACGGTGCATTTAACGCAGAACTGTTATATTAGAATACAATATAGTGTACCTAACGAATTGGCGAGTGAGTGTTTGTCACAAGCTGCTACTGAGACATTATGGTCTGAATTAAAAGGATCAGCTCCAGGAGAAACCCGCAGGAGCAGAGCTTCAATCTGACCACAAGGTGGCGCTGTTTGACCGTGTTGGACAAAAAACAACAAATAAAAAGTAGAACTGAGCCGTATTATAATTAAGAACAACAATAATAAAGAAAGATGAAAAGAGCAGAGATAACATTAAGTACGTTAATTTTTTTTTAATGTTTCCAAGACGTAAATTGCGAAATATGCTAGCAAAGAAATTTAGCTAACGGAAAAAAAACACTTCTATTAAAAGTTAGCTAAAAGTTAAAATTAGCCAAAAGACGTCAAATATATGCAAATAAAGTTTATAAGTATTTATCTATCTATAGCCATATAATATAATTTAATTAAATTAACACCAACGTCGAAGAAAACAGTAAAAACTCAGATCGTAAACACCATAGACATATATATAAATGTATAAATGTCTATGGTAAACACCGCCACAAACAAGCTAGCATACTAACTGGCCGCTAACGCCTGGTGCACCTTCTTTAGTGACCGGAGTAGAACAACGGCCCCATGTTTTTTAAGTTCCTCCTACCACAACAACGGGACGGATTTAACAGACTTTCAAGTTTAAGATTTCTAATAAAGAAAGTTACAAAACCAAATAATTTAAATTGCTAATTAAATTAAAGCAGACAATATAGCACACATACAAGGATGTGTACCTATCTATTTTCTCAATGTGACATACGTAAATACAAAATCAAACAAAGCAAATATTATTTTAACACTATGAAATCACCTTCTTTAACTTGTTATTTACAGTAAGGCGAAGGCAACTACTGATGAGAAAGGTTTGGAAGAAAAACAAGAGTCCAGCAGCTCTTTTTAAAAAGATTATATATTACAGAAACAAGAATTTTTAAAAATTACTTACAGACATTATAAAATAATACCTTTTTCTCTTTTCAGCACCATATTTTTTTTATGTTGAAACGAATTCAACACAGTAAAAACAAACAAATAGTTGAGGTCGTTCTCTCTGGAGAAGGACAGATTTTTTGTTTTTTAGGTTTTGGCCATCCCTCCCCAGATCCTGCTATATATAAAAAATAAAAAATCAACCAAAAATAAAAAATAACAAACAATCAAACAAACCAGAACCCTAGTATGAATTCATCCCATTATTTTATTACTCACTTTCCATCCTGTGGTGGCAGACAAAAGTTGTCCCCTCCCTCTCACAACATTTCTCTCACCCGCTGTGCTCTCAGATTGAAATTAAGATTAGAAGATTGTGTGAACAGTTGAGCACCTCCGTCTGAATCAATACCGCTGACTCAGTGAATTGTATTTCTGTGATGCATTTCATAGCCAGCAAAGGAATAACCTGAGCCTGAAACACACACACACTCTGAGTAAAACAGTAGCAACGACAAGGAAATGTGACAGAACTGGAGAGTCACCATTTAATCGTTACAGTGGAAGCAAAACTGATCAGCACAGTACAGTTGATGAAAACACTAAAAAGGGATATTACAATAAAATATGGCCACAGATTCTTTGGTTGTACAAAAGGAGTTTGGACAGGGCGTGAACAGAAGCACCGTAACTCAGGCTGGCAGTGAGTTAAACATGCAAGTCAATGGTTTCCCTTGACCTTCAAGTGTCAGCGGTATGAAATAAATACAAATGAAATACACCACATTTGACTGAAATATTGGTTGGTTCTTGTTTTTAATCTCAAAGCACCCTGTTTGATTTAAATAAATACAATAGAATATCACTATTTCTGTACAAATGTAATGTAATGCACATCTTCCCCGGAAAATAAAGCTTCATGAAATTGTTAAAACAGAATGAAAGACTCGAGCAAATACTAATTAGCACCTTGCCACACAGCTTCTTTCAGTAAAGCATGCATTTTATTCACTGTTGCAGAAAAAAAAAGAGGGAGGAGGGTGCTTTGAATCTCATTATCATATTTAAACCCTGATGATGTTCTGTACTCAGACGCTAAATAAGATGGAAAACAATAATCAAAGTACCCAGAAAGTGACTAAGTTAATACTGGACGAGTGTTTAAGAGCGCCTCCTGTAGCACGATTAAAAGAAGAGTCAACGCTTTGAAAAGAAACACCAGGAACATGCAAGTACAACAGCATCTGGTTTAGCACAGTTTCCAAAAATAATGGCTTTAATTTTGATGTTCTAGGTATCAACACGTCTTCTCTCCTGCCTCGCTGCGTGCGACAGGTTGTTCAGCGTTTACAAATGAACAATTCAACCGCCTCTGCTGCTCTCAGGGTTGAGGAAGGTTATCTAGCTCAAAGAAGAATACATCCTGCATCACACATGACTCCACGAACCCCACTGCATGACACAAGAATCGTCGGCTTTAGCTGTAAATCACATTTCTAGAGAGTTTTAATGAGACGGTAGGGCGGCGGGGAAGAGAATATTACAGAGTAGAAAATTCAGTTGAAACAGATTCATTAAATAAGCAAGAGCCTGCTGGTGTCATGTGGTCAGTTCCCCATTTTTACGCTGTATAGAAACTGGTGGCATGAAGTCTTTGGTTCCTTTAGATGTAACACGAGAAGAGCTTACTCTGTAAGCAACATGACTGACAAGTCACTGGACTTTCATATTCACATCAACAGATGATCAGATAACTTAACTCTCACACAGATGTCCCAAAGGTTTACGTCTCTAACAGCTGAAAATATGGGGCTACTGTCCGTCATTTTCTGGGTAAAGGTCTACCGTTCTACAAGTAGAAGCTCCAGCTGGCATGCAAAGAGGACAAAAAGTTGATTCAAAACTTAGCATCTTTTTATATGAATGACAAAAAAACACCTAGCACCAAAGCTGGGAACATGATTTAACCGTTAAAACCATAGAAGAAGAGCCTCTTTTCAATCCTAATAGAGTGATTGTCAGTCATTTGCTCACAGCGTGATCGTGGGATAAAGTAAATTGGAATGATGTCCGTGTGTGACCCTTTTTTTTTTGGATGAGGATGGGGGAGGTAGAGCAGGTGAGATAAGTGGAAAAAAAAAAAAAGAGACAGCGGGGAGGGGAGAGGAGTGAGAGGGGATCGGAGACCGTGGGCTTCAGGCCTCGAGGCGGCGGCGTGTTCGCTCTCTCTCAGGCCGGCCCCCTTTTTGTTGCTAGTAAAGAAAAACACTGTTTTATTCCCAAAAAAACACTCTCTCCTGTTTTTTCCTTCCTTTCTCGCAGTTGTGCACCCAGTCGATGGTCTCCTCTCCGCGAGTTTTTTATTTTATTTCTCTCCTCTTTGCTTTTTTTTTGACGTCCATTAATTGTTGGGAGGGTGTTGCTTTCCCCAGGCACGTACTTGAGTGTGAGTGCATGTTTGTCTCACAACAGCATCTGTGTATGTACGTGTGTGGTGTGTGTGTGTGTGTGTGTGGGTACGTGTGTGTGTGCTTTATATCATTTACAAGTTAATTTACAAATTACTGGGCATGAATGTTTATCATATATAAGTGTGTCTCTAAGTGCATGTGTGTGCATGTGAGTATCTGCATGTGTTGTTCTCTGCATGATGTGTGCATGTGTGTGTTTTTAGCCTTGGAAACAGACAGGTCCCACTTCAAATCCAAATTGCTGGTTGCTCTCCCCAAAGTCTGACACCTTGATATCCAGCAGAGGAAGATGCTCCACCTGTGGTGTGTTGATCTCAAGGACTGTCCTGTCAAAGCCCTTACGGTACTGCAGAAAGAGACAGAGACACATATCAGTAACTAGGATCAAGATGTTTTCATTATTGTTGTAAACAAAAACCATCTTTGGCTGTAAACTTTGAATTGTAAAGAGGGTTGATGCACTTCAGATACTGGCCAATACAATTAAAAGACAACATTTCAGACTTTAAGAAGCACAAAGCCTCGACTCACAGAGCAGCCATCGACCAAGGCTTTGATGTAAGGGTTGGTCTCGTAGCTGAGCTCTTCCTCGTTGGCACCCTGGAGGTGCAGCGCCCTGTCGTAGCTGTTCTTGGCGCTCCGATCAGCCCAGGCCACTGAGCGGTGGCAGTGGTAAGTGAGGTTCTGGCGGGCATGAACGCTCAAGAGACGCAGGAAGCCCAACTGGACCACACCAACTGGCTCGCCGCTGGAGTCGACGTAGGAGAACTGAGAGGAGGAGAGGAGGTAAGAGAAAGGAAGAACGAGAGGATGACAAGGAGAAAAAAAAGTGAATTAGGAAGAGAACATAAGAACAAAATAGAGGGTAAATAGGTAGAGAAATAAACTAGTAAATCTGCAGCCAGTCTTCGTTTTACAGGAAAGTACTAACCTTGCTTCCAGTGGCAAACCGACTGTACCACGATCCTGGAGTCTCTGTGTCCCAAGAGCTCATCTTCACCTGCCGGCAAAAACGTTCACCTCACATAGTCAGCTTTAGTATGATATATTTGTGCATTAATGAATACATCTTGTGCACTTTTCCAAACATTACAGTCCTGAACTCCTCTTAGTTTGATCAAAAATGTGTTAAAACAGAAGCTTTGTTAGTATTCTTAGGTTTGCTCATTCGTTGCACTGACCGTGTTGATGCTCTTGCTGGGATACAGGCACGTCTCTCCATTAGTGAAATTACAGAAGACCTTGATGGAGTCTCTGGAGCAGCCCTGGTTGGGGTCAATCCAGTACTCTCCTGCAGGGAGCGACAGAGAGACGATCAACATCAGGACCAAAAGCTGAAGGACAAAAGACGTCAGGTGGATTTCTACGTTTTACTCCATACCATCCTTGAGGTCTGGCTGGCTGAGGTGCAGGTCTTGGCAGGTGCGGGCCGGGCTCTCTTGTGTGCCCAGAGGGAAACGCATGGTTTCGATCTCTTGTCTAAGGGAGTTGAGGGAACCAAAGATCTCCTCCATGCCCTCACTGCCCATCAGGAACTCGGTGCCAGTGGCATCAGATGCTGGCATGTCGGACTCAGGGAGCAGCTGACTGGCATCAATGGAGCGCTTGGACTTGGGACTCCTCTGGATGGGTAGGGGCTGAATGACCTCACCCGGTGGACCCTGGAAAAGAAGAGGATCAACAGTGAGATTAGAAGAACTGAAATAATCCAGCCTTCTGAAGGTTTTACAAAGAAAATGAAGTACTTACAGGAGCTCCAGGAGGTCCTTGCACACCCTTCTCTCCCTTTGGACCAGCTCCTCCCTAAAGACGACAGGATTTGAGACAGAATCACATCCAAGTTCAAGCACTCACAATGTGGTAAAAGCATTTTGAAAGTACTGTCTACTCACTGAAGCACCCTTAGCTCCTTTGATACCTTGAGGACCCTGAAAAGACATTAGGCTTTAGTTTTATGACACTTTTAGGAACACTGCAGAGAGGGAAAAGAAAAGAGAAAAGCCATGTTTCACTCACAGGCAGACCAGGAGGACCAGCGGGGCCGAGAGGTCCAGTGCCTCCAGACATTCCCTATAATAAAACACAACAAAATGCACAATGAGAGTAGTTTTCATGCATTATTGCTAAAATAAACATGAACCTTTGTGATAGAAGTCAAACGTACAGTCTCTCCTTTGGGACCAGTGGATCCCTGAGGGCCAGGCAGACCTCGGTCTCCCTTCTCTCCCTGTTCTCCTGGGGGTCCAATGAGTCCAATAAGACCTGGGTGCCCCTTTTCTCCCTTGGCACCGGGGTCTCCACGTAGGCCAGGCAAACCAGGAGGACCCTGCAGGATGAGAGGAGAGGAGGATGACAATGAGGATGACATTAAGGAGGGGATGTAAATAAAAACAAAAACAGATGAAGAAAGAGAAGTTTGGACAGGGGAAGGAAAGGCGGAGGACTGAAGGAGAATGCTGCAACTTTCACAAATGTTTGTCAAGGTATAAGATATAGCTACAAATGAAGCTAGTGTATTGTTAGTGTGTTGTTGTCTTACAATAGGTCCAGGTGGTCCTTTTTGTCCAGCAGGTCCTGGAGATCCTTGCTCACCCTAAAATCAATCCAGAAACACATTTAGGAGGTTAGGGTTAGGGTCCCAACGCAACGCACAACAAGAGATGCACACAGACTGCTGAGTATGGTTTTATCTAGTTGCTTTACTGATAAATACAAAAATAATGTGTAAACTTAACTGACCACTGATCCTGGGAGTCCTCTAAGACCTTCCGTTCCTGGTTTTCCTGCTGTGCCCTGTGGGCCAACGGGGCCGGTCTTTCCTGGGGGGCCAACTGCACCAGGATCTCCCTGTAAATGATGATGATGGTAAGGTAAGGTAACATGGTGGAAGAGGCAGTGATCAGATGTCAAACGAGTGATTTATGTTGAGCATCATATCAGTTGAGAAATGTACTAAAAAGCTCTGGACTCACCTTGGTTCCCTTCTCTCCCTGACGTCCCTCTGGTCCTCTTGTTCCAGCGGGGCCCTGGAGAATGAAACATGCAATAGTGCATCTTCATTAAACGTTATCTTTGAGCCAAAAACAAAGTGATAGCAAGTGACGTTGCTTAAAACAGAATAAATAGATAGATAGATAGATAGATACTTTATTAATCCCAGGGGAAATTCAAATGCATGACGTAGAGATGCATTCAACACTGCCACTATACTGGTCCTGTATAAGAGTTTCTTAGCAGCAGTCTTAGCTTCATTAATGATGAAGATGAGCTTACTCTCTTTCCTGGGGGGCCAGGAGGTCCGTTCTCACCGGGAGGTCCTGGAGAGCCCTGCAGTAGGAGTCAAAACCAGAATATTGAGACATTTTATAATACATCATTACAAAGTCTACCTCGTTGTATTTTCTGACTTACGGATTCTCCTTGTTCACCATCCTCTCCTCTCTCTCCCTTGGCGCCATCTTGACCCTGAAGGTAAATCAGAACACGGTTAGCAGTGTTTCTTGTTCCAGAAGAAGCTCAAGACACAACTGGACTGACTCCTCTGCAGCCACATACAACATAGCTTCAAAATCTAACAAATAAATAGGATGATGACACTTACTCTGGGTCCAACCTCACCAGGGGGACCAGGATCACCAGGGAAACCAACAGGACCCTGAAGTTAGAGACAAAAACAAAGCTATGAGAATAAAAAGACATCAAAGCCTATAAAATAACTGACCCCTATGGTGCTGTATGTGTATATTTATCTGATTGTGAGCCTCATACAGGGTTTCCTTTGGGTCCGTCGTCTCCAGGTCGGCCTCGTCCACCAGCACCTCCAGCAGTACCAGGTTGTCCTGCCTCTCCCTTCTCTCCACGCTCTCCACGAGGACCCTGTTGATAGACAAAAACACTGCTCATCAGCTTAAATCCAACCAGTGAAGACACAGCTCCTTAATATGTCAACTAACAAGACGTTAGATCCACTCACCTTCTTTCCAGGCTCTCCTACGATTCCAGGTGGTCCAGCCTCACCAGGTTCTCCCTGTGGAACAAATAGAACGTATCTGTGTTAAGTTTTTCTCTCTTTGGATAAAATCAAACGGATGTACTGAAATACTTCAATGCTGCACCTTCTCTCCGAGAGGTCCAGGATTACCCAAACCACCAGGAGGACCTTGAGGACCCTAAAAACACACACATAAAAACAACCCAGACAAGTGAGTTTTCAACATGTTAATCGCACAGTCAAACTTCTACTATTGCATACTAACTCATGTAAGAGCTCTAAACACTCACATCAGCTCCACTGGGTCCAGCTGGGCCACGGGGTCCTGGAGGGCCTGGAGGACCCTGGAACAACAAAGAGGCTTGTGCATTTATCATCATTTATCATTTTACTTTGAAAAAAATAAGTCACTGAACTAGTTATCACAGTAATCATGTGTTGCTGAATCTCACCATAGGTCCAACATCTCCAGTCTCTCCCTTCTCACCAGATGGTCCTGGCAATCCCTGCAGGACAAAGATAAACAAAGTTAAAAGAAGAAAAGTTTTTACTTTCTAAGATCTGGAATAAGTGTGGCAGGTTTCTGGTTATTTCTGTTGATTTATTTTTTACCTGCAGTCCGATGGGTCCTGGGGCTCCGGGGAATCCTCGGGTCCCCTCATCTCCTTTAGCACCAAAATGTCCCTGCTGTCCTCTTGGTCCAAGCTCTCCATCAGCACCCTGCACCACAGAAGAAGAAGATTAAGATCTGGAATAAGGCTTTGTGAGTTGAAAACAATTATCTTCAACCTAAAAGTGAATGAATGTTCAGTGTCCTAACTTTACAGTGTTAATGATAGGTGTATTCATATATTAAATATCAATTTGCTAAGGTCCTTTATGCACATTTGTTTAATTTGTATGATATAATGTTCTTGGATTAGTATGTGCTTTATATCCTGGATTATTTGGAATACATAGAAGAATTGATTTTGAAGTTTGAGCAGCACATCCAACTTTGCATATCAAACTGTTAGAGTTTCTACTCACAGCAGGACCTGGCTGACCGACAGGACCCATTGGTCCGGGTGGACCTGGAGGACCCTACCAACAAACAAAGACACAAACCGTGAGTAACACAACGAAACAGAAGGGATACAGGTAAACGGTAAACAGCGGAACAGCCTCAGATATGAGAATTAGGGTTTGATTCAATCACTCACATGTTCTCCTTTTGCGCCTTTGGCACCCTTCTGTCCATGCTCACCAACCTCACCCTGAAAGGACAAAGACACACATCTATCGTTAATGGACGTACATTGGCTTATTAAACATTGATTAATAATGTTTCTTAGAGTCCCATGCCTTATCTCCATCCTCTCCAGGGCCTCCAGGTGATCCAGCAGGGCCAGGCAGACCCACTGGACCCTGCACTCCATCGCGACCTGCTGGCCCAATAGGACCTTTCTCACCCTTATCAGGAGAAAAAGAATGAAATAGGGAATCAGTAGCTGATATTTCAAACAAGTCATATCCATGCTACAGTGGACAAACACTTGCAGAACACTCACAGGAACTCCCTTCTCTCCAGCGGGTCCAGGTGGCCCCTGAGGGCCTGGTCTGCCAGGAGGTCCAACAGGTCCAGCAGTACCAGCTTGTCCCCTCTCACCAGGAGACCCCTAGAAAAGAACATAACACAGAATATGATGATAAGATTAGTATGACAGACTAAGAAATATCCCATCATGACCTACTTTGACTTAACTCAAAAAAAAAATGTTCTTGGCTGGGTGAGTTAATTATTATTAGAGTTTAATTTTTCTGCATGGATATAGAATATAAATGTAATTTTATTATAGTTTGGAACGTACAGCAGGTCCAGGAGGTCCAGCAGGTCCTTCACTTCCCTTCAGTCCTCCACCGCCCTGGAAGACAAAGGGACTAATCAACCATTTTTCATCTCAATGCAGTTAACCTTTATCTAAAGAAAACTTCTTTTTAGCTGAGATTAAATGACGTTTCACTCATTGAAAACAATAATCCATGCAGTATTCCTCTTGGTCATACTCACAGGGGTTCCAGGAAGTCCTCTCTCTCCAGGGAATCCTCTTAGTCCTGGGGGCCCATCTTTACCAGGGCCTCCTGGAGGTCCAGGGTCTCCTTTGGTTCCTTCCTTCCCTGAGGGACCAGAAAGTCCCTGCTCTCCAGGAGGACCAGGGGGTCCGGGATGGCCACGCTCACCCATGGGGCCAGTCTCTCCTGAAGGACCCTGGGAGGATGAAGATGAAGCAAGGTTGTTATGTTGTCATGAAAGGTGATGTGATTCATTTTATCAGTAATGAGAAAAATCTGCAACAAGATGAATAAACACACCTGAGGTCCAACAACTCCAGGAGGTCCAGGTGGACCCATTTTACCTTGGAAACCCTGCATGGAGAAGAACTCGGTTAATAAATAATCTGCAAAATACAAAGTCTGTTATGAGGTACGCATGGGCGTGGAAGTGGAGGGAAAAGGGGACCTGACTACCCAGGGCCCAAGTAGGGAGAGGGCCCATGAAAACCCTGATTTTGTTTATTTATTCATTTATTTATTTGTTTTTTTAATGAACTGGCATGGATATGGGCCCACTGACATCATGCATGTACAGGGCCCAGAATTTGGTGCTACGCTCTGGAGGTTCGTGAGGAATATTTCAAAATCAGCATCGACTGTAAAAATTACTTCACTGCCACAGAAATGATCAGTATATTAATAAAAAAGGCACCAATCCTTATAAGGGTTATTGCAATTGCATAGCTTTGTAAGTTAATAGAGTGTGATCAAATAAATACTGAAGTGGGGTCAAGTGGGAAGTGACCTCCAAACAGTGTCACCAAAAATCTTTCTGATTTCAAAATCAAGATAAATTTGTGAACTAAATCAAAGATGTTTTTCACAGTATGAAATCACTGCTGTCATTTCTGAATAATAATAAAAAAACAACAACTCCTACACACCGTTTCACCTACAGGCAGTTTAATTAGCATTTTGTCAGTTTAAATAAATGCTAATAACCATCTGTACGAGCAAGAAAACAGTCTAACTTACAACTTCTCCTCTCTGCCCAGGATGTCCTGGCAGTCCGTCCTTTCCTGGTGGTCCCTGGAACAAAACATTAATCAAATATCAATAAAATCCCCCAACTCAGAGAGCTCTACCAGATAAACCAGAGAAAACCACCAAAACCTGATGGACCATTGAACTTAAGTTCACTTATGAACAGCCAAGTTACACCACTTTAAATTTACACACAATCTTCCATCAGTCTATAATAAATTGGCATTTAAACATTTTCTTACAGGAGGTCCCTTCGGTCCGGGGAAACCATTGGCTCCCTGTGGCCCTGGCAGTCCCTGGTGAAACGACAACATGACAACATAGTAAGAACATAGAACAAAAATCTAGACAGGGCATAGATTTAAATGTAAAAAGTGCTAAGCTAATGGTACTAAAATTAGTGCTCACCCTCTCTCCAGGAGGACCAGAAGGGCCGTCGCTTCCAGAGGTTCCCTAAAAGACAACAAGAAAAAAATATATAAACAAACAGTACAAAAAAATGTAGATCACAAACTATTAATCAGGATGGAAAGAAATTAATTGAAAATAATACCATTCATAAATATGCTAATCTATAAGAACAGTCATCAAATTAATCACTGATAGTAAAGCATACATGACGACAAAGTTTCAAAGTGTTAGACAAACCTTTGCTCCTGCTTTTCCTGTGGCGCCCCTCGGTCCTCTCTGCCCTCTGGGGCCCTGTTAATCATAAACAAGTATAATTAAGCCATCATCCAAATGATGCACATTCAGTGCTATTGTATGTGTGACTATTGCTAATTAATAAGATCATGTTAACTCTGTGATTAAAAACTAAAATCACAAGTCTCTAATCCTCAAAACCCTGCTGCATTGTGCACGACTCCATAACATCACATAGTGCACACAGCTACGATGCTGCATGTGGTCAGAGGTGAAACATCTGGAAACCGAGGGCAGAAAAAAAGGTCTGAGTAGAATATGTGAGTGATTGAATTAAGTCAAAATGTTACCGTTGGTCCTCTTTGTCCTCTTGGTCCTGGTTTACCAGTAAGACCCTGAAAAATAAAACAGATACAGACAAAATCAAACAAAGATGAACCGTGCAGTATCCGCCACTCTAGCTTATATATGTAAGGAAGTATTCAGTCACTGCTCTGATCGTTCATAGCCACGCTGACAGTCTGACCTGTGATATAAACTCCTCCAAACATATTTCAGTCTTACCCTTGTTCCCTTCTCGCCGTTAGAACCGGGGAATCCGGGGAATCCAAGAGATCCCTAAAAGGCAAATCAGCATGAGCACAGTTTCTCACCACACAGAGGGATGGTGATATAAATCCATTTATATGACAGATGATGTAAATGTGCAGTATTTCTCTTACCTTGGGTCCTTGTCTTCCAGGATATCCAGGAAGTCCAGGAACACCAAGTTTACCCTGAAAATCCACAACAACACTATTAATTAGCTGAAACGGTTTTTACTCACGTCACAACAAAGCGAGCTGTAAATCTAATGGTGATGATTGTTTAAATTTGGGATATGTTGTAATATCAAGGGCAAGAAAGAGGCTGCTGACACTATACTCATGCACTGTAGTAACTGCAGTAAAATGAATGCCAGAGCATCTTGCTGAAACTAAATAGTAGCAGTTTGCTAAGATATAAAATAATACATTTTATGTGAGAAGTGCAACTTCAACCACAGGAGGGCAGCACCATGACACTCCACTGCCAAATGCATTATTTAATTTAAGAAAATGTAAAATGACTCGTACCTTCTCTCCAATAAGTCCGATTGGTCCAATCTCACCAGGAGGTCCAAAACGACCCTTGGGCCCCTCAGGGCCATCCTCTCCTCTGGGTCCGGGTACTCCAACCTCACCCTGAGGCAAAGCAGAACCATCAGAACCAGATTATGCAATATATAAATATATACATATAACAGGTTAAAACTCAGAAAATGCAACTAATAGACAAAACGATTAGAAGTAGAATGAATATATGAATTATCTTTTTCATTCATTCATTGTCATCCCATCTTACCCGCTCTCCCTTGACACCAAAGTCTCCTTTAATTCCTGGGAAACCATCTTCTCCCTAGAAACAAAAAAAATTAGAACATAGTTAGATATAATATCAACCCTGTTTTAAATTTGACCTCAAAACTATTATTTTTGGACACTTTTAAATTAAACTGTGATACCTTTTCTCCCTTGTGACCCTTCAGTCCACGGATCCCTTGAGCTCCCTGCAATCAAACCGTTAAATGATCAACACACTGATAATTTGGGTATTAGGTGTACATGGGGTACAAAATACTGGATCAGTTTATCTGCACATACGATGCAAAATCCCCACAAAAATGTTTTCAGACCTCACATTCAAAAACAAAAATGAAAAACTGACCTTGATACCACGAGGACCAGGATAGCCAATAGCTCCCTGGGGACCATTGGGACCCTGGAGAAGGTCAAAGAAAGAAGGATGAGTTTACAGCACAATGCACACATGAGTAAATATATGGGGAATTATTTAAAAATGAAAAACTAGTTGCACCAATAAATTTACTGTAAATGTGCATTTCAGATGTTGTAAATATCTCCTGCTATGTGTGATAATAATATGCCAAACATGGCGTTTGTTAGATAGAAGGGATGTGTTGTGACTGAGTTTTGTTTGACACTGACCTGGTTTCCTTTGGTGCCAGATGGCCCCTCCTTTCCTGGATGACCCTGAGAAAGCAAGACAGAGAGCTCAAACCTTATCCAATAAGGTGGACCCAACTTAATTCAGCTCTAATATAATATGGACAAAGTCAAAAAGACAAACTTACAGGAGGACCATCAGCTCCGGGCATTCCTGGCAGACCTGGTTTTCCGGTTGGACCCTGGGGAGAAAGAAAAAGTGATCAAGTAGGAAGAAGAAGATTGTGTAACATCAGAGATAATTCAGCTGTTAATATCACAAGGGCAGAGTCTGTGTTACTCAGAGAGCTTTACAGGTGGTGACAGGGTTTTATTTTCATCTGTGAACAGAGCTAAGCTAACAAGATGCTGACTGCAGATTCATATTCAACAGACAGATAGTGGTGAATTAGATAGAGATAGATAGATAGACAACTTTATTGATCCCTTTGGGAGGTTCCCGCAGGGAAATTGACAAAGGGATTAAAAAGGGAGCTAGAGATCCTCCTCTGTTTATTTATTCAGTCACATTTAAAGCTCACTGTACAAAGATAACATTTTAAATACTGCATCTGCTCATAGCTCCCAGACTGTCTGACTAAATATATCAACACACATTTAGAATAACTTGATTATATTTAAGTGTTTTGTAAGTGTTCACTTGTCAATTTATACTGCAAAACTATTTTAAAATATACTTTTAAGACATGTATGAGTTCCACTCTATGGGAAAGAGATTCCTAAAGAAACTGCCCCCTCCATTTGTCCCATCAAATAAAACTTCCATACTCTATTTTTCTATTTTTATAACTGTAATGTCTGTCGTGCATTATGATACAAAGAGTTTAACAAGTAAAAATCATAGTCGATCTATTAATCCACAGACTGTTGCTTGTTGAACAGATTTCCTTGGTGAAGTTAACTTTTCCTATGACATTGTACACACGGTTCAATTATATTTATTATTTCTATGTAGTCACTGTCGCTTTACCTTCTCTCCTGGGGGGCCAAGGGCTCCCTGAGGTCCTGGCATTCCCTGCAAAAAAAGAAGAAGAAACAACTCAATATCTCATTAGGACATAGTTATTTAGTGAAAGTTGTAAATAAGACAATGGATGTCTCACCTGAGTTCCTGGGGTTCCCTGCTGACCTGGAGGTCCTGGTTCTCCTTGGGGACCCTGAGAGACAAAGATAAATGATGAGGCCGACACAATCTATGCAGACATGTTCTAGTTACTATAATTATGATTATGACTATTACTGACCAAGTTTCCTTTGGGACCTTGGGATCCATCATTTCCTCGTACACCCTGAGGATGAAAAAGAAAACTTTAAAAAGAGTTTAAACACAGATGTCAATCACAACTTATAATCAATTGTCTTTACATTTATAGGAATCAGCTGACACTTATATGCTGGTGGAGACATCCACCATTTTCACAAAGACATGTCCACTAATGTTTGACATAAAATCTATTTACAAGTCTTGTGAAAATACTGCAGACTAGAGTAGCTGAGTAATGAGCTGTTATGTTGAGCGTAACACACCCAAGTTCAACTTGGCATTAGGTTCTGACAAGAACGACACATTTATGGAATAAAATGCATCATGTTCTAGTGAATAGGTTTTGATCCTTTAGATAGAAGGATCGTTAAAATAGTGAAATACTTTACAACTTTAGAACAACACCCTTAGAACATATAAATATAATGCTGTGACTGTCAAATGGATTTATCTTGGTTGTATTTTGAGGCAGTTGCAGGAACATTACATGTTCATTTTTAGATAACTGGATATCCCCGTCTTTATATCTGGCTGTATCCAGGGTGTTGTTCCAGGAGGTGCTGTGGGTGTTAAGTGGTCAGAGCAGCATAAAACAATGCTGCTAAAATAATAGCAGGCGAGTGTGGTTTGAATTTGTTTTTACTCACAGGAGGTCCAGAGATTCCAGGAGGACCTTTGGGACCAAGCAAACCACGGGGTCCCTAGAAGATGCACAGACAAAGACACATCAGAGACAAAGACACACGCAAGCAGAAAGAAAAATACATGTTCTAGCCTGTAAATGAAAATGAAGATGGCAGCATTTGACATCCAGAATAACAATAAGCATAAACTAAGAAAACCTCACGGGTATGTGGAGTGTATGCAAAAACCAAATAAAAACTACAGCACCAACTCTTAAACCAGGAAAAATATCAGGTCTGATCAAAGGCAATGCTATAAAACACTCTGCCTTATTTTGGGAAACAATCTATAACACAGGAATTAGAAGCACGAAATACATAAAAATAAATATTAATATGTAAAATCAGTTGGGTTGTCATGGAAACACTCACTGGTTCACCTGGGAGACCCCTGGGTCCAACGTCTCCATCATCTCCCTGCACAGAGGCAACAAGGACGTCAATGAAAACACGAGACAATGCAACACATGTTGGAATCATTTCAGATTCTTATAGCTACTGCATGCATACCCTCTCTCCGTCCTCTCCTTGGCTTCCTGGTGGTCCCATCGGTCCTGTGTCACCCTGACAAGATGAAAGAGCAAAAGAGTAAGGAATCAGAATATTCTGAATATTAGCACTACAACAACAACGGTATTTTATGAATAACTAATGACAGTCACCTTTCTTTATTTTGCTACCGGGATTGTTTGACTCACCCTGTGTCCTTTGTCACCAGGCAAACCAGGAAGACCATCAAAGCCACGATCACCCTGAGAGAGACATATACAGGTACGTGAGCAATATTACTGTACTGTAGAAGGTAGAAATGGATCACAAATGGAGCTGATGTCATTATAATACATTTAAAGTTTTGATTTCCACACGGCCGTGGTTTAAGGTCATGTTAAATGTCTAGAAAGAGGTTACCTTAGATCCAGACTCTCCAGGCATTCCCCTGGCACCATCAGCTCCAGCACGGCCCTGTTAGCAGTAGAGGAAGAGTTTTAGAGTAACACTGTCCACGGGAGACAGTCCAACACTTAACAAATAAAACGTTTTTAAAATAGTAGCTTACCCTCAAAGAGGATTATTCTTTGAGAAACAACCATTAATAAAAAGATGTACTTACTCTTCTTCCTGATTTGCCTGGAGGTCCCATCAAACCATGGGGTCCCCTCGGCCCCTGACAAATAAATGAAATGCCTGTGATGAATACTTGGTATAAATGTGGTCTTTCATTTTCATACATACAATAGTTTTAATGACTCTATGATGTGAGGTCAGAGGTCAAGTCTGGTACAAGTGTTTTACCTGAGGACCGGGATCGCCACTCTCTCCTTTAAAACCAGGACTTCCTGGACTTCCCTGAAACAAACACACATCATCACAAACCTTTTCATCATTTCAGGCCTTCGAACGATAATGTCATATGAAGAGAATCGTAGAATAAAAGCAGTTTTTGCAAGGATCAAAAGATCAAAATCTAAGTAAACAGCGAAAGCAATGGAGACAACAAACTCTTGATTTGAACATACCAGTGGTCCAGGGCGTCCAGTGAATCCCATTGGCCCAGGAGGTCCTTTCAGAGCCATCTAGAGACAAAAAGTCATGAATAAACCATAATGAAGGGACATGACATGGAAGTAAAGGGCCAAATCTATTCTAATATGAAGTGCAGCTAATGCAGTCATTTCTCTTCTGCATCAATATTTCCTCCACTGTCTTTGTGTAATGATATTTGCCGATGCATGCATTTTGTTATAATCTATGGACGCAAAGTCCTTAACAGTATATGATAAAACTGGGCGGCTGCAAAGCATCAAGAATCCACTGATATGAATCCTCTACAAACTAAATGCATAGGGAAAATGTGAAATCAAGGCCATAACTGACCCTGGCCTGAGACAGGATAGCTGCTGCTTGGGCTTCTTGTGCAGAAACGGCAGGACCCTTATCTCCTCCACTCTGACCAAAGCGGAACTGAAAAAAAAGAAAAGAAAAAGCATTCAGACGATGAGGCAAACCTCTCATATTTCTGAACATCCAGATAATGTTTGTTATCATAAAGAATCAAAAGTTAAACATGACTTACAGGCAGCATGACTGAGGTTCCAGGAGGTCCAGGGACTCCATCAGCTCCAGGCAAACCAGACCTACCAGGAACACCCTGCAGCATGGAGAGATGGAACGGTGTGAGGGAAGACCAGAACAGAAACGGGCTTCTTTTACAAAACAATACACATCTTCAGGACGGATGTCTTCACAAATCTGCACTCACCCTTTCTCCAGGGTCCCCAACAGAGCCAGGAGGTCCAGATGGGCCAGGAGGTCCAGTAGGGCCCTGTGAGAGGAAGAGAGGGAATGTAAAAGAAAGAAATAGTTTCTAATATCACAGTAATACAATGTGCTGGTTAGGGTTCTGCCTAACAACAAGAAGTGTACAGTCCAATAAGTAAGGTACCGACCTAAACTTCAGAGTTAGGAAATATTAAGAGATGCATTTCAGAAAACAAGAAGCAAGAATATTCATCATTAACTTACAGCAGGTCCTTCAGGTCCTGGAGGTCCTTCAATCAACATACCCTGAAAATATCAGAATATTTATGTAAAAAATACAAATGCATGAAGCCAAACACGTTAAAAATGGATATATATAGTAAGTCTGCAGTTTAATTTCGTACGTAGGGATGCTGTGCATCCCTACGTTCTTGGTTCCTATTTTAGTTAATATTTTCTTATTCTGCCAAAGGAGTATTCTAAAATTCAAAGTTTCAATACAGGTTAAATACATCTGGTCAGATAAAGCTGTTTAAAGACGGTTAATAACTCACAGGCTCCAGGACAGCTGGCTCTCCCTTCTCTCCTTTCTGGCCTCTAACGGCAGTCTGAGGAAAACACACAGGTAGCCAACAACAAAGCGCAGTCAGCATGAAGGTACTCACATATTAAACAAAAACAAAAAATAAAAGACAGCCACAGAGTTTTGACTGCATGCACAGAGAAAGACAACCCAGTCCAATCCAGATAAAATTTCTGAGAAAGACAACCACATTATTACCACACATTATTATACCAGTGTTGTTCAGATAGCATGATGAGATGAAAACCAGTTTCTCTTGTGATAACACCGTAAGATTTCATCCAAACCGGTCCTTTTCCCGTAGATAGAAAATCATCTGTGTTTAACACCGCTAAACGACGGCATACACTGAAATAAACGGCATTAAATACATTTAAAAAATGCAGCAGCGTGCTACGGTTGCATTTCCAAATGCCTCTATACGCAGCGTTTGTGACATGATGTGCTCATGTTACTGCTCATTAGGATCCCCGGTGGCTTCCAGCAGGAAGAAGAGCTTTTCTTCACAGGGTCCTGAGCTGCTCATTATGCACTACGTAAAATAAAACCCATTTCAACCACAGATATGCAGACTAAGTCTTGAAATGCATTCAAATATATGTTTCTCTATGACTGTTTGAGTTTGCCTGCTAGAAATGTAGGATTTTGAACGTATTACATATTTTTGAGTGATGGGTACGTCCCATTTCTACCATACGTGTTAAAATGATCCACAATGTCTTTCTGTAATGGCCTGTGACATGTGGCAAACTCAAGCAAGTCATTTGAGAGGACACTGAATACAATTTGACAAAGACTAAGAGCCAGAGTTGGTTGAAACATGTAGTTTTTTTTTTTTTTTCTCTGAAGCAAAGCAACTTACGCCTCCCTCGTCTGTCACAGCGGACAGGGCGGGGCCCATATTGGCATCAATCTCTCCAGTCTCTGGCATCGGCTCATTGTAGTCCCTGTAGGAATAGTCGTATTCCTTAAGGCCCACGTCCCCAGTCACATACTCCTCAGTGAAGACCTCTTCGCCCGCACCCGCTGCCTTGGTGCCATCTACCTCTTCTCCCACCAGTGTAGGCTCCACGTGGGGCTGCGATGGGTTCGTCACAACGGGACAGACGGAGTAGCAATGGGATAGATGGAGAAGTAAGAAAAGGGAAAACAAAAGGTGCAAGAGGAGGAAGAAAGAATCAGATGAGGAGGATGTTAGTAAAAGAGAAACACAGGATGAACCAACAGGGGGAGTGAAAGAGGGGGCATATAGAAAGAAGTGAGTCTTACCTTTTGTAAATAAACAGTGACATACGGACAGATTACAAAAAGACATCAGGCAGACTATGATGATTCTGTCTGTCCTTCATGCTGTGGTCTGATATTATGGATTAGCAAGCTTATCCTGCGACCACAAATCATCTGTTAACCGTCTATGGTTTAGCTTATAAACATGTTTCTAGCAAAGCATATCATCATCAGCGTCTGTGTGAAGACCTGCAACCAAATAATCTCTTCAAATAGTCAAACTTTGGTATGAAGAGAAGGGACACGTTAAATCCAAAGGTCATGGTTGCATAGTCCCTGGACACACAGAACTGATACGAA
Organism: Planiliza haematocheilus; assembly: GCA_005024645.1. Taxonomy (NCBI): domain Eukaryota; kingdom Metazoa; phylum Chordata; class Actinopteri; order Mugiliformes; family Mugilidae; genus Planiliza; species Planiliza haematocheilus. The sequence goes on along the minus strand of SRSE01000302.1, from coordinate 694,650 downwards.
ACACTTTGTAAAAACAAACTGCTGCTATGTGCTACGCTACGCAAAGCAAACTCTTTCCTTTTTTTACTTACCATGCAAAACAAATATAAATCCAGTGTGATTATACTGTACTGTCATCTCATATGAACGGGTAAATATGAATGAACACATCTAGCCACAATTTCATCAGCATTAGAAACCGCTCATCAAAGTCTAACACAGATACAATGGTAATGATGACAATATATATTATTGTCAAAACAATGGGATTTAATGAAACAGATCACAAGTGTGAGAAAATCATTCTCCAGTTCTGACTGTTCCCCAACCGGGCTGCAAACTATCTCACAGCAACTACTGTACTATCTACTTCAGTTAGATGTTTCTCTCAAACGAGAATGCATTATATTCATCTTCTTTTGTTGCCGTGGCTAAAAGTGCACGTCAAATATTCTTATGTGGATCCCTTTCTCACAAGATGTTTGTTCTCATGTCAAGAGGACAGCCAGATCAACCAAGGTCCTTGAGATGAGAACAACACGAGGCTCTTGCTGTTAGGGAACAAAGGGAGCCACATAAAAATGTTTGCTGGTACGAGCAGATGAATGTGGTGCATTCTCTTTTGAAAGGGAGGTTTTCTTGCGTCTTGTCATGTGGCGTCAGTGCCAGCAAAACAGTGACCTGTGGTTAGAAAAGTGTAAGAGAGACATGGAGCTACGTGGTTAAACTACAAAGACTGGGCTCACCACCACACAGGTATGACACTTTAAAGATGATGGTTGTTGTTCTTGTCACTGTGTGTTGATATGTTTAACTGCAAAAATCAACTCTATCTGGAGATTCATTGGTCTTCTTTGACTGCTATTCGCGTGTCTTGATGTGTGTCATTTTCTTTTTTACCTGAACAGAGTTCTCTTCTTGTCCAATCACCTCACCCTCGGGCAGTGGGACCGTCTCCTCATAGTAATAATCAGTCTCTGTAGGGGTGTGGCCAGCCTCAGAATATTCAGTGTCTACATCCTGATTGGTCAAGTTGACAGGAAATGGGGAGCAGGAAGGAAGTAAGCAGATTTGATTGGAAGAGCGTGGTTAGTTCAAAATCTGCTTCTGGATGACGATGATGATGAGTTAAAAGAAGAAAATGGAACACATCATAAAACTGTGATTGCCAGAGGCAGATAATATATTTTTTTTTTTTTTTTACTGGCAACTCACATTTTTGAAGTTGCAAAGATCCACTTTAGAAAAGAAGTTTCAGGAATTTCAGTGACTATAAATTTTGCTAGAAGCAAGATTTAGAGAGTCAGTGATCTACTTTCCTGAAATTTCTTTTCACTTATCTGTTGAACCATTTTTTGCTTTTTAAAGCTCAGAAAGCCAAGATTCATGAAAGGGTGAAGTAAGCTCTTATCTGGAGCCTCTATCCATCCCTTTAGATGAAAACATCATAACTTGATGCTTTGGGATGTCTAGTTTCACCCAAGGCTAGAAAACAGATAGACAACCCCAAATGACAGCCTCACAGAATATGAGCTAGTGAATTTAATTTAACTGTGAACTATATGTGTTTAAGAGCCCACTATTGAATCTCAATAATGAAGAGTGTTGGTGTCATGGTAGACTACATAATTAGCTTGCTCTCAATTTCTGTGAAGCTGCTTTATTCATATTTGATTCAAAATATGACAAGACAGGAAGACAGATGTCAGAGAGAAAACAGGTGCTTAAAAACAAAGACAGGAGGTAAAGACTGACAGGGGAGTTTTGTTGTGTTGCACGTGTGTAAAATGTGATAGTGTTTGGTGTTTTAGCAGTTTCAAATTGTGCCATAGATATCCATGCTCATTTATTTGACCACAGTGGTTTTCCTGGAAAGAAAGAGTGCTGGCGTGTATTCAGGTTCTGAGATCCAGTTTCGTGAAGTGAAGTAAAGAACAATGAAACTTTACAATTAGCCATGCTTCAATGCGCACTGCTGTGTCATATCATATAGAGGCTGGAGTGATCATGAAGATCATATGATATATGAACAGAGGAGAAGGCTTCCAGCTTGGTATGAACCAGCATCCATTCTGAAGACCAGATTACGCACCATCAAGGATTTGCATCAAAATGCACAAAGCCAGTGACATTTTGAAAGATCAAACTATTCATACGTTTGAGCCTCCACTTGTGTTGGGGGTTCAAATGTAAAAACGTTCAGTTTAACATCAATTTTGCTGCAGATCCTGGATGATGGAAAGAGCTGGTAATGAGATGGGAGAGGTGGTACATACGACTCTGGACATTCAGACCCAAACATGAGCCCTTCTGTTGTACCTGTTGATAACCGTTGGTATTTTTCTTCGGCACGCCAGTTCCACTCAGCGCAGTCTTGCCAAACGGTGGGAAAGGTTTGTGCTGAGATTTGACACTAATGTCCACAAGCACGTTGGACTTCGTGGGCCTGGGTGGAGTGGGCCGGACACTGGTAGATGTTGGAGCTACTTTCGTCGGCATGGAAACCTTTTTGATGACACTCTTGTTTACTTTGCTCACTGTTGATTTGATCAGGGGGACTTTGGTGACCACAGTCTTAACTTTGACCTCTGCCTTCGCTTGGGTTTTTACTGCTGAGGCTTTGGTAGACACAGCTTTGGTCGTCTTTGTAGGTTCTGGTTTTGATGCTTTTGTGGGCTTAGGTGCCTTAGTAGCTTCTGCTTTGGCAGCTGATTTAGCCGCACCGACCACAGTCTTTTCTACTTTTACAACTTTCTCAGTCTTTGTTTTTGTAGTGGTTTCAATTCTTGCCTGATTTGCAGCCCCATTACTAACAGCTTTCTTTCCTACAGTAGTAACTTTGCCATTAGCCTTAGCCTCACCATTGACTTTATTCTCAGCCTTGCCATTGACTTTTAAGATCTTAACCTCTTTAACCTCAATGGTAGTTTTGCCGTTTCCGTTGGCTTTCTTCTCTACTGTAGATTTGCCGTTTCCATTTGCTTTAGACACAACAGTGACTTTTCCATTTCCACTCGCTTTCTTTTCCGCTGAGGTTTTTCCGTTGACTTTCTTGTCAGCTACAGCCTTGCCATTGCCATTGCCATTCACTTTCACCTGAGCTGTGGGCTTGGCCTCAGCTGTGGCTTTGCCATTAGATTTAGCTGCAGATGCTTTTTCATTGCCATTGGCTTTTGCTGCACCATTAGCTGCTTTACCGTTACCATTCTTGGCTGGGGCAGCTGTGGGCTTAGATTTAGCTGGTGCTGTTGGTTTGATTTTAGACAGGAGGATTTCTACTGCGGTAGGTTTTGCTTTAGACGGCTTGGCTGTGGAGGACTTGGGGGCTTTGGTGGGCATAGGTGGCTTGATGACAAGTTTGCTGGTTCCAGTTTTGGCTAGCTTAGGTGGAGTGGGTTTGGCTTTTACAAGAGGGGATTTAGTGGGTACGGCTTTCCCATTGAGTGCCTTCTTCTGATATCCGTGATTATTGTTTGATTGCAGTGTTGTTTAGTATGTAAAAGTGCATTTAGACAAAGACAGGGAAAAAGAGTGGAAGATGACATAGACAAGTGGAGGGGTTGGGAGGGGGGTGAAAAGCAAAAACAAGGGATGGACAAAAGGAGAGAGAAGACAAGAGTGGATGTTTTGAGAAACAATTACATAAAGATGGCTAAGGCTCGGATGATTTACTGAGACTGTACAGGCATTACTGGATACAGCAGAGAATTTGAAACATATTTAAAACAGACAGAACTAATTTCACATAAGACATTTGAGAAATTTCTTCTCTTTGACCCAAAAAATGTGAAGGTTTTTTTTGCTGATCTCTCCAGTAATGCCATTCCCAATATTAAATGACAAAGCAGCATCTTTGTGCTAATAAGAACTTGAGGCCGTGGTTTGGCAGAGGCACTGAGGGTGTGGCTGGTCAGGTAAAGCTGCTGCTGAACACACACACACACACACACACATACACAAAGTGACAGGCACACACACAATAATCATACACATCACTGATGCACTGACCTGCAGCGCTACAGTGGACTGAGCAGTCCATCAGGCAGAGACGGTTGCTGCTGTTTAGCCATGCAAAAGAAGTAGGGTGGATGCTGGGTTGGCATGCAAATGCAATGTTAGTCACACACTGTAAAACCACAAAATGACAAGAACTGAACTTTCTAATTCTTACCACTCATGCTGCTACAATAATAATACATGCAAATTAAGACAGACAATACATCTATACATATAATAATCTGAAGGGAAAAAAAGGCCACCAACGGGAATATATACTCTTAAGATATGCCATACAGAACACAAGAAGACTTATAGAGAGACAGGCTGTGGCATAAGTGTATGTCATAGGTCAGATGTACAACCATGAATGCTTCAACCAACACAAAGACATGTGCACTGATATTCCCAAACTGACTGAAAACACTGGTCTTGAAACAGACGATGCAGAAGAACAGTAGGTACATGCAATGACATTCTCTGAGATGATACAGAAAACATGCAAGTAACAGAACAGTGGAGTCAAATAGTATGCAAACCCATATTGTTTTGTGATCAGGGGTGAAGCTGAGTGGTTGGGGTTTGTCTTTTAAGTGTCAGGAAATTCAAACAACCACAGAAGAGCATTTGGAAATCAAACAGTTATGCAATTATGTGATCACTTAACACACTCTGTGACAAACCCCACCTACGGTCGTATAAGACTATCTGAGAAAGATCAGGTAACACAAGACTACTGACGAGCATGTGCTCACTTTCAAGAGACAAATTTATATAATTAGCAAACGTATGATTAACATAACTCCCCCCAAATAAACGAATCTTCCAAAAGTGATGTTAAATATTGTTTGTTTTGAAATATAAGTCATATTTATTTACAGTCCATTATGTTCTGACTAAGTTTTATGGATCTTGCCCGCCTTAAATTCTCAAAAGGTTTTCACAATCTTTGGGAAAATGCATTTAGGTTAGATTTAAGGTAGAAGATGACAGGACGTACATAATAAAAGAGGAGTGAATGGAGGAGAGAACTGCATGTGTGCATGACAACACAGCTGCACCCACTGCACTGACCCAGTGCCCCCACTTGGCCACATGTGAACACACATACACACACACATATATGACAACGAGTAAATTACATGAGAACAAAAATAAAAATCAAATCCTGTGTGATGAAGGCGGACGTGTGAGAGGTCAATCTGGATTAAAGAAAAAGTCAGATGTAAATAAAATGAGGGCTGCGGAGTGATGGAGGATGAGAGAGGCATCAGGGGAAAACGTAGATTTTAAATAGAAAATATGTCACGTAAGCGGCTAATTGCATGGATTATACGTCTGTTATTGTCTTTCTCTCTCTCATTCTCCTTCCCTTCCACAAACCGTGTTTTCCCTCTCTCTTGCTCCCTCTTTACCTGTTGGTTGGGGGCCCCAGGTTGGGGATAGGGGGGCGCAGAAGAGGAGGGAATGCCTGTTGTTTCCTCATAATAATAGGGGTATTCATGGTCATCCTGCTCCTCATCAAAGTACTGAGAGAGATGGAAGGATTGGAGGAATGGAAAGAGGTATAGGCAGCGAGTAAAAGGTAGATGAAAGCAAAAGGGATGCACGAAGAGAGGGAGAAAGGAAAGTGGATTTCCAGGGGAAACGAAGAGAGGTTGCAAAAGTCACATAGGGATGAATAAAAGCAAAGAGGTGGAAAATACTGATGACAAACAGCAAGGAATGGCAAATGGCATGATGACAAAATGCACAGCTTTCATTTTTTCATTCATCAAAGTCTGCTTCACTGAAAGGTTTGATAATAATGACGTGTTTAAACACACGTAACCTTGATGAATGAGAAAACTGGAAAAGAATAAAGCAGTGGTTGACGTCAATGAATAAAACCACGTTGATTTATATTCATTCAAAAAGCAGTCATCTACATCAACAGCATCAACATGGCAGGGCTTGGGACACAGCGGCTGACTTTAGACCAATTTAAGATTAGGCATGCAGACTCATAAAAAATAAATAATGAATAATAAAATAAAAAGATCATGTACTTTAGATGGATGAATGCAGATGAAAGTCATTGTAATGCAGCCGGTGTCGAGGAAGTGTCAGCTCCCAAATATCAGTGGTTTTGTTTTTTAAGAGACCAAGAATGAGGGAGAGCTTGCAGAGCTTCTAATGCATCTAATGTGCACAACCAGTCTCAGTAAGACAAAAACAAAAGGCTCGACCTTAAGCCATCTTCATGCCAGATTATTATATGTCTCAATTTAACCAGGAAACCAATCAGAATTTAACTAATTAAATATTTTCTGTACTGAACAATAACTCTTTCTTTCAGTCCATCAAAAAAAGGAGGAGGGATGAAAAACGAATGCTTGCTTGTATCATTCATCCCCTTACCCCTACCCTTCTGTGTTCCAATGCATAAAGCAGAAATAGTGACAGCTAATCATCTATATCGTCTATAATGATAAATAATGTGTAGCTATAGGAGGGTATGACTATGATACCATTTGCCTTCAGTAACCTCAGGGGACACACAGACTGTGAAGGTGAGGAGGAAGGTGGATGGATACAAACTGTTGCTGATGATGAGGATGCGTGAGGAAGGACAGAAAGGGAGAGAAGCACTTTGATGACCCAAACTGAACATGAGGACTTCATTTCCAGAGCTCTGGTGCATTTAGCGTAGAGTTTTTATTACGACTAGACCATATTTTCTAGTATTCTACGACAAATCCTGTTCTACAGATGACATGTTACCATGAAATGAGATGGTTGAGGGAGGAAATTGTGCATTAGGAGGAGCAGTTAAAAGAAGTATCTGTGGAAATCGTGATAAAAATTCAATAAACTCTGACTGTCTTGTGGACATTTCCTGATTTTTCAGAAATCTCAAGCTATCTCCCATTCCATTGAAGTAAAAAAGACAGATTTAAACTAAAGAAAGCATTTTGAGATCATACAAATTCAGTCAATCTCAACAAAAAGAGGAGAAGGAAAGTCCACAGATTCTGTTTGGGCCTGCTGTACTGGAGCTACGGATGAGCCTAGTTTTATAAATGAGTTGTGAGCGTCACTCTGCAGGCTATTCGCTAGCCTTTCACGAATGCTATGGGATTTGTGTGTGCCCATGTTCTCACTTTGTATGAACACCTCCTGCAGTAAACTTTATAAGAGGGGAAAGAGTGTGAGTGATATATATATGTGTGTACAAAGGCCATTTATTTTACCCTGCAGGAGGGTTTCCAGATAATTATTCAGGAAGAAGGTCAGGTGGTTGATTTCATACGTCTGTGTAGGAGCCTGTGTCGCTGGTGGTGTTACTCACGTATGTGTTGGGGTCCTGAGACTGGGTCTTGGGCAAAGGGGAGTCACAGTCAGGGCTGTAGTGTTCACAGAAGTCATAGGCAGCCTGGGGGTTGGAGGCGACCAACAGCTGCTGGATGTCTCCCTGTGGAGAAAACACAGATGTGTCTTAAACCCACTGTTGTGTTAATTGATCAATAATGACCAATAGATGTAATGTTACCAGTAATCAGCCTCCTAGTCTCTAATAATATAGTTTGTCCTTTGTCCTGTTATGCTTGTCACAGTCCTCACCTGGAAAACCTCCTCATCGAGCAGACGGGCTCCGAACACCGTGATGCCATTGGTGTCGATCTCAGCGTTGTTGCCGCGGGGCAGAGGACGCGTCATCTTCTTTTTGCAGTCCAGCAGCAGGGTCACGTTCTTCTTGGAGATGGAGAAAGCGATGCGATGCCACCTAGAGACGAGGAGTGCAAACCGCAGGCAAATAAATGTGTAACATGACTAGAGCTGTAAACAAAAAGACATCGGTCCGACCTCAAAACCACATATCATTCCAGAGCAATGCTGACATGCACCGATCAGCCACAACATTAAAACCACCGACAGGAGAAGTGAACAACATCTTGTGACAGTTCAATGTTCTGCTGGGAAACTTCTGGACCTGGCATTCATTCATTCATTGGTGTGGATGTTACTTAGACATGTAGCACCCACCTAGACCAGACCAGGCACCCCCACCCCATAGCAATGACACATATTAGGGAGGAAGGAGTTTATTTAGGCTCGATCGAGGAGAACTGAAGCTTCGTCATCACAATGTAAGTGCATGAGTTCCACCTCAATTCTATGGAACAAACAGTCATGCTCAGATTTTATATTAGTGTGTATATTAGTGTCCTCCAGAAATTATTCTCTAACAACACAGACACACACAAAAACGCTTTAGGAACAACTAAAAAAACATGAAGAACAGCACAAGGTGTTGACCTGGCCTCCAAATTCACTAGATCCCAAACTGATCTGGTTTTAATGTTGTGGCTGATCGGTGTACATACTATTCCCAACCACTCAAACCCACATGACCCCAGTCGTGTCATCTCAACCAGTCACAAACTGGTTGTTGCTGGTTACTGACTTGCCATCAGCCAGGTTGACGCCTCTGAACAGTGGGTAGTCCTCTGGGGCTGGCTTGCCGTTCTGATCCTCGTACAGGAAAACAGGGGAGCGTCCCAGTTCAATGCCCAGCTGCTGGATGCCCTGCTCACTGTAGATGGAGAGGAGGAAGGCCTGCAGACCAGCCTGGGCCTTAACCAGAGCCATGATGGAAAAGTTCTCTGGGAAACGACCTATGGATGAAGAAAGAGAGAGAACAAGAAGGAACAATAAGCTCATAAACGTGTGTTATTACTGGGCATGTAGCTGAGGAAAAGCTGGCTGGGATCTTGTGTCAGAATCTACATTTATCTATCAAGATAGATAATAAAGAGAAGAGAAAGTGAAGGAAGAGAGAGAGCAGATGAAATAAGTTTCACCTTCATGAACAAGTGGTGAAAGATGAACAAAAACAGAGGAATGGAAAAGAAAATGTGAAAATTACAGTAATGATAAGTGATTAAAGTAAGAAATCTGTCATGGCTATATAACATAGTCCCCATGTAAAGCTGGCATACTATATATGACGTGAGGACATAATAACAGGTGTGCCCAGCTTCACCACAGCAGCTAAACCTCAGAAAATGAGCTGAAAATCAACTTTGACTTTGAAGGATTTCTTCACAACCACATAAGTGCCACTTTTCCCTTTCTTTCCTCACTCCCGGGTGTCACACTCTTTTCTAGAGTTAATTTGTTGTGGCTGTTGCAGCGAGTTTCACTCCGCTCCTGCGTTGCAACACGTAATTATATACTTTATATATCCACAAGCAATCTAGCAGAAGGCCCAGCAGCCTCACTTAAAACCAGAGAGCTTGGTTTAGAATACTTCCAAACATAACAATGCAAGCTGTAAAGCAAAGTATGGGTTTTATACTGGATTGGAATGCATCGTAAATATTAAACACAATGCAGTAAGGTATGCCACATTAATATGTCCTATAGTTTAATTGGCAACTAAATCATCATATCCAATTAAGATTAATTATGTCTATAATAAATAATAAAAATACATATTATACCACTGCATTTGAAAATAAGACTACTAATGCAACTACGCCAAAAAATATTTGCTAACAGGCTAACCAGATAATATCATATTTTAGTCATACACCGACAATTTTTAATTAATATTAAGAAACGTTTGAGGTTAGGATCAGTTTCTTTACATAAGCCTAAAATACAAATGAATAAACAAATAAAAACAGGATCAGATTAAGGTTGTATTTGGGATTTCCTTTTAACAGCTTGTGCTACTTTAATTATAATATACACAGCCTATTATTCCTTCATTTTAGTTCATTGCTTCATAACAAAATCTTATTTCAGACGGACCGTAGTGATACCTAACTAAGGTTCACTTTATAAACCATATTTATTGTGACATTTAAGTTGTAAAATGTCTTCTGTAGCTGTTTAAAGTCTGAGAGATTAACCCTGATAAAGGCAGGACGTGTTCTGAATCAATCTTTCTTAAACACAACACAAGTAACAGCTATAAAACAGCTGCATGAGTCCAGATTCTCAAGCCCCCCTACATCCGGTCCAGCGGAGTCCTACCTGAGAAGAGCTGCTTGGTGGGGGCGGAGATCTGAGCCTTCTTGGTGATGCGGTAAGCATGATCGGGGCTGCTGGAGCGACGGGACGTGCAGAAGCCCGGGACTTTCTTCACGCCCTCGGGGAGAGAGGGAACCTGCAGAGCCCGCAACACATCCACTGGGTCTAGTGAAAGAGAAGCAAGAGAAGAGAAACGTTACGTTCATCTTTAAGCCAGCTGGTCTGGGACACTAAAGCCATAACATATGACGTTGTTTTCTGCTTTCTCCACACATATTGACTCCCATGTTTTCATTTCATGTTCTAATCATTACAGTAAAGGACCTTTTAAAGCTAATCTGAATGTAATGCTGCTAAATTTAGAGGAGTTTTATTTAACATTGAAGCCATTCTCTGCCGTTAAGAGTCAATCATCTCATCTGGAACATAATCTAAAATGTTCCTGCAGCACTAATGTGATATAGGATCAGGTGCAGAAGATGCCCACAATGGCTACCACTGTACATGCAGATATAAGTAAGAAAGGAAGCCCTGTGCCGGAGCAAAGTGGGCACCGGTCCAAGCCGCATACATGCACCAGAGCAGGGCAGGTACAGTAAAGCTCAGTTTAAATCAGAGACTTCACTTCTGCCCATATTCACCAGAAGTCACTTTGGATGCGATAGTGCTCAGTGAGTATTTGTTTAAATCACACAGACGATTCACAGTTTTGCCTGACGTGTACAAACACACAGAAATACAGGAATGCACACACACACACTCCAGATATGTCCCACAATACACATCTAAAGATCAACTTTTACACAAATAAACACAAACTGTACAGAAACACTGGAACGTCAGTCTCACATCCTGTCTCTGCTTTCACACGCTGAGGTCAGCCAGTCTGTTCTCCACCTTCAGTCTGTGGTGAGCTCAAAAGCAGCTGTGCAATTCAGACTGAAAAATGTAAGTGGCCCTAAACAGTTATTTTAAATCTGTTAAATCATAAAAGAAAATGTGATTCACTGCTCACATATTCACATATACATAGATGATAATGTTGTGAATTTCTTTGCTTCAAGCTCCAGTGATGCCGTTTAAAATCTAAATTAAACGGCACCGTTTGTCGTCTGAGAATGAACCAAATATAACTTTTATCTTTGAAGTGAGGCAGCCGTTACCAAACGTTCCAACATTTCCCTGAACCCACTTTTCCTCCCTCGGTCTGCCTCGGCTGGCCTTTTCTGTGTTTGAGGTGCACCAACGTCACTGTGAACAGCCGATTAAATCCATTTACAGACTCCGACGCATCCAAACCCTCCTGTGATGTGGCCCATGGTAGGACAAGCATCTTTTGATTTTTCATTAATGAAGGGTTGGTTTCACATGCTTTAAGAGGATAAAGGATAAACAGCAGCTTGTCTGACATCCAGGTGATTATTATATTAATGAAATGTTTGATTTAGTCCAATAGATAAAACCAGCTGGCACATACAGTATATAATAAGCTAATATGCTCTTGGCACAATAAAAGCATAAACTGACATTATTATATTATTGTGAATCAAACAATGCTGTAATGCTGCATTAAAAAGTGACTTCATAATGTTTATCTATCATTTATGGTGCCTTGTATTAACATCTAATTTAAAGTCTCCTCGTCTACGTCCTAAAATCACAGTGACCCGTCAGTGGTGGGACTGTTTAGGTGACACCCAGTGTCTCAGAGTCACCAGTTAGTCAGAAAGTCCCACAGACGGTAATATTTATTCACACAGAGCAAATGGTGTGTTAATAAATGCTGCTGGGTGTCTGGACCACCACACTCTGCTAACGTCACTGTAGAGCACAGGAGGGAAGAGGAAGAGGAAGAGATGGAGAGAGGGAAGAGTATATAAACATATGTAAGGAGGATGGAGAGTGGAGATGTGACGCTGTGAACCATCCCAGACAAAACCGTCCTTAAAAACAGGTGACTGGAAGTGGAAATAAAGAGAAAGGAGGATGATAAATCAATGATAACTTCCATTAAATCACAAAGAAAACACAAGGGACCATGCTTTTACAGAGATTTAGAGCTGAGGACATTAATCAAATAAAAGATTTCTGAGGATATGTGTAAAGAATTCTGGGTATGTGGCACAGAAAGAATTTAACTTCAACCAGAGGAAGGAGTCAGGACAGAGGTTCAGGCAAAGGTGCAGTTATGTTTTGGGGAAGGGGGGCCAGGCAGTGACAGTAGACAGCGTGGTTCTGTCATGGCAGGATACTGGATCAGATTGCAGCCCGGGCTCCCCCAGTACACCCAGTACAATGTGCCGCTCTGTTCCCCCAGCTCCGCTCACATCTGCAGCCGGGGCCCTTCCTGCCTGGAGGACCACAATCACGACAAAAACACACCCACAAAAATAACACAGAGGTACACGAGGGCCAGGCCCGGGAGACGTGCACCTACACACCTCACGAGACGAGGAGTGGCGAACGCGGAGCGAGACGAGGGAGGAAAACAAGCAGCCCAGAGGTATGAACGCTGCTTCTTTACTTTCTTTCTTCTTCCTCTTCCTGCTCCCTTGGCCTTTTTCTTGCCATAAGCGTTCACAGATGGCTGCGGTCTTTTGATGTAAACGTGGCCCAATTACAGTGCTGTCATTAAGACGGGAAACAGGGCTCCCAGACACGTGAGGGCAGTTGCAACCAAGATTACAGTAGCCGGTACAGTTACACCTAGTGACAGCTGCACCGCTGAGGTCCAAGGGTATACAAATATTAAGATTAATGTGAATATGAATGTCTACATGACTAAAAACTATCTTTTAATGATGATTGCACTCATAAAATACTGTTTTGGGGGGAGTATTGCATATTTCCCCTGTTCTATCCCCTCTGAAGACTCTTAGACGTTATTTTTATGCACAACAAGCCTGAAAGCTGCTGATTTAGAAAATGTTTGCTACACATGCCGCACTGCACTACGGGGTGAATGTTTTTCTTTCTCAACAGGTGAAACAATCCTGTCAGTGTTACCCTCCAACCCACCCGAGTTCCACAGAACCACAGCCGACCAAACACGCAGACCACCGGGTTATTACAGCCTGATAGAAAACACATGTGATGCTCAGGGTGGCGGTCACTCTGCAGGGCGAGGCGCGCGGCTCAAACACGCTCAGGTGGCGTTAGGAGCTGTTTGGAGACTGTAGCTCCACACAGCCGCCACTAGATGGAGGCGACACGGGTTTAATTGACTGACGGAGCACAGTGAAAGCCTGTCAAAGGGCTACAACCACAACACACACACTCACACTCACAAGTGTTTACACGCACTACGCAAATAGACTCGCGCTCTGAGGAGTGAGAGATAAACAGCGCTGTTGTTTACTGAGCGAGTAACTAAAACTACTGAGCACAAAAGCAGCTGGACACACAGATTAGACACTGAGAGCAAATAACATCTGTAGCATGTAAGTGGTAAACTATTAGCATTATTCCATCATTCTGCTTGGCTGGAGGCTGTGCCAACATGCTGTGAGCAGGAAAGGAAACTGACTTCGTGCGTGCACAGGTACAGTGTGTGTGGATTTATATGCACACTTGTGTGAGACAGTGTGTGTGTGTGTGTCCTTTCCTTTTTCTGCTGCAGCTGTGCCAAATACCAGACACACACTCCAGCTGACACGCTGACCCCTCACCTCTCACCTTTACACAGCGACCACATTGTCAGACACACAAAGCAAGAGGGACGTGTGATATTGACCACAGATTAGCAGCACACACACACACACACACACACACACGTAAACACTGGTGCACAAACTCATCTTCACACCAGTTCTTCATCTCGGTATTTGAGCCTCTAAACAGGGTTTCTCCAAAAAGCATGACAGTTTCTAGAAAAGAAATGAAATGAAAACCATGAACTAAATTCCAGTTGCTCCTAAATGATCAGTGTCTCCATCCACCCAGCTGACCACAAGGGCAAGAAGCATGAGGAGAAATTCTGACTGCAGGTTATAATTTCCATCGTGCTGCTCTATAGTTACGATTTATTTATAATTCCTTATGTACACAGACAGAATATCCATTATGAGCAGCCGTGCTGTAAAGAGGGGGTCATTAGAATGGACACTATTTATACGGTATGAGCTGAGGGTTTGGTTTCAGTTGGTGTTGGGTTTATCATCGCCAGATTTTATGACAGGCTGCTCAGAAACAGAAAGGCAAATAATTAATAACCTGCACCCCCCATATCTGCTAAAGCATCTTTAATATGACCTTTAAAATGTTGAAGAGAGGTTCATGTGGGTGCAGAGCAGAGGGGCTTTTATATTTTTTGTATATTTGTGTTGCAGGTATCGTCTTTCCTTTCCTTTCTCAGTAAGTTTCATCTTTATAATGACAATTCATTTTATAAACTCAAATATTTCAACAATGCTTTATTTAACTTTAATACGTGCCTCTCGTAACGCTCATTTTCTAGTATTTCTACTAATAGATCCTACGGTCCATGTGGTCTGCCACTCACTGTGGGCCCGTGCCAACATTTACTGTATTGCCGTCCCGCGTGCAGCATCATAGCATTATGTGGTCTGTGCCAGCCTGTGTGTGCTCCACTCATGATGCCAGCCAGCCTGTATCATGCCAGAGCCTCGTGTGGTTTCAGGGCTGCAGGCCACAGTCTCAGTTTGGATCCGAGGGTGGATACTGACACCACAAAGGCCTGCATGGGACTGCAGAGGGGGCAGACCGGGAGACAGTCAGAGCTTCCCTGTGGCATCATATGGCATCACACGGACCAGACAGTTAGAGAGGCCGCAAATTAGAAACCAGATCTTCAGTCTGAGCCTAAGGATAAGTCTTCAGTCATTTACAGATCCTTTAATTTGACTGAAAGCCCTAAATCACTGTCATTTGACATGTGTTCATCTGATATAAAAAAGTCTCACTCACAATGCTAACACTAAAAATGAAAATTGAGAGATTAGCACAGTTATTTTCAGTATGCAGTGACCACTGGTTTCAGTACACATTTACACTGGACTTGGAGTAATAACAAAGAGAAGAATAAAAGCGGTGGAGCAGGAGATTACACGATGATCATCATCACTAATTACAGTGGCACCTTTTCACTTTGGAATTCCCCACATGAAGACATATACCCCAGACTCTTTATGGGTGTAATTTAGCTGCAGAGAGGGAGTGCAGGAGGACGCTGACTGGTTGTGACGTGTTGTGTTGTTGCTGCTTATACATTTCTACAGAGATATTGCTCCTTTAGGATTGGAACATTTCAGACATCCAGCAAATTACACTCTGCACCCAGAATCCTGCAGAATCAAAGGCATGAAGAAAACGCTGTACAAATCTGAGAAACACAGACGTTTGTATCAGTTTTTGTTCATGCACTAACACAGATTCATTCATTGAGTCTACATTTATTGGACAATACTTTATAGACCTACTATAAGCCAGTAAAGAACTAACTTCCTCCACTCCCTCTCCAGTTCACCTGCAAACTTATTCAGGTCTGAAGAAGGAACAAAGACATATTCTATCCTCCTTTTAACTCTCCATGCTGCAGAGTTACACTTTCCACAGAAGCTATTTTCAAATAGATAGACCGTATTGATGTCTGGAAAATAAATGTACATAAATGTACATTTACTGTTACACACAGCTGGTCTCCACACCCTCCTACAGCGACTTCCTAGAAGCAAAATAACAGTGGCTAGGAATAGCATCCTATACAGACACTCTGTCATTATAAAGTTGGCGCACTCCTCTGCCGTCCTTGTACATCTTCTGCTGAAGCAGAATGTCTCTGAGGAATGATTATCCACACAAACACACACGAGCCACTAAATCATCACCTATAAAACCACGAAAAAACGAACAACTGTCCTCGACACACTCTGTTTCCGTCAGGCCTACACTTCTAATGTGGCTTTGTCTCAGAAAGTTCACAGTCGTAGGGGATGTCATGGCTTCTGTACGCTTTAATCTCACAGCCGCTGTCTGGGGCCTTATCTTTTCATGCACGTGATGCAGATTTACATGTGTGGTTGAGGCCGATGAAAGGCTGAGAGTCAAGTTAAGGTCGTCTCACGTGCAAAAAAGCCCGGAGCTGTGCCTCTGGAAAAGAAGCATTCATTTTTCCAGCCTTCACACAACCGTATGCGAGTTATTTAGAGGAGTGACAAATATGAAAAGGAAATTCCACATTAGTATAAATAAGCTCTTTTTAAAAAAAACAGTAGTCTATAAACTGCTGAGCATTAATTAACATAAAAAAAGGGAAATTTCTGCCCTGAACGTTTATTTCCAGGACTCCAGGTAGCCTGTTCTCAGAGGCTGTGGTTGTGTAGTGATTTGACATTACACATGGTTTACATGAGCTGTGGTTTTTGTTAATCCTGCCAAATGAGGTGGAATATTAATACTGAATGAGAATAAAAATGAAGGCTCAGCTCAGGACGCAGCGCCCCGACATCCAGGAGGAGGTTTGGTATTAGACAAGATGTTGTTCTCTGGAAGCTTTTGCTGCTAAGTTCTTAATAAGCTCTTACTCTGACGGGGATTAGCATCTAACAGGTCAACAAAGAGACATACACCTCGACAACAAAGCATATATAATATATGGAATATACAAAGTAAGACGATTAAATGGAAGGGTGCAAGGAGGATGGTTGTGGAGGCACCGGGACCAAACTGATGACAGGGCAGAGGAAAATCATCGGGACAAGATTAAAGCTACCAGTCTGAGTCACATGTGACAAATGGAGGCCTTGAATACCGCACGCTTCCATACAGGCAGCGGCACGAGCTGTCAAAATCCTACACTGCTGCACCATACAGTAGCTTTATTCACAGCAGAGAGAGAGAGAGAGAGAGCAGGGTCATGTTGTGTTTAGCCAAACTGAGACAGACCGCCCTTTGAGGAGCTCTGCTTTGAAATGAGGTGGAGGAACATCCATGTCAAGAAAATATTGCCCTCTGATTTTCTCCTTTTAAACAAAACTCGGCTTTCATGCATTTCTGGGTCTGCTGCTCTCTGGCTGGGTGACGCTGTGCCTCATCCCTCCCTCCTTCATCCCCCCCTAGCCTCTGTTCTCCCAGAGAAGAAAGAATAAACTGGAGACTCTGACCACTTTTTTCTCTCCTCTAAATCAGTCTGGGTGGGGCGCTGTTAAGCACATCTGCTGGTGCGCCACACTACGCGCACAGGAACGCGCGTTCTGACGCACAGCAGTGGCGCAGCGCCCTCTATGCTTCGGTGTGCTGGCACGCTACACGCACACGCATGACTAGACGCGCGCCTGCAGGTAACAGGCGTGTTTTATTTGCGTCACTCTGACATTATCACATGACCGCGTGATTAAAAAAAAAAGTTTCTACAATCAAAGGAAAAACCACTTCTTTATTCAGCCTTCATGATGAAACAGCCTGGCTGAGGCGCTGCACACAGACGCACATTCAAACAGATGTGGCACACGTTTCCACACCCTGGACTGGGGGGGAAACATCCATAGCTTACAGGCGCATATACACAAACACAACTGTACAAAGCGCACACAGACACGGAGACACTAAACGCTTTCACTCCCAAACCCCTGCGACCGAGGTGCTCAGCCGCATAACAGCCTATTCATAAAACGCAAAAATGTCTCAGGCTTCCGCCTCCAAAATACACATGGGAGACGACGGGAAGGTGCAATCGCCGCTCGCAATCTGAAATTGGAAACGGGGCCAATGAATACACTGGAGGAGGGTGAGGTATGTTACCAAAGCCCCCACTGGTGCGTAAAATGCAGACATTTAGAGCTGACTACAAGAATCTGATTAAATGTGTGATCGGTCTCTGCAAAGCTACGACAATAAATTCAAACATCCAAAAGATAGATTCAGTGAAGTGGGATAAAAATGTCCAGTTGAAAGGGTTAGATCTGAACTGATCTGGACTCAGGTGCATCAATGGATCATCTGTGTCAAAAATAACTCAAGACATCTAGTGGCCCGTCAGGGAACTGCAGCTCCTACAGAAAATTCCTTCACGGGCAGCTAGTCTGTAACTGAGAGTGAGATGAGGGGGAATAAAACCGTGGAGAAAAGCAGCCCGCGGCTTCAAACCTTAAAACTAAACAGGCCTGACAACTATCAGTCAAAAAGATTGCCCATATGGTTATAAGAGTGTACGGTATAATTATCACAAACATCTGTTGTTGTACACCGAGGAAAACGCAAAATCAACTTTACATTGGCTCACTGAAATCCCTCAGAAGTCCCTCCTCCTTCTGGACAAGCAGAGGCAGTGATGGATGGACTGGTGCACAGGCTGAGCTGGTAAACACCCTGCCAGCCCCACAAGGTCCCAGCTAGCAGCCTGATTCAATGACCCAGTATGAACGCAAACCAACATTCAGATGCAACAGAAAAAAAATACTCCTGCAGAGCTCATTAACGGGAGGATTGGGTGACAGACGTCCTCAAAGCTGGAGGGAAACTGCAGGTCTTTGCACCGTCCTACCCCATGCCCCCCTCCGGATAAGAGGGGTTCAAAACAGCCTTAAATGAGCTTCATCCTCTTAAAACTATTCAAACTTATTAAAACAGTAATATTTATAGTAGAAACTGTAACAGCAGAGCGAAACGATATCAACTGGTTTCACGAAAAAGTTTGAGCTACACAGTCAGACAGTCACAGTTTGTGAGAAGACACCTGTCAGGCTGTATGTCCACACAGAGAAGGAGACAGCAGAGGACATAAAAGTTAATAAACGTCAACTTTTACTGAAAAGTAAAAACCTGCAACTGTAATGTTCTGTGGCAAAATTAATTAAAATGCCATGTGAACAATTTTCTCCATGATCACAGGTTGGTGGTAGCTGTAGAGTCCATTATCGGACAGCGTTTATTGAGGAAGCGAGCATTAAGTTTCCAGGTTTTTAAAAATAGATAGTTCATAGTATTTGTGTCGTTATTTTCTCATTTTTTTATCGGATCTATTTTTCTTGTGTCCATTAGCAAAGACTCTTTCTTCATCGCTTATCACATCTTCCAATTAACATTTTACCAAACGGTCACTAGCCTGGCTCACTCACTCAAAGCCTTTACGGATCAGAGAGAAACCGTGAGTCACAGAGGGATACCTGTGGCCGTGTGACATGCAGAAAGTCGAAACATTCACGTTAATATACAACTAACAAGCTGCCAACTAGATCTGTAGAATTTGTTCAAGGTTTAAGATTGCTGGAGCATTGTTCGACACTTTATTTCTGGGAAAACATAAAGAAGCGTGTCAGGTGCGCAACTGTCCGATAATGGATGAGACGCATTTTTAGTGCGTAGAAATCCTATAAGATTTTTAAGACAGAAAAACTCCAGAAACAGTCAAATAAAGACACATTTCTAGTTTAAAAAGCACAAAAAAGGATCATTCTAACAGAAACGGTCTTACCTGCTCGAACCACAGTCGTTTGGCACATGGCAAGCGCCACGGTTACCAAGGCGAAGGATGAGAAGTCCATGCGCCATGGTCTCCTTTTCTTCCGGAAAGGACAATTGGCAGTATCCATAGTGTTGCAGTAGTTTGTCGGCCTGGTTCAGCTGCAGATGTAGGATGTGGGGATGTTATCCTCTCACAGAAAGTCAGCCGACAGGAACCCGGCTGAACCTTCTGTGGGGCAACAGACAAAAAAGGCACGCCTCTGGAGACGTGTGCACCTCTCTCCCGGTGACTTTCCTTCAGTTACTGATGCCGATGTTAATGCACAAAACCTAAACACTAAAAGGGGTTTGGGGTGAATAAATATCTTTTATTTTAGCGTTTAACCCCTTCGTGCTAAAGCCCCATTGAGTCAGAGTGGGTACGAGTACCCAAAGTGGAGAGAGCAGCAGAGAGAGACCTGGAATCACGCTCTCCCTCCCTTCTCTCTCTTTCCCTCTCCCCTTCTTTACTTTCTCCCACGAAGAGTGAGAGTGTGTGTGACGGTGTGTGTGTGTGGGAGAGAGAGAGAGAAGGAGTGAGAGAGAGGGAGCGAGAAAGAGAGAGAGAGAGAGAATTGCAAAGGAGGAGAGGGCGTGCGTAATTGCGCACTGGTCGCACGTGAATCTACGCGTATGGAGAAGTGCCTGAGTGTAAACCAAACCTCAGTGATAGGTCTACACAAATATTTCAGCTCTTTTTTCCACTGAGTTGAATGTCGGACAATACTCAGTGAAAATCTTTTCTGTCTCTTTCAACACCCCTTTACTGAGAGAAGCCACATTTTTCTTTTAATGTTATACCCTCTAAGTCAACATCTGTGACATGTTATAGTTGTTTTTATAAACCAAGAAGAACTGATCAGGTAAAATGTGGATAAAACGGGACCAAGATACGCGCTGAGCTGCAGAGTTGAGTGAGCGTCGATCCAGCCAATCAGAGCTCTGTCCGCGCCGCTAACCACGCCCCTCTCTTCGCTCTGATTGGTCAGTTCCACGTGGCCTTGTTTTGCAGCATCTTGTCAGGTGTAGAGGGAGATGAAAGGTTCCTAGAAAGAACATACATGAAAATGATCTGTGGGTTTTAGACATTTAGAAGTTAAAATAAATAAATAAAAAATCTGACTAAACCAAGTGATGAAGGGTCAGATATTCTGGATTAAAGTTTAGACTGACAGCACAACAGTAGCTCAGATTGCGCTTTCCTCCCTAACCAGGAATCTGCATGCCAACACACCACCTTCACCTGCTGCCCTAACACGTCACAGGGGATAGTATCACATGACGATGGCCTTCTGTTCGGCTCAGAGCCACCAAGGTAAACCATCCCAGCCCAGGTCTGACCTCAGGAAAAGAGACCACTTACCTGGTTTAGGTGGGGCAGTAAGAAATTAAAATTAGATTTTTCAAACTTAATATTTATAGATATATCTGACTTTAATTAATAATGATACCAAACCAGCACAGAAAATGGTTATTAGAGCAGATTATGAGTTCTACCGCAACAAAACCACAGTGTACTATCTCTAAACTTACCAGAGTGGATTCAGCACTAACTCAATATTAGGGGCATAATAGAAATGAACTATTGCTGCAGTGTACTTGATTACACTGCAGCAATAATTAAATATATGAACTATGAACTGTTTTTATGAACTATACGTGCATGTGCAAGGAGTTTGCTTGTACTTATTAAGCAGCAGACACGAAGCCACTGAAACATGAACTTTAAACCATCTCAGTAGTAATGTCTAAGAGACATTCCTCTCATAATTTCAAAGTCGCTTTCATATCCGTACCTGTTGTAAACTGCATCTACCGAGTCTATCTCGAAGCGACGTAGCCGACTGTCTGCCTCGTAAATGCCTCTGCTTCTTTAGTCACTTTCTTTGAATGCAGACTTCACATCGGGAAAGCAGTAATCAACCGTAATTATCCTCCACGCTCTATACCACTCACTCTTTCTCACTACCTTTCATTTCTTACCCCCCGTCTAAGTGTGAGACTCTGAGGGGGAAAAAAGAGTGTGCGTGCATTCTGTGGTGCCTCTAAGATTATTCCCTCTTATTACAATCCTCTCTAAGGTTTTAGTAGCAAAGAAATACATCTTTGTGTACATCTGGGTACAAAGGGTATTATCCTCTTTTGTATCTCTAAGTTCTGATGAATTAACTCGGGCAGAGTTGCATTCTTAGTTCTGATTGCTTGTGGTTACACTTTAACAAAGAAACAACAACAGAATAAAAAGATGTTCACATAAAGTCCTCTGTGTCTCACATAAGACGTGTCCTAAAGTCATCTTATTTTGAAAAAACTGAAAGAAATGTAAGAAATTTGTGTAAAGTCAGTGTTCTTATCTGCAGATCCAGACTTTTATACCAAAAATAATTCTCACGTGGCTCACCTATAATCACGCGGTGACTTATTTTTCTAAATCTGCAGTTTTATATATAAAATACATTTTAAACACAGCATCAAGGCCATGGTCAGAACTGATCACTGCCATTATGTTTGAGGGAGAATAGAGGGAGCACAGGAGCTCGCCTGCAGAGTAGATAAAAGGTAGACTGTGACGGTAGACTAAACATGAACATGCGTTAAGTACACATCAAAAACTAAACATCTGTGTCAGGGTAGTATCAGCGCTGTAGCTGCACCGTGAGTGTGATAGTAAACGTCTGGAAGGACAGAAACTCACAGGGAAGTATCTGTTACTCTAAATGTAAAATAAAGTGACTTAAATCTGTCTGTGTAGTAAGATACACTCCTATAAATGGACGCTGCTGATCCTTCATCAAAAGTTTGAAATAAAAAAAACATTTAGTTTTACTTTGACTCATTTAACAGTTTATCTATATTTAAAAGCTCAACTTGTTCCTAACCTATTTATAACCTGCTCGTATGACTGACTCCACCAGAACAGAAAAAGGACTCGCTTCAAGTACAATGGCCATGTTCCAGCTGTAATGTACTGTCTAGGATTTTGCATATAAGGCTGCCAAAGCAAAAGAAAAAAAAAAATATGTACGGCCGTCTCCTAAAAAAACTACAGGAGTGAGCTTTGATGTATATGAAATGAGAAGGAGCGGACGCTGTTTGATCGCCAAGGCGGCTGAGTCCATCAATTATCCATCAGAAATCATAAAGAAACGGGCTAGGCTGGTTTTATACATATACATTACTATGTTAAAACCAAAAAGAAAACACACAATGTCACGGTCTCACATATAGAAGGAAAACCATGAAAGATTTGTGTCGGAGCACAAAAACAAAAGGTCAAGGGACATCTGGAAGAAAAAGACAAGAATGTGGAGCTGCATCCTAAACATTGGTGCTTTTAATGCAAGAAAACAAACACACACAGATCATTTATAATCCACCTGAAAGCCTGGGGATTATGTTCCATTTGTACACATGGTATCTTTACTGAACTGTTTCTGCACTAGTCCAGGAAAACATCCCCTCATTGTGGCAGCTCTGGGATTTTATTTTAGCTTCCTGAACACAGTGGATCGGGTGTTTTTTTGAGGATAGGCTGTTTGGTTCTGGCTTCTGAAAGTGGATGCCACAGGCCATAAAAAGAGACACCGCGGGAGACATCGGTGGTATGTGTTTGTGCCTCACTCGTAAGTGTTTGTGGAGCCTCTATTCAGTCCACCTCAAGCAGTCAAGTTTGAAACTCTTGTCATACGAGGACATGTTCGTAGGCGGTGGTCTTGTCTGCTTTTTAGAGTCAAGAACCAATAACGTGTTTCAGTTATGGTGCCACCGCCCGTCCACTGTAGTCTCAAACAAGAATGAAAAGGATTTTATAATGTTACTGAAGCATTAAACGCAGATCCAGTCTTCTTTGAGTTTAAATGAATGAATGAATAAAATGTAGTAAAACAAGGCCACATGAGTTCACTTTACAAGATACGCTGTTATGTTATAATCTGATTTCTGTGAAAGGTTAGTATTCATAAATTTGCATGGGTAGAGTATATGGGCATTGCTTTAATCTTTATTTTTCTCATCTATCTTGTAAATCAAAGGTTGTATGTACCTCTGAATAAGTGCAGCTTCACAGCAGGAGCTTTAACAGGTGCCTGCTGTGCATCCCTGTAGGTGACGTAACTTGATGTGGATTCAGTCAGGAGCTTTGGATCTGAGGAGCAAACTGAGGGGGAAGATATTAATAACTTATTCTTATTTCTTATTTTTTGCAAAGACAGTTTATCAAAACCACAGAGTTTTGCACGATGAAACTGCCAAGTAGTAACCCCAGACGTTCAGTCCACAAGTAGCTCTTGGGTGGCATCATATTGTCGTCCTGTAAAGTCCTGAGTGCTGGGTAAAATAAAAGTAAGTGTGTTGTTTTGCTAGACAGCCTTTGCCACTTGAACATGTAAAGATTATTTTTCTGTCCCCTCCACAATCTTCTATTTTTATTTAAGTAAGTTTCATCCAGTCGTTGCCCTTTCCAAACTCAACCCTAGCTACCGTGTGATCCATGCAATCTGCCGAGCATCCGTGTGGAAGCACCACAACTACCAAAGCACAAGGGCAGCATGACTTCACCGGCTTGAAACAGACTTACGGCAAATCCCAGCGACCACTGCAGCAATAGGTGAGGCTGCTAAATAAGCTGACATTAAAAGGCAGGTGCTTCCACTTGTCTAGTCCAGAGGAGGCTGTGTCTGTGAAGCAGGTCAACGCGAAGCCTTCAATTAGAAAATCAAGCCTCAATGTCAGCTGAATCTGAATTAATAAAGCCTCATATTATGTATTTCTTGGGCAGCAATTTAAGGATTATAAGAGCCCAGAGAGCACGAGGTTTCCCTGAGGGTAGGCTCCGTCAGATGTGGCCACCCACTGGACTAATTTCTCACAATTCGTCCAATAAGACGGCGCTGGAAATTTAACTGGCTGCAAAGCAGAGCACAGCTGATAGAACCGCATGCTGCGGCAACATCTGGGTCAATAGAAGCGAGGGAGACTTCAAGGATGGATGAGACCCGAGTGTCTGCAGAGATGGCATGAGCTTCAGGAGATGGATTCACCAAGTGCCTGTGGGCAGCTCTCCCTCTCTCTCTATGTGCTATTTTCAAAAGGAGAACCTTGTAATTACAATAAAGCAGCCATATTATATTGCTGACTTCCTTGAAAAGTCTGTACTTTACTGGGCAGGGCCACAAACGCACACACACCCTGCTTGCCACAACACACACCGAAATAGATCAGAGCAGGGGATCGCCTGGGAGGAAACGCAGCGCGGGAGAGATACGAGGCAAACAGCCTGCGCATCTGGGCTCAATGAATACTCTCTTCTTGGCCTGGTGAAGCGGCGGGAGGTGTGCTGAACCAGGTATGATGAAAAAAATAAAAAATGTAGACACAGAATGGGTCAGTGATTTTAAATCTGGCCACCAAACACACCCAGCTAACCACATACCTCGAAATAGGCACGAGGGGAGGAGGAGGGAAGACAAGGGGTGACGACGGGGCAGAGCGAGGGAGGAGGAGGAGGAGGTACAGCAAGGGTGCACACAAGTGGGTGTTTTTTTTTTTTTTTTTCCTGTGTGGGGCGAGTGTTCATGAGGTCTGAAGTCTGCGTGCCAACGGAGCTATAACAGGGTATGTGTGTGTGGAAGAGAAAGAGTTTATATGTGAGCTCACCGTAGATTTAGCTAAATTACACACAAGTCGCTTGATGAGATCTGATAAACTGGAGTAACAAAACTCAATGTGTGTGTCCCCGTCTCTCTTCTGTACGTCGTATTCATTATTGGCTTTCAACACGTACCAATTCTTTTTTTTTTTTAAAGCGAGTTTGAAGGCATCTTTGGTTCCTTCGCCGTTAAATATAGACATAGGTGAGCTCCAAGATTTGCTCAATTTAGCACAATTACTCACTGTTAGAAGGTAATTTGCCCAGATGGTGTATAATGGCTGCAGTAATAAAAGGTAATTGGAAGGACTAGTGAAATATACCAGCCGCTGTGAGATGCAGGTTAAATTATTTTAGAAGGTTTCATGTACGGAGCATTGTTAACACATTCAGCTTCTGCAGAGAGGCAGCAGAATAAACGACAGATATCTAACGCTGGGATACCTCAAAGCAAAGGCAATTAGTTTTTACTTCTCACAAACGCCAATGAGAATTACCAAAGCTTCTAAAAAAAAACACATCTAGATCTGCATCTGAACGCCGAAATCCCTGAAACGAAAAGAGAGCCAGAGATGGTGGAGGGAGATAGGGAGGGGACGCCAGGGCCGTGGAAAGGTACAGGCAGGAAAAAATCACAGGAATGAATAGAGAGCGAGGGAGACGGGAGGATGGGAGGGCAGAGAGCTGGTGGTGGGGGCACACAGGCATGCGGAGGGTGAGAGGCAATGAATAAGGGCCATTGATAAAGAAGGGGAGAGCGGACAGGGGTGAGGGGAGGGAGGGAGCAAAGGGGGGACGGGAGGGGAGGAGGGATCAAAAGGTATTTACACATGGAGATTCCAGAATAAAGCTAAGGTGTGGAGGGAAGAGATGGATGGAGGGATGGAAGCATCTCTCACTGACCTACTGACTAAAATGCAGGGTGGAACCGTGGTGACACAAAGACACAGGTTTTCCCATAAATGAAGTCACCTCAGCAGCTGCCCCACAGAAAAGTTTACAAGAGAACCTTAGAATTACTGTGCAAAGATTACCTTGATTTAAAAATAAAAAAAGCAGCCTTCAGCGTTTCTTTTTTCCTTTTTCTTAAACGGCACTCCCTTTCCGTCTGCATTTTAACTGATTTAACAACAGACTGAGACAGAAAAGAAAGCGCAGAGAAAGGAGGTTATGACATAGATGTCCAGGAATCAGACTGTGGACAGTTATGTGGACATGATCCATCAGGAGAAGGAGAGCTTTGGCAGAAGATGGATCCAGCAAGTGCCTGTGGGCAGCTCCCTCTCTCTCTTTGTGCTACTTCCAAAAGGAGAATCTTGTAATTAAAATAAAGCCTCCGTATTAACCACTAGGTCAGCAGATGCCTTAACTCATGTAACTTTAAAGATACAACGCATATTCAAAGCCTGATCATGAATTTAGGCTGATCTGAATGATCCAAACTTCTATTTTTAGCATGGTTCTGTTCAGTGTTGCCTTCTGAGTCTATAGTTGGGTAAATACGTCTAAACAGTTGCATTATTGTGCATCTACGTACATATAAAGGTGTTTGCAGTGTCCTCAGTTCCTCAGTTTGGGTTAATTAAACACTTGAGCTCCTGCAGGTTTTTAACGACCTCTTCCATCCTCATATATCGCTGCAGGTGTATCAGCATACGTCAGAATGAAGGGAGCAGTCTGAGAAACACTGAGAAGGTTAATCCTAACGGGCACAAAGACTCCACTTTATCTGAATTTAGAGCTCTACAGAAAACTCCAAACAAAGGAAGCAGCTCTGAACAGAAAGTGAAAACCGTGAAGAAATAACGACACAAGTAGATCTGCAGGAACTTGATAAGAGACACAACTCGGTGAGGATTACTTCCTTCGCTACAAGCACGCGGGTCGAGAAAGAGTCTCCTCAATGACTGGATGAAAGAGATGAATGAACAACAAGCTTGTCCTGCAGGGTCTCTTCATCTGGAAGGATGAAAGAGGAGAAGCAGCAAGAATGCCAAGAATTAAAAGTATTCGTCCGGTTGAACGATGAAGGGGCAGGAGGCAGCGAGGTAACCCGGGCCGGTCAGCTGGACACTGTGAGGTGGAGGTGGAGGTGAAGGTCAGGCAGGTCAACTTAGCATTAGAGCGACACCTTGCTCTACCTGGCCCCGCTGACCATTACAGTGAACTGTGGAGGAGCCAGAGCAGCAGCTGGAAGCTTGAAGGACTTTTTTCACACCAGCTGCTGAAGTGGACTCCTCTGGACTGAGACGCCGACGCTAGCAGCCAACGTGATGCAACATCAGAGCTTTGACTGGATTAACAAAATGATTAACTGCTTGAAAAGCTTAAATAATCTATTTAGACAAAAGTACAATGATGACAACGTAAAGACACAGCTGCTAAAATATCTACAGAAGTGAGTGCAACTTGTAAACGGTACTTTGTGTAGTTTAGTATGTGTTTTATTAATTAGCATAGAACACAAACTTTGCCCCGTGTCACCACTCATCTTTAAAGGTCCTCTCTCTGGGCTGACCCCACCTGAGCAGAGAGACCTAACAACTGCCCCAGTGAAGGCTCAGTTCCACGCTCTCAGGGCCCGCTGACAGAGGGACTCCTCAGCCGGCCCGAGGTCAATAAGGAATGCACCAGGGGAGAGGGAGGGAATGTACCATAGGGGTGTTGAGGAAGGGGGTGGGGTGGCAGTGGAGGAAACACAGAGGGGGGAAACAGAGGGGTCTTTTGTGAGACAGGAAGCTGCCGAGACCAGGGCCCTCTCTCTCCCTCTCTCTCTCTCTGGGTACAGTAGTGGAGCACAGACAAACCTGGGATATGAGAACGATGGCGAGGGAGAAAGATGGGACTGAATGAAGATGAAGAGTGAAGGACAGAGGATACAAGAGGATAAAATACAAGACAGAGGATACGAGAGTTACTTTCTTGTTCCTTAAAATAAAAGTCAACCTCAGTATCTAACCTTTTGACATCAGAAAATAAACATCCAATCACCAAGGCTGCAATGAATGATGTTGGACAGAACCACTAAAGTCTTCAGTGTGTCTAACTTAAGCATTGGCAACCTATGGGTGGTAGCAGTGAGCATGTGGCTTGAAAGTTTACAGATTAATGTCATTACAAATTCACCTGAGGCCCCGTTCACACCTGGCATTAAGGTGCTTCCTGGTTACACAGCACAGGTGTGAATGCACCCAAGAGACTGGATCATTTAGGCCTCGTTCAGAGGTCACTTGGGGCAAATATGGCTGCATTCTTCTTGCAGTGTGAATGTAACTGTGTCCTGGACGATACTGAAAGGCCTCCGAGTCAAATGAAGTGAAATGACTGGATCGTCCACCATGACACATGTTGATACCAGGTGTACTATGAGGCCTAAAGTCTCTGAGGAAGGCCCTTAACCCCACCGCTGCTTCTGCTGAAGCTGTTTAGTGACAAAATGGGTTTAATTGGATAACTTAAGGGACGGCACAGGTCCCGGGTTTGAATTCATGGGCTGACTGGACCTTTCTGTGTGTAGTCCATCCAAAGACATGCACATTGGGTTAATTGGTGATTCTAAATTGGACGTGGGTGTGCATGTGAGTGTGAATGGTTGTCTGTCTCTCTGTGTTGGCCCTGTGATGGACTGGAGACATGTCCGGGGTGTACCCCGCCTCTCGTCCAGTGACAGCTGGGATAGGCTCCAGCAGACCCCCGTGACCCTTAAGAGGAATAAGCGGGTACAGACGATGAATGAATGAATGAATGGATAACTTAAGGCATTAATAAATAAATGGAACAGTGCAGACTATGCTGAACAGATCCAGGAACAAGAAGGAGGGGATGAGAACCGTGTGTGGTGGCGAAGCAGGACGGAGGCACAAAAGATCAAAAAAAAGAAAAACAAATGAATAATTTCCAAAAACAAAGAGACGGACCATATAGACGCTGAGTGTTTGTACACAGACACAGCAGCCAGTTAATGAGGTCAGGGAAAACCAGCAATAAAAACAATCTGAGCTGTTGTGGTCATGAGCTCATTCCGGTCGGCCCGTCTCTGAACAGCCATCAAAGAGCTTTTCATCTCTGTGTTCAGTTTAGACCCATCCGGGCCATTACTGTACCAACAAAACACGCGCATGCCAAGGCGGCGGCGTTAGTAATTGTGACGCTGCAGAATGAAAATACCACCCTCCCTTTTCCTTTTTCTGTCTTCCCATCAGTGCCCCCCCTTCCTGCCCGTCGGCTGGTTTCCCCCTCGCCGACACATTTGGTCCGACTCCTCTCACGTTCACTAAATCACACAGAGCTCATTAACCCTCCCACACGCAGACGGACAGTCTCTCTGGTCATGACAGTGAAATTAAAGAGGTGGAGCTCTGCGATCTTTCCATTACAAATGTTTCACACCTTCTATGTGTGAACTCTGCTCATGCACAAACTATGAACCTTTTTCTAAATATTTTGAAACTAGCTACAGCTGATAAATGATTAAATACAACCTGAAAGACAATAAAATGAGCTTTCAGCATTAAAACTGATCCTGGCTCATCAATAATTTCTATAAAATGCATTATTTACCACTAATTTCTTAATTCTCAAGCCTCATATCATGTCTTGTAACTCATTCCAGATTACATCCCAAGCTGGCACCAAAATGACGCCGCCCTGTCTTTCAGCGTGACATATTTTTGTCCATCATGCACCGGCCGTCCTCAGATGCAGAATTATATACTCTGTGTGGGACCCATTCTCAGTTTCACCCAGATTTAGCTCTGTTCAGGAGGCTCTCTCAGTCTTCTAAGTGTACCCTGGCTCAGATTCGGTCTGTGTATACACCAAACCTAGCATATCATTACAGCTTAAAGAACATGTGGACAGCGGCTGACCAGTAATTTAGCTTTGCTAAACGTTGTCACCGGTTGTTCCAGGGTTTCTTTCCATCGCGACAGTCTGGACATTACGGATGAGAAAGGCTGTAAAAACGTAGCCAAGATGTACATTTAGCTTTTTATGTGCACGGAAAACATAAACTAGAGGCGTGACTGAACACAGGACGGACAAAAATACGGCTAAATGTACAAGTACCACAGAAAATACAGTGATTGGATGTAGAAGGAAACATGGAAATATCCTCCTTATCAGCTAAACTTCAGTTAATACCTTCAACTTTTATTTAAGCGACAAGAATAGATGTTACGGTTTAAGCAGGCTGCAGATAATGTGTATAAACTGCATCCCTCCATAGTTTAGAAAAGGATTCTAGTGTTTATTTTACTGTGTAGGTCGACCAGAGAACAGAAAATAACAGCAAACACACCTGACATGCTGCCTCGCTGTTTGCTCTGTGGAGTACACAGGCTCAAAGAAGCTCTGTCCTCCTCATATGTGTGTGTGCACGCGTGTGTGTTTGTGTTTGTGTGCTTAAACGCTGTGTGTGGGGTATTTGTGCCACACAGGATCCACCAAATCACTGCTGGCGAGCGACTTCAAACACGGCCCGTTTATTCAGCGCGCAGCAATAACATTCACGGGTGAAAATTGACATTTTGTGAAGCAGAAATTAAGAGGAATTTGACCCCGGGTATAAAGGTGTCTTTCTGCGGAGCTCAGCCTCGCACGGTGGAGGGGAGGGGAGGTCGGTGGGAAACAGGGAGGGAGGGAAAGAGGTGAAGAATTAGAGCCAGAAGGAGACTGAGGAGAGAGGAGGGCAGGAAAGATGTGGAGATACAAATCGACGGGAGAATATAGGGAAACTGTGAAGCAGTAAGACACTGAAGAGCCTGGGAAAGGTTAAGAAGCCTTCAAACATACAACAAGGTGTTTCAAACAAAGGTGCTACGCTATAATAAAAGGTGACAACATTCCTTTTTTTTTCTCGTGCAGGCAAATATTTAATTCATCACAACTATTTCCCTCAATTAAAACGGTCAACTCGTGTACTACTCCAAGCCGAGAGGTAATGGTGTCTCTAAATATGACGCTGCTGACTTGGCTTTAATGTCTCAAACAGAGAAGTCATTGTACCTGCGCCCTCTGCTGGCCGCTGCTGGTACTGTAGGAGCCGCCGCCGCCGCCTCACACAGTGGCACACATCTGGGCTCTCGCATCTGGAAACATGGAAAGTGGTGATGCTTAGCCTCCTCCTAAGTTGTCAGGGTAACCCAACTCATTATTTATATATTATTTACCACTAGTCTGCGTGGGCGTATGGAAGACATAAGTTGATTTGACTCAGAAAAGCACGGGGACTCTGAAAGGACTCGGGAGGATCTGTAACACAGGACAACCTCACAAAAAGATGGATAATACTGAGACTACTGCTTTACATTCTTATGAGCACCAACATAGGAAAAGCATTAAAAACAGGATGATAAAAAACTAAATGGTTAAATAAATGCTATTATAGAAGAGAAACTTGTATTTCATTACTTTCTATGAAACATGCATCTAATTCCATTTAAACAGTTAACATACTTAATAAGCTCTAAATAAATCTGAGTACACAGGACTTTAGATAGCAGAGGGATCTTCTGTAACTCGGGATGAAGATGAGACACTCTGGACAAATCGTATGAGGGACAAAGAGGACATTCCTTTCTTTCTCGACATTAAAATGTGCAGGAAATACAGGCACCAGTGTGAGATGAAGTTTATCTAAAAAATATATATTGTTCTGATCTTAATGCTGCTGCTTCCTCCTTTTTGGTCAGTGTGTGTTAAGTAGGTGGGGAAGCACTAAGGCGCAATTACACCACCCAGGGTAGAGGAGTGAGGAGGAGGAGGAGGAGGAGGAGGAGGAGGAGCACAGCAGACCCTTAAACTTTTTGACGGGACAAAAAGGTCAGTGCTCCCTCTAGAGGCTGAGAGACAGGAGTGCAGAGCCAGCGGTCACCAGGGGCCCTGGGGTCCTGCTGGACTGAGGAGGACACGATTTCTCCAGGACACAGTGGGAGCCCAGCAGGGATGCTTGTGGAAGCGTTATGGTGCTGCTACTCTAAGTCATTAGTTATTTACTCTTTCATCTAAAACAGTCAGGAGGAACTTTGTTAATAAGAGGATGCCATTAAATAAACGAAAAACACTTCATGTACAGTATTAAAACCTTTACTCAGACATGATACAACAAACAGAAACAAGATTCAGAATTAATGACTGAAAAACGTATTCAGATTTTTTTTTTTTTATCTTCTGCTTCTTCTTCTTCTTCTTTCAATCCCCAAAGCACACAATAAGTCAATCAGCTCCACATGTACAAAGAACAGGACAAAGAACAGACACGAGAGAAAGAGAGAAAAATTAAAAACAAAGAGTTTGACAGGTTCCATCGTGATTTTACAGTTCTTGCATTTGTTCAATACTTCGTAATAAACAAAAGACAGACTTCTGGAGAAGAGGGAGACAGGAAACGAGACAAAGAAACAGCGTGTGAAAGTTCTCAAAGTGAAGAGTAAACAATTAAGGAAGATTCTAGATCTACTGGAAAATAGGATTATCTGTTTTTTTTTTTCTTTCTTCTCAATCAACAACCGAACACCTGATCTAGGTTCTTCAAGTCCCTGCCCCTCTCACGTCTCTAACCACCTCCTCCTCCTTCAGGAGAGCGCTCAAAATCCTGCCAGCTTCATTCAAAGTAAGGACATCCCTGCTCAGAGGTGTCCCTCGCAAGCCAGACCTGTAAAATCCTCTGCTCCGCATCGCCACGGACACAACCACAGTCTCTCCCTTATAATCTGCAGCAGATTCTTCGAGGCTGTTCTGTAGCGTCCACCTCCAGCCACACCAGCTTTCTGACACAGCTAACAACCGGTCGCAAAGAGTATCCAACCAAAACCAAGTGAAGAAGAGCAGGCTAGGCCTCGCAGATCATTCCTTATTTGAATTTCACTTCTGCCCGTGTCTCAGAAACCAAAGTGGATGTTTTCAGGCTGTGGGACCCTTTAGAAAGCACCAATGCACAGCTTGAGCACCCAGAGGAGTCCACGCACGCACACACACACAAACACACACACACACACACACACACACACACACACACACACACACCGGTCCTCCCCACTCCACACGAGCTGTCATTTCATTCCTATTAGGGCCCCTCTTTAGTATGCATTACACAGGCCAAGGCTAGCGCACACGCTTTAGTGCGCCGCTGCACAGTAACCACAACATACATGACACACAAGCACTGAGTGGCCCTGCGCTGAGAAAGGCGGCAAACAGCTTGGCAGTGATAAATAAACCAGTGACGGTGGCGGTTTCAAGGCTGCATAGCACGCACTGCACCTCATTGAACGTAACGGGATGGGCCTCGGCTGCAGAGGGAACGAAAAACTCTGCCCCCCCCCTGCACGGGTGAGCTATGTATGCTGATCTATCTTCAGTCAGAGCCTGCCATCCTTTGAAAATATTCAATCTTTATTTTCAAAAGGCGCGCAATTTCAAAATGTAACAAAGACGGCGACAACGATACTGTTACACAGTCAGAAGGTCACAGCATGCGTCTGCCTCGAGTGCACACAGTTGCAACAAAACAAAAAACAAAACATTTGTGGGCGGTGCGATTCAGCGGTCTCCCGCCGTGACCGGAGATCGTCGCAGCTCTGCCGTCAAGTAAAGTAAGCGAAGGGGGGACACGCGGCACTGA
The DNA here is from genome assembly GCA_005024645.1 of Planiliza haematocheilus. NCBI lineage: Eukaryota > Metazoa > Chordata > Actinopteri > Mugiliformes > Mugilidae > Planiliza > Planiliza haematocheilus. Next base: position 660,925 of record SRSE01000302.1, on the reverse strand, counting down.
ATCCACAGCTCTCCAACGCTTGTCCCATGAAAAGCTTCACATCCTTTTCAAACTGTCCAAGAATCACAGGCGGGTTTTCATGTCCAACGAGCGACTTAGCTATGTTAGAGTAAATGGAAACGGGGCGAAAGCAAAGGAAGCACGGAATAAAACATCAGATGGACAAGTCAGATAATCACCCCTCCAGCTGCCTCCTTTTTTTTTTTTTTTTTTTTTAAACTATTTTACTCAACCATTTTATTTAACAGCGCCCAGCAAGTCACAGCCAAAGCCAGACTGTCTGCCAGTCCAAACGCACAGCTGCAGACAGGTTCCATTAACGTGCATAAAAACATGTGGCCACATACCGTATAACAAAAAAAAAAAAAAAAAAAAGAAGAAATACACAACCACCAGCTTTGGCTACAACATCCAGCCTGATTCAGATGAAGTGGTTTAGTATTCAGAACCTGCACTGACTCTGTCTTTAACTAAAACGCTCAGCTCATACCAAAGAAATGCTAACGCTAAATAAGCCGCTATGTGGAGGGATGGGAATACTACAGGATCTCTGCCAATCATTACTTACTTATGTAACAGGCTAAGCTAACATTTGCTAATGCCAGATAAACAACGCATACGTTGCATAACAACCGTTCGCCCACGTTACCACGATGTGAATATACACGAGTTGCATATTTTGACTTTACGACGAATCATCATCAAAGATTAGCATCCGATCAGTCAGACGTGCGTTTGACCGGGATTTGATGTCAACTAGTGGACCCTCCAGCTTTTGACTGACTGTATAATCATTCCCATCCCTGCTTCTAAACATGGTGCAGTAGCAGCAGGTTTAAACATTCAAACAGAGGAAGCCCCGAAACTAAAATCAACCAACCAGAAGAAGAGATTATCCACACACCTAAAGTCAGTTTACTCTCTGAAGGACGCTGGGAAACGAGCTCATTTTGGGTTACACCTACAAACTCCATCCCGCCACCCAACTGCCTTAGGATAGCGCAACTCTAAATTACGATCTCGAAGCCCAGTGGCCGCATTCATTCTCACTCAAATCTGAAAACTCTAGAAAGCTCATCTCAAACAACTCAACCCAGCGAAGCACTCAGACTAAGCTCTAACATGTACAGTACAAGATTTCTGGCAGATGTCGGTGCTTCTCACCTAAATCGTAAGCTTACTACCAACCACCAAGTAAGCTATCTTTGCCAACACACAACGAAATAATTCAGCAATGGTGCATAAGGGGCTGACGTGATGAAAGGGTTGACCACATGTATGCAAGGATAGAGGAAAAAAAAATGAAACACACCAAAACGCTAAGGTTAGACCAACTTATACGTTAAACAAAACACCTGTCTCACAGGTCAACTGCCAGCCTCTACGGCCGCATCACATGGGGGAGGCCAAGGATCCTCTCTGAGAAGAAGTATTTGGACTTTCCGCAGGGCAGGAAGCTCATCGCTCAATCTGGTCAAAGCAGCTAACGGACCGAAAGTCCAGCCGCCGCTTTCACCACAGCAGCCCATCCGCTTTCTAAAATACAAAAGACTCTGGCTGTGTCTGGTAGAAGAAAAAGTCTCATCAGCCACAGCCAGAACGTACAAGCACTTAGCTGGTATTCATTTTCCGTAGTTGGGAGTCTGCAGTTAAGGTAGGGGATCATAAAATAACAGGAAAGAATAGAGGAAAGTCTACACTTTAAGCGAGAGTGGAGAATGGCCGTCTGATTTGTCTGCATACTTGCATACTGTGTTTGCATTGATGAGAATGTGCAAGTCTTAAATTAAAAGACCGTATTAGTTATTTAGCACCTGGTAGAGGACAGCTGCACCTCTTCCCTGTCGAATGATACTGCAAATGAGTTTCTAATTTCTATCGACTGTGGTGACTAACGAGAAGGCTAAACGAACCTCAGAGAGTCAACACTTTTAAATACTAACACGAGTTCGTGGTAAGTCTTTCCGTGTACCCCGGTACTGCTCACCGCTGAGCGTGCAGACGTTTCAATTTATAGTCAATGTCTCGTGATCTTTGCGGTAGCTGCATTTGACTTTTCACTGCAATGCTCGGATTCAGTCGCTCGCAAATTTCAATCACAGTTAACGTCAAGTGCCATCGTCAACAGAATCCAGCCAATCAATCACCAGGAACAACAGGAAACATTGGCAGACGTTGGTGCAAAAGCAGCAATGAGGTGTGGTTTGGCCCTGGGCTCAAAAACAGTTTCATGGTGTTTGTCTTTTACACGGGAGACAAGTTCAATGTTGATTTAACAGCAAAACAAAGAAAAGAGCTGCTGTAAAATTTGTTTGCTGGAGTCACATAATCCACTTTCTCAAGTGTAAACAGATCTTTGTTTCAGCATGACTCCTCTGTTTATTATTTACATCTACTGTACATAAGTATGAGCCAATACATACTGAATAAAAGTTTCCAAAGCTGCAGGTAGTACGTGTAGGATTTCCATGATACAGCATTAATTAATTTCAGTGGTGAAATTAAACGTTGCTTGTTAAGACACATCATTTTATCTTGTCATCCGCAGGCTGCACAGAAGTCTTACAGAGAGGACAGAGTGCCTCTCAAACATATTTAATACGTAAGAGGACACTGAGCGGATGCCTGGTGGATAGAGGAGTACAACAGTCTATTTACTCAGGCAGATGCATGCTCACCAATTATCTGCAGAACGGTTCAGAGAGTGCAGGAAATTATTCTCCTCTTTTACATCCAGTGGACTGTTGGTTAGTGTGGGATAGATTTTATCTGTACAGGAAGTGACCAATGATTTGAGCTGCAAGTTCTATTGCAAGTCTTTACATGTGATTTACATTTGTCACCGATGCTGCGATAATGAGAGAAACCCTACACATAGTACCTTCAAGTTAATCTTAGGTGTTTGAGAACAGATGGTCATTCGTAGGAAACAAGAACATTTACACAGTTACAACTCACAAAAGTGCATAAATGACCACCAGAGAAGGGAGGGTTTGGGGAAACAAATACTATTTTTGTTTTTCCTTGCATGAAGCCATACTTCCGGTGAGCCTCAAGCTGTTTAAAATGCCAACCATCTGCCAAAGTAGAGAAAAGGATAAAATCAAAACGTTTAAAAAAAAAAAAAAAAATTCAAGTCATTCTTCTTGTCTTACAAAGCCCGCTGTGCGCATCAGGGTGGGAGGGACTAAGCTTGTCTGTTCAACAAAGTGCTCCCAGCCCCCTTTTCCTGGATTTCAATGCCTTGGAAAAAGCTCTCATTTCATGAGTACAGTACTTCAAAATCGAAACTCAAACAAGTTTCAGCATGAAAATGCAAAAAAAAAGAAAGCATAAAATAGTTCAATGTTTACGAGACTGGATGAAGTCACTGGGGAGGGGAGGGCGTGTGAGCCCGTCCATTACGGGACACCTCCCAACAATACCAAGTGGATTTGTCTTAACGGTGGACAGTTGATTGAAATGCTATGCACCCGACTTTAAGCTAAAATCATACATGAATAACTATCCAGCTAGTGGTGGATACAATATATGGAGGTGCAGTTAGCAATAACGGTAATTACCCGAGCAGATACAGGGGAAGTAAACCAGTTATGCAGAAGCAAAAACCCACTGCGAGATGAAGATGTGAAAACGGAACGGAAGGCTAACTTAAAATTAAGACATACTGTATATGTGATAGAAAGGGAGGGGGGTATAATCCTTGAGTCATAACCCCTATAGTTAAACAGAGGATGGGAAAACATGAGGAAATGTGTGTGTGTTTTAGCATACTGTTCATTCAGAGCCATATCATTTATATATATCTGTATTATGCAATTTCAAGAATCTGCATGTGTCTGTGTGTGTGAGAGGATAATCAACCAGGGTGACAAGGAATTTGTGTTTTGTGTGTGTGTGTCTTTGTGACAGCCGGTTTATTAAAACCAGCAGGTGCTGCAGTTAAGTGAGGCCGAGTAAGAGGAGCAAACGAGCCGACACAGGGGGCGGTCGTGTTGGTAATCCTGGTGTGCATCGGATCCTGACCGGACCGAACCTGGCTACTCTAGGTGAGCTGGTGCGGCGCCTCCAGCATCTCCATCAGGAAGGTGTCTATGGGCGTGTCACCGATGAGTTTAAAGAAGAACAGGTGCTCCAGGCACTTCAGGCCAATGGAGCGCAGTGCTGGGAGCCGGAGGAGGAGCTTCGCAAACCTGGATGACGGAGGGAAGGAGGGGAATAGTGTTAATAATGTCCCAGAGCTCTATTAATCTGTATGAAATTAAAAAAAAGAACGATTCTGGGGAATTACGGCAAATGCAGAAACTTTCCTGGGTTTAGGTACGTAATAAAAGTCATTCCTAAACCTCATATTATGTAACTCATGTCTGAGCAGCAGTGCAGCTACTAATAACTGCATCCTGTCTGTCTGGCCTCTATCCTGGCTTTACTGCCTACCTGCCCTGCTGATCAGGGTACTTCTGTTTGCAGTAAGCCTCCAGAGATGCGTACACCCTCTCTCTCAGGACCTCCACCTCACTGGGGTTGGACAAACCCTTGGCATCTTCAGGCAAAATAATAAAAAAAAAGAACATTTTTATTATGTCTACACAGGAATGACACACATTTTAAACTTCCAGACGTTAAATCGCCCACTTTAACGAGATCCTGACGCGATTTTAACCCGTCTGCATACCTGGGTTGAAGAGGATGATTGCTCGGAGGCAGCCCAGCTCTGTCTTGTCCATTTGCATGTCTCTCATCTTGCTTACCAGCTCTGTCAAAACCCTAAAGAGAGGAGAGGGGAGGAAAGGAGAAAAGATATGCAGAGGAAAGTCCCGTTTAAAGACAGTAGAAAAATGGCAGTTTACGGAAGAGAGAAGCAGGGAAAGAGATAAAGAAGAAGAGAAGGAAATCAGTAAAAAATAAGAGGAAGAAAGAGAGGGGGCGGGGGGAGACAGTAAGAACAACAGAGAGATCATACTCCTTAATCCAACACTGTCGTTTATCGTTAATCCTTTAACATAATTACTTTATCTCCCAACTACTTATGGCATGGCTGAACTGCTGGTTCTGCAGAAAGAAGAAACACGGTTACAACTAACCACGGTTGGTTCTGGTTGTGGCTGTTTCTGTAAAAAATTTGAGCTGCCAAACATTGATATTCATATTTCAAACCCCAATCTGGGAAAACTTGGTCCATCATATGATGACTTGGCTAATGTTTTGGAGCTTCTGGTGGAGCCAATTGATATCCTGATAACAGATGAAGAATATCCGGACCGAGACGTCTGTGTTCTGTTATTGTTCACAGTCCTGCTCAGCAACATGAGACGCAAAAATGGAAGCGGAGCCGAGACGTTCCTCTTTGCCAAGGCCCAACGTACGCTACTATTTGTTGTTGCTCACCAAAAATAATAATGACACACAAATTATTAGACTTTTTATTTAAAATAAGTCAGGCTGGGTCAAAGGATCATTTTCTAAGTCGTTGTTTTACTTGAAATCTAAAGCGCTAATACAAGACTAAAGAAGCGACTTTAACGAGGGACTATTTGTGAATTTGTACTCCATCCATTCATTCTTAAAAAGGCTTCACAAACCCTGAAAACATGAGAAACCAAAATAGGTGTTCAGGCATTCAATAACAACGCATGCAATTAACAAGAAAATAATAAGGCCCGAACACGATCTCACCCAACTTACCAGCATTTTAATACACTCTGAACAAGTTACAAAAGTGTCCCGGTTTATTAGACGTGGTTGCGCAACGATACATGAAGATATTTTAGTGTGAGCCATTACATGCGCCCGTGCCAAGGATATGACTTTAGAAGAATAGAGGAAAACGGGCCAGAAACTGGGGGGATGAAGTGATGACCATTAGGGACTGCTTATTTGCTATTCCATCATCCGTGATCAGAAATAGACATCTGTTTTTAATGATGTGGATTTTAACAGACACCGCCCAAGCCCCACAACACAGTGCACTGCCAACACCGGCGCAGAGGAGAACTATTTTATTCATATTTAGCTGAAAAGAGCGATTCTTGGTACAAACCCAGAGCGAACGTTGTTAATGTTGTAAAACGTCCCATCACTGAAGGCGTGTTAGGAGACCTAATTGAGCATTTAAGTATACAGTACTTTATCATCCATCTGGGTCTGACCATTAAAGCCCTGAGCATGCTAGCTTCACACAGCTAGTCCACACTGTTTGTTTTATAAAGTCTCTCAACAAAGCATCCGACTTGGTAAGAAAATGCATCACCAATGAGCAAAAGGTTCAGCAAACACAACGACGTGCCAAACCACCACCCTATAGTTCACTGGGTGACTGAGTGAGTGTCGCTCTGACTTACAACGTGGCCGGCTGTTTGCGAAGCTGCAGAGAAAAAGCCTAAAAGCACCAAACCTTTGTTTTGCTGCTGTGCTCGTTTTAGTGTCGACTCAAAAGAGGAGGGGTTCAAGAGAGGGTGTTTGTGTAGTGGCGTATTTACCTGTCAAATATGGCCCCAACCTCAGCATTGTGCGCCCTGTGTATTCAATCACAATGTGTTATTACAATGTCATTACACAGTTACATTGTTATTACAGTATCCCTTCAGCTGTAACAGATCAGTCCATGCTTACATTATGACTGCACATGGTCAAAATCTGTGGAGAACACACCGCAACGTTTGATTTAGTTTTAAACGTATGGGCTTAAAGTTTGATTTATCTTGCACCTCCACATAAACACTGTTAATAAATACTAAACGTGGACTTCTGATAAACAAAGAAGAGCTGTACGATCATAAACTGTAACGTAAACTGCATTTACATGAATTAAAAGAAGCAGAAAAGGAGGTTATGATTAATCTTATGAGCCAAATACATGAGAGCAGGAAACCATTAGTACACGTGAAACTGCTCATACGTAAAACACTGAGACCGCTCATCTTTTAACAGGTGTTCTTACTGAGGCGTTAATACATTTGGAGGAGTTAACTATCCGAGTGAACTGTGGCCACAGAGTGCAAAGCACAACAAACAACAAATAGAACAATTCATGTACGCACTATCTTTATCATGAGCTCGATTTCATGTCACTCAAATCTAATTCCTTCACTCTGAGGTCTGTAAATGACAATAAACACCCTCAACCTCCAATGACAAAACAGTAAATACATATAGTACCATTTCCTGTTTGTAAAGTGTATTTTTTTGCTTTGTTCAGTTGTTTTGTTCGTGGCTTTTGTGTTTTGCACTTCAGTGTCTATCAAGTAAGAAGTCTACACCAAGCGATGTGTTACAGAGAAAAGCCATTCTGATATTTGATTATTTACATCCTTCTCGATAAAATATAGTTTTTAAACAGATGCCAAGCTGTAAACAGAAGCCTCCTGCTAGGAGATAGCACTGCTATGAGAAAATGATCAAAGGAAAATGCCACTGAGTCGTTAGCTTGCTTTAAGGCTCATTAAAGTGGTGCACTGACCCTTTACAGCGATGTAATTACTGTGTAATTAACAGTGAATTAACACGTTTTGACGTAGTTGGGGTTTTAGATGAAACTGTTTAAGATCCGCAGAATATTTTTTTTAATTAAGGCAATAATTTAAAAGAAACTATAAGCTGTAAAATGTATTAAAAGCTGCTGGTGAGGTATTTATTACAGCACAAGAAGTGTCAAACCTTAATATAATAAGAGAAAATAGTTCCTAACAATAACCTAAAACAACTCTTTACTCTAACGTAACTGACAGTTTAGCTAGCGAGGCCACGTCTACTGCACATACACAGTCTCCACAACGCACAGCGGAATAAATGTCAACTAATACACTGACGCAGCTTCACATATTTTAAGTTACATTCCTATTTTATAACATGTTAGTATCGTCCATTCGCCAGCTATTACCACATTACCAAAGGCTGCAGTGGGTGCTATGGCACTGTGTGTGGGTGTGCATGCATGCCTATGGATAAGGATTAGTCACCAGCCTCCCTGGCATGCGCCATTATCCTAAAGGCAGCACTACAGAAGCAAAGTAGTTTCTCAGCCAATTACAGCCAATGCAGAACACAGCAGCTGCAGCCAACCAAAGGTGAAGACACTGGAAACTAGATTTTTAACCCCGGTCACTAATTCATCTGAGAGTTAATCATTTGTGTGTTTGGATTATATATAAATAAATAAGGTGCTTCTTTCAGCAGTAGGTGATCTCACTACTGTGAAGAAGCAGATCCTGTGCAGCTAAACCCCAGTGAACATTTCATGTCCTAACCAACCTCACCCCGCACCCAAACTTCAAAATGCTGGGTAAAACATAGTGTCTCTATCAGAGTTGTACTGCTTGTGTGTACTTGCTTCTTTGTATTACCTGTCAAAGATGGCTCCAACACCTGCACTGTGGGCGCTGTTCCTGTGGACATGCAGGCCGGTGGCCAGTAGAATCCCGTCCTTTACTGAGATGGAGCGATGGGAGAACGATGCAATCAGGAGTTCATTCCAGCCTGTTTTAAAGTTTTGAATCAAAGTTAGCTAATTAGCTTCTCATGAGACAAATAGTGACATTATTTCTGAGTCACTTGTTAAAATCTACCTGCAGGCTTAAGATAAGTTTCTAGACACAGAGCATTTGAAAACATAAATTCTAACAATCTACCTGGGAACTATGGATGGTACACTGCAAAAAAGGGGCGTCTGAAAACAAAATAAAAACATTAAATCTGAGGGAAAAGGTGCTCAAACCAAGTGAAATTATCTGTCCATGCAGCAAAATAATTTCACTAGACAAGATTTCTTGGATTAAGATTATTACGTTTGATTTAATAATCTCTTAAAACAAGATAAATTATCTAACGCTTCTAAATCTAACGTTTTTTTTTTTATCTTGGTAAGAACCAAATAATTTGCAGTATACGTTTCTTGTGCTGATTTAAAACTACTGTTGTTGATGGTGTAAAAAATCATTATAACATCCGTGTTTGTCATTCAATGTCTAAGAGTTTCCACTACTTTGTGCAGCCTATGTGACATACATAACTGAACTATGTGTGGAATAGTATGGGGTCTAAAAACAAATCCGTACCAGTACTAAGAGCTGAATCACCATTAACCCGTCATCCTAACTTACCTGCACGAAGCAAGATGACCTGATCGTCCAGGGGCAGCTCAGAGAAGTGAGGGATCCTCTTGGCCCACTCCACCAGGGTGAAGAGCTGCTTGTCTGCTGCCTGACAGATGTTGGTGACCGGATCGTTGGGCTGAAACAAGCAGAGCAGAGCATTCATTTAGCTTATTATTCATACTAATACCACTATCTAATACAAGGCACCTTAAAGGAACACAGCCTGTGGTCATTTCCACCATCCGTGCTACTCACAGAGCTGCCGCCTGAACTTCCATCTGCATGGAGCTCTGTCTTCTGCTCTACAGCCATCTCCGCTTCCAAAATCTTCTCCACTGGCATCTCCTCGTTCACCGCACTGGTCGACTCCACCTCGCCCTCTCGCTCCTTGTTCCTCTGCCGCTCCTCTTGGACAGCTGCAGGACGGGGGGGATTACAGGGAGGGGGAAGAAGAACACAGGAGAAAACAATAAAGGACAAGAAAGAGGTGGAAGAGAGAAAGAGTAGAAATAAAAAATAATGTGGGTGGGTGGATGTGAATGTGCAGGAGCAAACAGGAGTGGACAAGGAAGCAACAAGTGTGGGTATGCAGATGGATAAATAGGAAGGATGTGCCAGAGGACATCAGGAAATGGAAAACGTGAGAGAAGTAGAGTTGAAGATGAAAAAAGAATGAAGAGGAGTAATGAAGTAGAGGGATTAGTGTGGAGTGGGAGTGGGGGTGGTATACAAAGAGAAAGAAGCAAAAAGAAGAGGGAAAGATGAGAGAGCAGGACCAAATCAATGTGATAAAACGCACGAGAAAAAAAAAAAAACAGCGGGAAAGAAGAGAGACACATGCAGGTCATGATAATAAAGTCTCTCATACTGCCTTTCATACGTCTTTCAGGGCCATTATTTACTATTTACAGGGATATTTGGAAAGAAACAGCAATAAAGCACAATGTTGGTATTCTGATAGTGGGTTTAGATAATAGTTTAACATTTAAGAGTAATTTACAGTAACAGAGTCGGTCGTGTTCATGAAGAAATCTGCAGAAGACACTCATGCAAATCCAACGACTACAGCTCCATGCAGCCATATTATCATCTTCCACCGTCTTTTAGGGTTGTTTTTAAAAAGCTTTAGTATAATAAGTTAGTTCAATAAGATGTGGATGGAGCATCTCATCCACTAGGGCACAGTATCACAATAATAATGAACTCAAAAAGTTTAAAATCATCTGCGGTCAATCGTTTTGACTGTCTTCACTTTTTAAAGTCTAACACTGACTTTGGGTTGAGCGACGGGTCTTAATATTTGGAGCATGAATTAAAAGAAGCCCGTTTCACAGGCATCCTAAGCGTTAGTTTAGCATAAACAATCTCAACTAGGAATGTCCCGATCAAGTGATTTTCGCCCCCGATCTAATACCGATCATTTGACTTTAAGTTTTCGGCTGATTAGAGTTCTGATCTGATCTTAAATAAACAAGGCCTTTCTTATCTTACTTATATTGTCCTAGATCACATGGTCACCGTGCACATTAACTACAGATATCAAAGTTAAGTCTTGAGAGGGCAGCTCACACCTCTTATCTCATCTTACAGAAGCTCCAGCAGACATTAAAAACCTGCGTTCTCTACAACACAAATGGGTTCTGTAACCCTCTCTGTAATATTTTTTATGCTCGACGCCATCTTGAGGAAACTCTTCTTTTAAACACAGCTTGCCGTTTCAGTTCAGACTCTGCCTGAGGTGGTGATTCAAGCTGGTCACGTTGAGTGACAATCTCCTACTGCCACCTCACGAAACATCTACATTGGAGAATTCATTTCTGTCTGACTGACTTCATTTTTCCAGAGTAACGTACTTCCACAGAGCAGACCCGTTCAGTCACGTGATTTTACTACTTCAGCTCTGACACTAGTCAACCTCCATTACAACGGAGGACGAAGGGTTTTGACGCTACAGGGATTCGGTGGGTTTGGTTTATGGCCACTAAAACTGCCTTTATCTGCCCCCGATACTGATCTCCCAGCACTGATTGGGACATCCCTAGTCTCATGAACATGACTCCAGAAATGCTTTATCGAAAGTGGAATTGCTATGTTGTTTGTTTTTGTCAGACAAAAAATGATCAATGTTAACCCTCGTGCTACCTTTGGGGTCTCTGGGACCCCAAGTGAATGGACAGACACATAGAGAGCATGCAGGAGGGTAGCACAAGGGTTAAGGTAATGTTCAAATACTAATTTCACATGGACTGGGCCATGACATAGTACATATGAACAGTTTAAACAAAGCTCCGATCAAAGGATAACTGTCTGTGATTCATGGTGAATTAGTTACTGATTATTTAAGGTGCACAGATTAATCATAATATGAGCATTTAATATGAGGTAAAGAAAGTGTTTTAATCCAAAACCAACAATCTCAATTGGTCATTGAGTGTTTGAAGTGGGTTTATAGCAGACAGCTGCCACTGTGGATGTGAAGACTGGCTTTAAAAACCTGTGAGGGAACTTCACTGAGCCTCTGTCCTCCCTCCTCTGCTACAAGCATCACAGTATCCTCAAACTTGAAAATGAATGCTTCTGAACAGATGTGGAACTGCTCTGTGGCTGACGGCAGCAACCACGACCTTACTGGGTAGCAACCAGAAGGGAGTAAACAATAACTAACTTTTAAATAAAGCAGGGTGATGATTAAAAGAAGTCTGCAAGCTCAGCAAACTTTCCCTGTATCCATAAAGGTTAAAAACACGCGGGCGAGTAATTCAAGGCTGGCACAGGCCCACCTCTGAGTGCTGGCAAGAAACTATGGAAAAAATATTTTATAAACTAGCTCCTTCTAATTGATAGGCAATATAATAGCTCTCTGCTTCTCGCTCACTCATACAGACACAGACACACACCCCTCCCTCCCTCTTCTCCTTACATCTGTCGTTCATCTTGGCCACTACAGAAGGAGGGAAGGGGAGAGAGAGAACGAGAGGAAACAAAAAGAGGAAGAGAGGGGGAAAGGGGTTAGTGTTTACAAGGCTTACCCACCCCCATCTCCCTCTCTACCGCTCTCTACTCGTTCTTTCTATCCTCTATTCTACACATCTTTAAGCCCTTTTCAGACATGGACTGGGTTAAAAGCGTGACTCTGTCAAGCTCTTAAGAGTAATAGCTTTGTATCATTCAGACACGGCTGACTTAACGGCTTTATTTACACACGCCGCAGCTTATGGAAAAGCTTTCGGCGTGTAACATCCAAGACGAGATAGTGCAGGAAGTAAGAGTGGGAGGGGTCCCACGACGTCGTCAGAGCTCAGACGTTTTTGCATAAAGATCAAAACAAAAAAACCTGCGGCTTCTGAATGACGTCTGGTATTAGATCGGTATGTCGTTGTAATTGGAGTTAAAAGAAGAGAGAACTGAATGTAAATAGATCATGTTTTGTGTACACCTAAATGTATTATTTTATATTATTTATATTATGGTTCTTAGTCTTAAGTCTGACATGTTAAATTGCCACCTGATTAAAATAAAGAGGTGTATGTCTGAAAGGGGCTTTACCGAAGCTCTCTTTGTTAAAACGAACAACAATAAGAAACATATCAACGTTAAAACTATAATTGGCATGCCGACATATTTAATGCTAATTATAATAAGGCATCATTTAAAGTGATGGGCCGAGCTAAAAGCTTCAGGGCTCAGGATTTATTGGTTGAGGCTCAGCAGATTACGCAGAATGGATCTGCCAAAGAGAGCAGCTGTGCCGAACGTTCCTTTCATCTGTGTTAACTTAATAAATTAACTTAATACATTTTGCCTAGTAACATGCCGTGGAATTCAGCCTTAATCTAACAGTGTGACATGACAAACACTCGCTGCAGTTGGCTCTTACGCTGCTCGGCTCTAAAAGCAGCACGTAATCTCGGATGAATTTGCTCAAAAACGGATCCAGCGTGATTTTGGATCACAGTGAACACCTTCACCACGCAGGAAGCAGCTCAGCGGCAGATAATGCAGAGTTTCTGACGGCTCAGTTTTAATGTACGGCTACGGTCAAGCAGTTCCACGGCAGGGCCAACTGTAGAGCCAATACTGTCGCTGATTTGAATTTTGTTGCCGGTCCAAATCATGGGATGGATTTTAAACTGATTGACGGTCACCTGGAGACAAACATCTGATAAAAAGAATATATGCAATACGTCTTATGACTGGACAACAAATGTAACAAGTTATTTGAGTAGAGGGAAATAAAAGAATTTAGTATAAATCAAAAGGACAGGGATTTACCCTTTAGCTAATTGTTTATTAGCTAAAAGGATGGCGTGCAATGGACTTTAGGATAATGCAGAGATAGCCTTCTTATCAGAATAGGAGTCTGGTAACATGCAGTTGGGATGTCATTATGGGGCGTGTTTCAACAGATTAAGAGAAATAAAAACGTCTGCATGCAACTGAATAGTTCTGCAACCAATCAGGGCCATTTTGTTTTACACAAATTTACCTCAGCTGTGCTCAGATCACATGAATGACTCGTCTGTCAATCATGACATAAAACCTACACAAATGATCGACTGGCCCGGCACCGCTCAACTCCCAACGGAGCGACTCCAGACCAGTGTGTGCACATATCACACAAACTGCATCGTCTAAGTTTGTTCCAAATAAAGGACATCGTCTGTCAAATGTCAGGGGACTTCTAAATATGGATTATATTCATCCTCATATAATGTGTGAAAATGCACCACTTTTGTGTTTAAGCTTAAAACTGTAAGTATGAAAAGGTTCGTATGAAGGTCTCATACATAGCTTATTATTAAGTATTAGCTCTACAGGGTTCGTTTCCTTCGTGCTCACCTTCTCTCTTCATGCCCATGGCCAGGCACTTCTGGTAGCGGCAGTACTGGCAGCGGTTCCTCTGTCTCTTGTCCACCATACAGTCTTTATTGTCCCGACAAGTGTAGGTCAGGTCTTTGCGCACTGTTCGCTTGAAGAAGCCTTTGCAGCCCTCACAGCTGTAGACTCCATAGTGTTTACCTGGCAGGTTCGGGAAATGTAGGAAGAAAAGGGCGTGACTAAATAGGTTCTAATTTTTCTAATCTTAAAAATGTCTAGTAAAACAGAACCCTGACTAAAAGGCTACGCAGAGAAATCTGTTGTATTTAAGACGTCCACTTACCAGAGGATCTATCTCCGCAGATGGAACAAAGGCGTTTCTGGGAAAGCATCGGTCCTGGGCTGTGGGCTGACAGCTGTTTCAAGCCCAGGGGAGGTTTCACATCATCTGAGCTACTCACTGCATGGAGCCCTGACATGGACACTGTAGAGTTGATCTGAAATGAAATCAAAATGAATAGTGAGCGCAATGTCAAAAATATTCAACTCTTACAATTTCTACTGCTCTAAGAATTCAAATATCACCAAGATAAACATTTTTGAAAGTGAAGGTACAAAGTTTGTCCATCTCCCTAAACCCTGTCTCTCCTCTGACATCTGTCTCTCTCTGATAAACTAGTAAAGAACAGCACAAACAGAAAGACAAGTGGGGAGAAAACTTACCTGAGGGCTGCTAATCGGGCCATAACCAACTGAAGGTGTTCCAGGCAGACAGGGGGATCCCAGTGAAGAGCTGATAACAGAAAACGGGGAACCGATGCTACTGATGGGGCTGTTGACCCCGGCTGAGGTGATGGGAGGCAGGGAGGTCATGGAAGCGGCAGCTGAGGGAACCAGCGGAGGCGACCGTTGGCCCGAGGGTGGGGAGGAGACGGACGAACTGTCCGGGCTCCGAGAATCTGAGAAGAGAAAACCGGAGGAAGGATATCCAAACTGTGTGATGTAGGCTTCTGGGTGACTTCATCAGCGAGCTGTGCGTGCAGGTGTACAGCTAACTAATCTGAATAATTAAAAGCTTATGAGAAGACAAACATGTGGAGTTGTTTTGTACATTAAACCGCAGGAATCACAAAAGTAATGTGGTGGAAAATGTTTATTACCCCAAGAAGGACACCCCTAGTTAGCTAAGAGAGCGAAAGTAGCTGTCGGCTTCAGTAAACCGGTCAAAGCCTTGATTTTATGGAGGCTGTGGGTGGTTTTACACTGATGCCGTTTTTTTTCTGCTTTTAAGGCTGCTTATGTAAAATTGTTAATAGTTGTCAGACAGTGCGTTTGACACAAGAGTTTCAGTGTCAGACTTCGATGTCTAATGATGTTATCTTTCCAGAAATAATCTGCCATAATCTTTTGAGACTGATAAATTAGTTATTAAACCCTGTAGTGAAACGGTTTATTCCATATATTCTGTGTCTGTGGTTTATTAACAAGTCGTAATAGTGACTAAACATTTTTAATCTATAATGCTCCATCAATTTCTAATAAAGCACCGTCAATAAAGTTAAGCAGCGCCCCGACACAGACACAGCTTGTCTTGACTTTCCTGGTCTGATAATTAAGAAACTCTACACTCACTACTAGTTTTTAGATAGATTAGATAGATAGGTTTTATTTGTCACATGCACAGTTATACATAGTATAACATAGATAAAGTATAACATAGATAAAGGCTAAACATCAGGAACAAAGAGTCAACTCCCTGCTTTCTTAAGACACATTAGTACCATCCAGATGTTTAAATACAGCACTGAAAAACTTTGTATTTGTTGTTTTAGCAGCTGCATCATAAAAATCACAAGTGTGGGCAACTCTTGAGCAACTGGGAAATTTATTTTCCTACTAATCTAAATGACATGCACACCCACTTTTCTTTGGAGAAAATGTGTAGTTTGCAATTTAAACAACCGACTCTGATTGACTTATTTAATGCATTTAATGCAGCTGTGACAGATGCAAACACGTTCGTTTTTAAAAGATTCAATATTCAAGTAAGTGTTAGGTTTGTGTTGTGTCATAGCCCATACATAATACATACATAGGACTCAATCTAATTATTATAATTTGTAAAACTTTAGCAAAAATGAACTTTATTTTTCAGATGCAATATCTTCCAGATTGTTTTGTTGTGTTGCTGCAGAGAAATATTTAGTTTTTCTTTGCTCACCTCTACTGTCTCCCATGATGGTGGCTGGGACACAGGGGCAGGCTGGCAGCTATAAGCCCAAATGCTTCCGTCTGTAACAGCCTGCTACCAAACTCTAGACCGCGGACTGAGGCCCGGGCCTGAGCTGTTTTGGGAAACCAAAAACGGGTCTGAATTTCCAACACAAGACAGAGAAAGAGGGAGAGAGACAGGGAGTAAGATAACGGCGTGGCAGAGGGCTCACAGTTTCACACACAATCAAAAACAGGAACAAACATCACACAGTATTTACAAGGTTTAAAGCAGCGGTGTGATTTAAATAAAAATCTGTGCGTATCTGGTGTCCTTTAGGTATTTTTACATAGCGTTACAGCAGGACCTTGCAAAGCAACCAGCTGCTCAGCTGATGCCAAGAATGTCTTGTCCCGGTACAGCACACAACGAAGACACGCTGATATCTAACAAACAGATGTGACACTGCTCCAAAACACCGACAATATTACCGTGTGTCCGCGCAGAAAATAAAACACCAACATACAGATGGAGCCCCAGATAAGTGGCAACAAGCCACGGCTCCTCCAAGCTAGCTAACGTTAGCCATCACACAGCTCGTAAACTGACCTAGCTATCGTTGCTAGCTCATTTAAAACGCCCATGCCTGTCGTAAAGCTAGCACAAATAGCTAACCTATAGCTCAATGCAACACGTATCGTTAATACAAGTTCAATGCTACATGTTGTGGAAATCACGCTATGCGTACTTTAAGTTGGCAAAACAAGCTAAGCGCTAAAGCTAACTACGTTTAGCCACATAACTTAGCTAGCAAGCTAGTTAGCCCGAATGTATCGTCGGAGAGCTGGATAAGTCCAACATAAAAGTCTATCGCAGCCCCCTCCACCTCTGTCTTCAGTTAACACGCTAGATAAACGCTGTAAATATACAGATTCATGAAAATAGATGCAAATTACTGACGGTTTAGCGGCGCAGCTTCTTCGCATGAAAAGATGTGGCGACTAGGCCCCGTGTGTGTCTGTCTCTCCCCCCACTTTGCCTCGTAGTCAACCCTCCCTCCCCCTGCAAGGATGAAAACATGATGATGGTGGAGGATTTGGCTTAGTGCTCTGTTACAGTTGAACATTAGCCCTCAATCAGTGCACAGCAGTGCAGCCTGCCTTCTTAAAGCTGGAGAAGGGGCTGCGTGATCATGATGTGCCTCACATGTCACTGAGCCAGGGAGACACATCCAGTGCAGGAGGTCAAGAGGTCAAGACAAGTTCAGCTCTGTATGCCAGCGGCTGGAGAGGTTACTGGCGGACACTGGAGCGCTGGTGGTGGTCCTGCCGCGCTGGGGAACAAATCAGTGCTGACATCTCTGTGGATGTGATCTCCTCAAATCAATTAACTATGCAAATGGCGTCTGTTATTGCCTGAGGAGCAGTCATGTGCAGAGCAGACTGAAGACACAAGGGATCATTCATCACTGCAATGTTCAGATAACGGCGTGGAAGAGGGCTCCCAGTCTGCTACAAGATCCAAAACAAAACAAATATCACACAGTCTTTGCAAGGTTAATAAAAATCTGTGTTTTATATAAAGTTACAGCATTTTTCTTTGTGGTCAAATCAAGCAAAAGACACAAAACATGTTGGCTCTGCAATCCAATCTGCATATATTTGTTACATTATTTTTCTGTAAACACACAAAATACATCTCAACTGAGTTTACAGTCATCACAAAATATTTCTTTATCAGTCATTTAATCTATTATTTTATTATTTTGTGTCTCTATTTGATGCCTAGAAGCTGTGTTGAAAATGTTCCATGAGTGTTTTTTTTCCATCTAAATTATTACAGCTATAATTAATGATACTGAATTAACGTTTCTTCTAAAAAACAACTAAAAAACAGTTAATCAATGATTTTAAAACATTATACCTGCATCACCGATGGGGATAAAGATTGAAAACATAAGAACGTAATGAACCCTGTTTTATAAGAGTTCAGCATTCATTAACTGCTGTAAAAGGACAAGACTTTGTGTCCATCATGTGCCAGCAGTTTAGTTTAGTGTCCCTGAGGGAAAAACAGGTGAAAAATACAAGAATTAATGTCTTTATTTTCAAGACAGGGATGGAAGCTGTGGTACAGAGGGTGGGGAAGCAGCTTTGGGACTGTGAAGTCATTGGTTTGATGCCTTCTGCGTCAAACACCTATACGCCCCCCGACTTCTCCATGTGCACCTCACATGGCTGCACACTGCCCCAAAGTGGATGAGTTAAATGCAACATATATATGCATGTCAATGGAGCTGATCTGATTTGTGAACAAGGTGTTTTAAGAAAAATAAATAAATGAAAAAATATAATTTTACTGTGCATCTCTCAGATTTGCAGATATTGTTTACTTGTTTTTGAAAAATGTAATTTTTCATAATCTGTTTAAGTTTGTTTGTAAATGACATCAGGATTGTATCAAAAAAAGGTTTGTTTTTGTGCTTTTAGTTCATAATCTCTTCTTCTTCTGAAACAGCCAGATAGAAAAATGAAACATTCTGAACACTTACAACATTTTTTTAAAGCTTTATCACCCTCAAGGGGACTGAAATGGCATTACAAAAAAAAGGATGGAGCACTTAGTGTTGTGGATTTTTTTTGTGTGTGTGTGGCATAAATCCACATTTGATTTTTTGAAAGACATTCATTTCTGCAAGCTACTTTCAAAATTGTTAATATACACTTTCACCGATTTCCAGGCAGCCGTTCTTGTCCATTTGATTCACTACAGAAGGGAAAAATTCACATTCGAGGAATTAAAAGATACATGTTGTTAGAAATTAGCTGATTAAGACTGAAAACTATGTGTGTCACAAACCTTTATCCCATTTCTAAATAAATCCTATAAATGTTCTCATATTTTTTGTTTGATTGATCTGTTAAACAGTGATACAAATATAGTTTTAAATCATATGAATTAAAACAAACTTAAACAGACTTTTCTCCTGTCATGAAATACAGCATCATTGCTTGTTTTTAGCTCCAGAGAAACACAAGACAAGCCCAAGACAGATTTAGATTATTTTTTATTACTGGTATTCTGCATACATTTTACACACATTCATATAATACGATAAGAATTAGAGACATAAAAGAACCAACCAGAAAAAACATGTGGTCTTACATTTCTCTGGACTCCTGCAGCCTGGACTTAAATTAAATGATGATGCGTTTGTTTCCAAATTAAACTATAGCATGCCGTCACTTCCTGTCTGAATTCTGCATCCCACAGTTCTCATCACCTGTTTCCTTAATTTCCTAAAACTATCCTGCAACAAGTGAAACCTATTCTCGACTCGACCATGGTAGCTTTTAGCTGACAAGACAATTCAAACTTTTTACACTAAAGTTTTTATTTTCTGTTTGGTATCATAAAGTTGTGGCTGATTCCCACACTCGTCACCCACTATGACGTGAAAGCATCAGAATTAAACCTGAAAGAAGTCAGTACTTGTCTGAACTTGCATACAAAGACTAATCAGAGCATAAAAAATGTCACTGTCCAAATATTTTAACCTGCGCTCTGTGTGTTCATGACCACATGTGTGTGTGAGTGCTGCAAGAGGGATTAGCCTCAGTGTGTGTCCACCAGTGATTAGCCTGGTCAGTGGGCCTGTTGTGCATTCACTCGGGACATTAGCATATTAATGCAGCCTCGCTCTTGATCTCCCTCCCACCCTCTCTCTCCCGCTCTCCCTCACCCTCGCTCTTTCTCTTTCTCTATACATATTTCCCAGACCGAGTTGTCACTTCCTGCAGCTCCGATCTATAAATCTCACCAATTTACGCCACTCGTGCTGTGAAGCAGTGGACAATCTTGCCACACAAATTTCGACGTGCCCGGTCTTCTTTTCCCTCCAAAAAAAAAAAGGTCCTCCCCTCTTTCCCTGTCAGATCTTTGCCTTCCTTTTCATCCTGCTCTCTCCCTCCCTCCCTCTCCACCTAATTCAAATCCTTTACTTTCTCTCATTTTCCCTTTTCTTTCTTCAGGTCTGGCCCCCTGAACTTTGTCAAACACAGGAAAACACACACAGAAGCAAATTCACCGAGGCAAACACAGAGACGCTGAGTACACACACACACACATGCACACACACACATACACACACACACCGTCCCCTCATTCATTCTCCTTTTCTGTCACTCTCACCCCGTCCAGTGCAAATTTAGCAAGACCCTCTCTAGACTCTGGTGCTGAAGTGTGAACCGGACACATTCAACTGTACTTAACATGGTGAGAGCTATTCAGCCTTTTCTGCTCCACAGACAGACGCCAACCCCCTTTCCAATATGGGACACCCCTGATCTCCAGAGCCAGGCGTGTACAAGCGTTCAGACTTGTATGGGAGGAGGGAAAAAGACAAATAATTAAAAAATAAATAAATGCCACTTGCAGTTTGCAGACGTACAAATGTGAAACTAATTCTAACCTCATTGAAATGTGCTAAAAAGTGTTTGCATTTGCAATATATACAGTACCAATCCAGTTTTTAGGATTCACGTCCACCTACGTCTGTGGTGTAACTGCCAGATAAATAAATTGACCTTCTCTTTATTTCCTGTTTGGCTACCTTCCACCTGCCATCTCTGCATGGTGCCATTACTTTTGCAAACCCAGTTATGACATTAATTATTCACCAGCTTGTCTTATAAACCATGGCCTGTCAGAGGAGCACGTCCTAAGCTTTTTACAACACACCTGGATCGACCTAAATATTTCATTTTTTTACATTTTGTTGGTTAGAAATGAAAGTGTCAAACAGGAGGCTTTTACAGGTTTATCCAAAAACTGTTCTGGTCCTTTTTCTTTTTTTTTTAAGTTGAGCTGACCTCCAAAAATGTCAAGAGTGGTTCTTACAGGTTTTACATTTACATAAACACACAGCCTCTTATTCAATATCTCTCTCTCTCTCCCTCTTTCTGTTTGTCTTTCAGTTGTCTCTCGCTCATCCGCCCACAAAGAGTCTTATCCCGTCCATGGTGGTCCGTCCCTCGTTGATTCTCAGAGGTCAGGGGCGTGATGTCCATCCACAACTCCTGGTTTCACAAAGGCAGACGCAAGAATTGCGTTTGGACAATCAGCTCCGGACCTCCAACCTCCCCTCGGTCATGGGTGGGTTCACACTTAGATAATGACCTGATCTGCTGCTTTATGATTTAAAGGTGCTCAGCTTAATGTGGGTAAAGCTACAGAGTGAATGGATGTGATTCCTTTAAAGATATCACCTCCTCCCCCTTTGCTCAAGCTCCGCGTCCTAATGGCGTTTGATGGCAAGCTTCAGGTCTGCGTGTATGGATGGACAAAAATGAAAAGGTGGTCCAGGAATGAGCGGGAACGCAAAGGGGAAAGAAAGAAGAGAAAAGAGAGAGAGGGTGAAAGCTCTAACTCATGCTCGTCCTCTGTGCCGCTGACACCATGATGAACGAAGGGGTCACCACCCGGGGGCAGGCACGTCCAAAAGGAGCCGGCGATGTGACCTTGTACAAAAGAAGAAGTGGGTCCCCCAACGGTCACACAGATCAAAGAAGACAAAAGGCTGAGATGATAACTCAGCACAGCAGTGGAGCGCATTATTATCAGACACATAAGCAGCAGCAGCAGTAAATTTCACAGAGTTGGAGGCAGGAGGGTGGAGGCAGGGTGAAGGGGGTAAGAGGATGGGGGGGGGGGGGATTCCTGAAAAACGAAAAAGTAAAGCTCTGACTCGCCCTAATCTGATTTGCCGTACGCAACATTTTCTCTTTATCTGATTCGCTCCGTGAGGCGTTTTCTCTTTCTGTGGGACCCCGTCTTTATCCAAATGATGTGGTCTTTGGTGAGGCCTGGTCTATTCATGGGAACCCCATGTGCTGTGTGCCTACCATTGAGGTGCAGAGTAGCATGGCCACAAAGGATGGCAGCGTTTCAGAGTCCTTCCCTTACACTTTAAGTCTCTGCTCAGGACAAAGTTTACAGTTAAAATGGTAAAGCTGGAAATTCTCCCACGTCATTATTAAAAAAGAATAAGTTTTAAAATGTTTGTTTCTTTTTAAATTCCTGAAATACACAAAAGTTAGATGTGCATATTTTAAGAGCAAGCTAGAAGATATTTGACACTGCTGTTCATTGGAGCCAGTAAGACCAAATAGTTGAAACTTGTTTGAGTCAAAGTTACTTTACAATAAACGTTGCTCCCCCTGTCTAATACCTGTTTGCATATTCCACATATTCTGTTTTAAATAAAATGCTGTTTAACATTTGTTTGCAGGCAGCAGATCTCCTTTGAGTTGCAGGATCATGCAGGTGTGAGGACAGGCCTGAAGGCCTAAACTTTTCTGGTTCACACTGCTCCTCTGATACTACTACTACTACTATTACTACTACTACTACACAGGCTCGTGGGCTCCATTTCAAAATGACTTTTCCTGTTTAAAAGTGAAAAAACCCTGAATCTATGTCAGATAAAATGAGCTCAAAGCAAAAAATACAAAAAAAAAAAAGAAAGACAAGAAAGCAGCAGCAGCAGCAGCAGAGTCCAGTATCTGGACCCTTTGGGGTCTAAAAACTGGATCAAGAATTACTGCAAAAAGCACGTGATAAAGTCCCCCTCAGCCTCAGAGCATTCATCCTTACATGTGCGCCAGGCATCCTTGCCTCTCAATCCTCCTCCTTCAGTCCCGGCTCGTGTTTTAGCTGCATCGCTGTCGACGTCTGACCGCACTTGTCCTACTTCTCCATCTTTCACTCTCTCTGTCTCTGCCTCCTCTGATTCTGCGTCCTTCTCCCTCTCCTTCTTCAACCCTTTCTGTCCGGCCCTCCCTCCCTCCGCCCTTACATTTCCTTCACCCTCTCTTTCTCAATTTCCCCGCCCTCTCTCTCACTCTCTCTCTCTCTCTCGTTCTCTCCTTCCCTGTCTCTCACTCTCTCCCTCTCCTCATTTCATGCAGCGCTGGGGTTACCTAAGAGACTGGGCCTCAATGGAGAAAATCTCCTTTGGTACAATGAACTGGGCGAGAGGCAGAGGGGAGGGGGGGTGAGGGAGAGGGGGAGGCATGGTAGAATGAGGGGTGCTGGACACAGGAAGGGAGGGGGAGATGTGGGGGTGAGTAGAGGGGAAGATAGTGGGATGCAGATTCATGGAGGGATGGAAGGGGGGATACAAAATCCCAAAAATTGAATAAGTGGCTTCGCTTGTGTGATTTTGCCTCAATGGTCAGTCTTTTGGCGGTTGCCTGTGGTGCCCCCCTCCCATCCATACCCCCCCACCTGCTTGTTAGTCAGTCCAGTTTGTAAAAAACAAAAAAACTTTCAAACATTTCAAGTAAAAGTCAAAAAACTAAATCAATAAAACGACGTAATAAGAGAAAACTCTTTTTTTGTTAGAGATATCTTCACATTGAGTGTCTTCCTTTTTTTTTTGTTAGTCCGTCCTATAAACACGACATGGGACACATCCCTGATTGTTTGTTTACTTGTTTGTTTGCTCTGGGCCGGGATGAGACCCCGAGGATCAGAGCTCTCTTTACAGAGACAAGTGTGTTTCGACAGCGTGAACCCCTCTCCTCCTCGGCGCCGTGCACACACCCCATTCAGCTCCAGTAATTACACTATTCTCCTTTAATCTATTCGCTGTCTCTGTCCCAGAGATCGTCCCCAAAAGGAGACAAAACACACACAACCTTGTTTGGAGGTTAGTTACTGATTAGCACCAAAACTGTTGCAGTTCATTTTCCTGCTGCACCTTATTGAGCTCCTCTGCAATTCTATTCAGTTTGTCGTTTGTCTCGGAGTTGGCAAACAGATCCCCCGCTGCTCGGCTCTGTGTCTTTACAACTCTCCCCCCAAGCCCCCTTTCTCATCGGAGGATGTGAGAAAACAATAGGGCTAATAAAAGAAGCAGAGAGATAATTACGGCAGAAGCAGAAGTTAGCGCTCCTACGCCCTGAACCATAAATACCAGCAGAGTAAAACGGGATGCGTGGGTGACTTTGGGGTGTCTTTTTTACCCGCTTTTCGTTGCCAACGCCGGCAACTTATTCTTGTTCCCGTGTACGTCCTGTGTAAACGCCAGGGTGAATCTGGGATCTCTGTGTAATGACTCTATCAGGCCCCGAGGCCCCCGCTGAGGAAATGGATCCAAAGGGATTGGGGTGATAGAATGTGGCACAGGAGGTGTCAAAGTTGGGTTTGGGGGCGCTGTGTGTGTGTCTGAGCATGTGTATGCGTTTGGGACGGGGGGGAGGCGAGGAGCGAGGGCGAGGAGCGAGGGCGGGGGGTGGGAGGGGGGTTAGGGCAGATTGTGCATGGTGCTCACCCCTCTGAGTGGGGCTGAATGAAGTTATTTCCAGGCCCCTGTCCATCTGTTACCGTGGCAGCAGCAGCGACCAAGGTGTTGCCATGGCGAGGTGGACACAAAAAGGCGTGGCGTGGGAACGGGTCCAGGGGTCAGGAGTGAGGGTCACGGGGTCAAGGGTCACAGCCAGCTGGACAGCACACAAGAGGAGGCCAGGGTGAGAAAAGAAGGAGGGAAGGGTTGATTTTCTTTCTCTTTCTCTGCTTTTCTTCTCCGGGTGTTTTCGCTTGTGGAGGGAGACGTCCGAAGAGTGGACACCGCTGGACATTAACATTGAACTGGGGCGGTGAGATGAAAAAAAAGGGGAGGGGGGTGGGCGAGGATACAGAGGGTGAAGGGAGTGCGAAGGGCCGTGGGGTTCACAGAATGGGGCCCCCACTACGTCCAGGCTCTGGGAGGAGGCTCCCCTGCATTAGGCCGTACACTCACTGATGTCTGATGGCGCAGAGCATTTGACAGGCAATTGACTCCGGTCAATGTACACGCAAAGGAGACTATTGAAGAGGATGTGAACGGCTGCATGTGTGTCTGTCTGTGTGGCCACGGCGCAAACAGAGAAATGAAACTAAAAAGGCAACATGTCAACAGTTTAACGTGATCGTTTAAGATCAAAATCTAAAAACGAGTGAGTTTTAGTTCCATATGTCTTTATTTTCAGCTTCTTTATCTTAAACATCATTCATGCTGTTCGCTCTGGTCCTAAGGGCTGTGGCGTTTCTTACCTTACATTATTGTTTTATCCAGTTAATGAATCATGAGGTTTGGAAATAGCTGCAAGGAAATAAAAAATAAAAATGGATTAAAGCTGATCAAAGGAAATTATAAAACTGTAGTAGCAGCGACCTTCAGACATTCACAGACTCACTACACACCATTTCATTTTGCTCTCTTTGTCCAACACTTTCGCACCAAGTGATGAAGATTTAATGAGCTTTTTCTCCACGACGCCACATGTTATTCTCTAACGACAGACCTGAGAAAATACATGTTTGATCATTTAATATCTCTCCTATTTATCATTTATGTTTAAGACATGACCTCGTGTGGCAAAAATACGTAACATAAGTCATGCAGCAATAACAGAAAATGAATATTTGCAGCAGTGGTGGTTGAATTGTGTGTGCATGCAAAACTAAAATTATTTCTACAGATATGGACAAGAAAATATATTTATTTGGATTGTTTGCTTGTGACTTGGTGTTAAAATGTAATCGTGAAAAGCTTTTTCAGTCATAATTTCAGGTAATCTGGTTTAAATACTGCAGATTGAAGCAGAATCATGATACAGCAGCAGAGACGTGAGCCGACAAAGCGGCTGATGTCGTGATGAACCGCAGATTGAAACGTCCACCTGCCCCGTGGCAAACCGCAGACGACGGCGAACCGTGAGCCGCATCACTGGATAACACATTATGACAACGTGGATAAGAAGACGCTTACAATGCAATTACACACACAAGGACACACACACACCCGTGCACGGCCCAGCACGCATGCACAGAGCAAACACACAGGGCCCCCTCACACTTTAATAGTTTGTGGGATGAAGGGAGTGCGGGATCCGTACTCCTCCGCGGCCCACATTAATAGGATTAGGAGCGGCCTCGGGAGGACGTGGCAGGACAAGTCCAACGCTCCGTTTGACACCTTTTGTCCACGAGCCCCGAGACGCAGATCACAGCAATAGGATGAGGGACAAAGGCTTTTTGAACATTGTGTTGTAGCTACAAATATATCCCGATGGGAGAACGCTGAGCCTCGAGGTCCACAGAACATAAAATCAACCGACAGCGATTTTGACAACTCAATCAATTTTCAGCACGGCTCAAGTGTTGGGAGGAGGGGGGTTAAAAAAAAACGCTATTTCTCCTCATAAATCAAATGTTTTCTAGTCAGTAAAAAAATAAATGTTATCATCAGCTCCTATGAAACATTTGATCACAGTTACACTTATAATATATTATTGTTAAAACATACAGAGGCTGATTTTATTTGTCCTGTGACCCAGTGGTTTGAATTTCCTGCAAAGAAAAGAAGTGTGAGTTTCTGCAGGTTTCTCTTCTTTAGTTTAGTTTTAGTTTCGTTTGATGGTTCCTCTCACGACCGTTTATTTCTTTATTTCTTTTAAACAAACCTAAAACCTAAAAAGCATCAGTTCCTGAGTGTCAGAGAAAATTCATCTCACACCATTTGACAGTTTTGATGCACTTGTTCCAAGTTCTAGCACAAATGTGCAACTGTGCAACCTCCTCAGAAATGCAGCTTCATGTTCGGGGTCAGAGCGGCTGCAGAGATATGACAGGAGCTGGGACTGGTTGGATTAGGTTGCTTGTATGTTCTCCTACAACTTATAGAGACAGAGATATAAGAGTGAAGACAATAGTAATCAAGTTGCAGAAAGACTGGTCATCGTCCCAGCATTTATTCCTGCTGCAAACCGTGAACAATTCCCCAAACTGCAGAGAATTAAACGGAATAAACAGATGCTTTTACATCACTGGCGCAGTAAATAAGATGCAGTCTGATCGTATACAGGTCATTGGTTTAGTGTTCTGCCAACATTATCCAGTTCCTTTCATTCCACATATCCAGCTCTTAACTATAAATCTAAATCTGGGTCTGAGTTAAACATAAACCAGTCTGCAGAAAGCTTCACACTCACAGCAGCTACTGGTTTATTCTCTGTTTTTATTTTGATAACATCTCAGAGGTGTCGTCTACCTCTAATTTGAACTGGAGCTATTTCATAATACACCGCTCACGTTAAAGAGATCAAAATGCATCCTTTAGGTGTCATCATTGTATTTACAGGCTTTATTTCAAACTGCCATTCAGGTGTCCGCGCTGCATCGAGAGCAGCCAGCGGCTTGTCCTTGGTTCGAGCGATTATTGACATTCCCAGCGATCTCCTCACATCCCGTGCCACGGCCGAGGTGACACAGAGATTCTCTGTCCTCTGCCTCGAGCAGAGCATTCTGGGAGAGTGACCAAAAGCAGTTTTACAACCAAGAGCTGCTGACGCTCGCTTCCTGCCAAGAATAAGAAAGATGAGGTTCAAAGTCATCGGAGGCGCACGTGGCAAGCCG
Organism: Planiliza haematocheilus; assembly: GCA_005024645.1. Taxonomy (NCBI): domain Eukaryota; kingdom Metazoa; phylum Chordata; class Actinopteri; order Mugiliformes; family Mugilidae; genus Planiliza; species Planiliza haematocheilus. The sequence goes on along the minus strand of SRSE01000302.1, from coordinate 633,343 downwards.
ACGAGCAACGAGGAACACACACAAGCCACGCACGAGGAGTGCTTTGAGATTTAGCATTGTCCAAAGCATCCTTCTTTTCTTTTTGACAAAGACGTTTATCAAAAGACATTTTGGGAAACAGAAGAAGAAGAAATAAGTTGGAGGAAACCATCAAACTGATCAGTGAAGAGCATCTTAAAAGAACAACACGAGCTGAATCAGAAGCATTCATCTTTAAATGATGCAAAGGAACATTAAAGGAAAACCACTTCTTTGCTGTATGCTATGGTTTTTGCATATGTTTAGTTTTTTGTAACAGAAGGACTTTAAATACTACGAGTAATCTAATGGAGACAGGATAGCTGACATTCTGCGCTCGTCCTGTTTCTATTTTATTACATTTTTCTTAAAGAAGGCTGTTTTCTAAGTATCTGTTCCTAAAAATGCTCTGTCACTCAGATCGAGACATGTTCCATCAAGAGAAGGATGCATTAGCAAACCAAGAATATATAAATATTATGTACATTTTTGTATATCATAAACATTTCCTCTGCTTGGGATACATTTAAGTGAGAACTATCACATTTAGTATGTGAACAAAGCAACAGATTTACAAAGTGAACCGACATCACTGAACTGAATCTGTAGCAGTGGAGCCTCTCACTGGTGATGCATGACCATTCCTTCCTTCGTCTCATTGTAATGTTTTATATTTTACGTAAGAGACATGTTTTAACTCTGCAGACAGCTTGGTCAGCTTGCTACTGTAAAAGATGCCAGGAATAACACATTAAAATGAAATAAAAAGCATCATCGTCGTCATGCAAAGCGTATTCAAAGACAATCAAAGCCACAGAAACCTTCCTGTGACTTAGTTGCACGCAAATGTTGCTAAACTGGTGCACCTCTTTTTTATTTTTCACTCTGCTTCCAGTCTCGTTGCTGACCACAAGTCCACACAAATCTGAAACCTACCTTATCTTATCTTAAACCTTCTCCTCTCATGATCACTCCTCTCAGATGTCTGCTTCTGTTGAGCCTGGATGTTACATGGAGTCAAATAATAAGTTCTCTTACGACTCCTCTGGTTGCTGGGAGATTCACAATGCACCTGCAAAACCTTGACTGTCTGAGGTGGCTTGTATAAGAGTCAGTCCCTGTCATGTCACCGCTAAGATCCAGCTTCTCTTTTAAAAAAAATCCAACTACATGCACTGAAGTTTCAGCCATTGTCACGTCTGCAGACCAGCACTGAGACGACTGTGAACTCAAACACCAGATTACTATCAGGAACGAGGGAATAATTAAGAAAATAAGACAGAATTCTACTATTATTAATGCTCGGTACATTTCACTGAACTGTCTATCGTTTGTTGAGAGACCATGCCGTCACTCATTCACTCCAGAAAACTACAGTTGTTTTAGGAACTATAAACATGAATGAATGTTTTAGTTGACTCTCATGATGTGTCACATGTATTCACAGGGTTTTATGTGCAGTTTAAACTTTATTTTAAATCTATTACATCTAGTAGTCACATCTGAGCGCTGCAGTGTGTGTGGTAAGGCTCATCGAATGTTGCTTTAAACTTCTTGACATGCTCCCTCTCTCTTCCCCGCCCTGAAAGAGATCCTGATGAATCGATAAAAGCTACAAAAAGGAGGGAAATCGTCTGAATAAGAGCCGGCGGTCAGAGATGATCACAATGGAAACGCTGCAAAGAAAGGAAAGGCTCTGTTTCTGAGGCATGTTGTCAAGTCATGTCTACTCAGAAAAGAGTCCGTGTGTATGTGTCTGTGAGAAAGTATGAACAAAAACAAAAAAAGAGCGGTGCATGTGATTATCGGACCGGGGCCGGACAGGGGCCAGGCGGGGCAGCCCGCAGACGGACGCAGAGAAAGGGACGTTTACCTTGAACTCCAATCGTCCCGGCTCTGGGGCGGGGTCAGGTATTGTAGCCGGGCCTGACAGGGTCAGAGGGGGGAAGACAAGGGGAGGTGTATACAGAGCAGGGACACAGGCTGCCCCTGGGGTCGTGGGGCGCTACCCCCGTGGGGGGGCAGAGAGAGGGGGAGGGGGGGATTGAGGGTAGTTATTGGCAGATTTTTCTGGGGTGCAGATGCTCAATATGCAGATGTCTAATCGAATTGTGCGACGATGAATTGGTCCCCCCTCCTGATTTGCATCAGGACAATCCCGAGCGGCGGCTCAGGGGTCAGCGGAGTTCCCCGGACAAAATGAGCAGCCGGCTGCAGACGCCCCTGAGAACGTGTGAACTTGAAGTAGACTTTACTCAATGACAAGGATATTGATTGATTTCAAATGTCTGTCTGTCTGGGAGCGCGTCTGACATCTGTCTTTCCTGTGAAGACGTTTCTCAGAGTGTGAAATTGAAACAAAGCATTCATTGTTTTTGGTGGAAGGAGCGCCCTTACCCAGAAAGCTACAAATATGAGCTCAAACGCAGATAAAACCTTCACTACAAGGTCAAGAAGCAGCTGCATTTAGTTTAGATCCCGGTAATACTGACAGAGATACTTTTGCAGCGCCATGTTTCCAGAATGATTTCATGACTTTTATCTTTGTTTTTTTGGCCTTTTTAAAGCTTTATTCATGGTGCAACCAGAGAGAAACAGGAAGCAACAGAGTGAGAGAGAAGGGATACGCATGCTCGATCATAGCTTCAGTTTAGCTTCTATCTTTTACCTGAACGAGGCCTCAGACGCAGCCAGGACGTCCAAAGAGACAGATGGTACATGAAGAGGCTTCTGAATATGATCAGCCTTTAAGGAGCAGGCTCATTTATATCTGGACCACGGTCTCTTAGATGTCTGTATAGAGAGACCAGTTCAACTTCAGGTCTGGTTCCTGTCATCTGTTTATCAAAAACCGTCTTCAAGCTCAGTCTGGGCTGATGGGCCTTTTTGATTTAGCCCTGAAAGCAGGGGACATATTACTATAATAAAAGAAGACATGCTGTAACATGGCCGTACTCTTGCTGTTCCAGTGCTGATCTAAAATCAGGGTCTTTTTATTTCACTTCATAAAATAGAAACTTCCTGTTCTGAACTGACCGGGGTTAACCAAAAGTAAAGATTTTAAATAAAGATGCTTTCCAGAGTTATTCAGTTTCAGTATAGGTAAAAATAAAATAAAAATAATAACACAGTCATAATTAGTTTCTTTAAGAAATACTGACTTTTTTAATATCTGTATAAAGGTCAGTCACAGATAGATTTCAGAGTTATGTAGCCCTCTAGTGGTAACAAGGGAACAAGACACTCTGAACACGTGGTCCTCACACATTCACCAGCTAAAATTTTAAACAAGTAAAAATTAAAAGTTTTACTGTTGTTTCAGGTGGAATTTTTCACAACTAAATAAATTTGGAGTTCAGTGCAGGGCTATCCAGTCCTGGGTGGGTGTAGCTGTCTTGCTATCGCAGTAATCAGCCACAATCATTTACCCACAGCACACACAGAGTCTTTGGCTTTTATTTATTTATTTTTATGTCATATTGGATGTCAGTTATTTAAGCAAAGCACATAATTTAAGATGTAAAGAACAAAAACTACGATTTGATTAAAGCCCCAAAAATCTAATCATTATTTAATTAAAGCATTTCGTGGCAAACCTTCCAGTTTCTAATAATGCCTTGGACAGTTCTTAACCCAGTTTTAGTAGTTTCTTCAATCTCCTTAGATGTTTTCTCTGCTTGATGCCAATGATTTGACCCTTCTCAAACAGACACAGGATGTGTCTTTAGACATGGTTGTTGAAGAAATGAGAAGCTACTCATTGCATCAGTTGGGGTTAAATAACTTAATCATCCATCCAGTAATTATCCAATAGGAGGCTCCTACCTGTTTGATTAGTTAAATCCAGGTGGAGACTTTTTTCTTTTGTTTTATTTAATAGAAGATATCAGGATCAAAGCATTGCTGCTCAAATATGTTGGTGACTATACAGTGATTTATTTTTTTCACGTCTGCCCATTATTTTAACTCCACAAAACAAAACGTCTCCACTGATCATTCACTTTGGTCTTACTCCCTTAGCTAGCCTAGCCCGTTAGCTTTGATAAGCAACCGGTTTATCATTCCTCATAGGTTGCAAAGTGGAAACTATTTTGGCAGAAGACGTCATCAGACTTGTTAGGACAACCAGCATTTAGTTATATTTAAAACAGAGGCATGTACAAATCGCCAGCAGACAAGCAACTCTGTTCAAAAGAATTCATCCATAACAAATACCTTTATTCTACACAGACTAGTCTAATATATAACGTTAATATGTCGTAGTAGCTTCTCCCATTATTACTTACTGGACACAACAGACACTTCCTACCGTTTCATTATAGTTCTGCAGTTATTAGTCGTGTGACACAACAGTTTCATCAGTAAACTGGTTTATGTGTAGCTCTAAACAGTTCATGTCATTGTATCCGTCGTCACTCACACAGGATCTCTGGTATCATCTTCATCTAGATTTAGTTTCTGTGAGAGTTCAGAGACGGTGTCAGGAGCTGGAGGGAGACAAACACACTGTTAGTCCACTGGTCGTCTCTGTCCTCTTTACAGGTGCATTTAGTGGAGCACTTTATTCACAGAAAACAAATCTGAGCTGGGCAATACTTATGAAAACTAGAAATACACATCATCTCTACATCTGTCCTTTAATAATTAAACTCACATCCATTGCAAAATAGAATTTAAATAAGTCACTGCCTCTGTTGTTTCTGCAGAAGATACAGGCCTCATACTAGTCTCACTGTTGGTGAATCAAAACAATACGTGTGTCAGGTCAACGGAAATAAGATAAAGGTTGTACTCACGGCATTGAGGGCATTGGGCTGAAACAGAAAAAGATAATCACAGCTGAAAAGTGACGCCAAATAAAACCTGACGTTGAGTGAACGAGGAGATGCATGTTTTCTCATCTGATAAAAGCGTCCTCTCACAAACTAGCAAAGTCTTAATATTATTATTAATGCAATTAAGAAAATCTCTCACTTTTCCTTTTCCTGTAAAGTGTGAGTCCATATGCAGCAACGATGACAGCAAGAACAACCACTGCAGCAATGATGGGGACGGTCATGTTAGCTGGATTCTCTGTAGAACGAAAACACAAGAATGAATCCGTCCATATTTATTAACACTGATTCATCACTGTGCACGTCTGTGAGTCACCTCCAATTTTACCTCTGTTGGTTCTGATCTGTTCTTCATCCAGTTTGGTGATGATGTCGTCCTCCACACCAGAGAAATGAAACACACAGTCGTACCTCCTCCAGTCTTCAGGTGAGACTGATGAAATGTTCAGGTCAACATTCATCTGGAAGGATCCATCATGGTTGGGGAGGATCTCTCCTTGTTCCACTCCTTCATGAATCTCCTCTCCATCTTTCCTCCAGAACATCATGGCTCTGTCAGGGTAGAAACCTGTAGCGTGGCAGCTGACTGGAGAGGAGGGAGTCTTCTGGAGGAGAGACACTGAGGGGAAGTCTAGAGAAAGAAAGAGGGGTTTGTTTTATGTCAGACAGAGCTGATGTTTGCCACATCATCACCCTCTATAGCCCTAAAACTAAACAGCATCAGTTAATATCACACAATCCTCTTTTTAAAACGAATCCCAGTGACTTTAATGCAAAAACACTGATCAGCCACAATATTAAAACCATTGATCATCTTGTGACAGTGTTCTGCTGGGAAACGTCTGGACCTGGCATTCATTCAATCATTGGTGTAGACCAGACCAGGCACCCCCACCCCATAGCAATGAGACCCCCCATTAACATCATTGCAGGAAGACCCATGTCCATTCTCTGATGAGTCACCACAAGGGAGACCTTCACGATATTAGGAACGTGGTCATAATGTTATGCCTGATCAGTGTATTTCATATAAACAGTCATTTCAAAGACATATGGCATGAATGCAGCCTTCCAGAGTAAGGAAGTATTTGTTATTTACACCAGAAGAACGTAGAAATAGTGGAACTAGAACAAAGAGGATGGAGAGGAACATTGTACTGAAGCTAGATCAGGTCCTGTGGTTCTACCTGTTCTATCATGAGAGCTCTTCCAATACGGCAGGTACTTCATGAGCTGCTGAGGGCACTGCTGCAAGATGAAGGTCCTCCAGAACTCATTCCTGGATTTATCCCTGTCCCAGTCATGTTTCGTGATGACGGCCTCTGGTCTGGGAGCGACCCACGTCATCGTCTTCAGGTCCAGAGATATGAAGTCTTCTCCGTTGTAACCGTACAGCTGATAACCGCTGACCTCTTCAGTCTCATCGTCCCATTCACAGCCTGCCACCTGCTGAGCTACGTGGACAGCTGAGAGACAGAGAGACACAGTAAAGCATAAAGTGGTCAACACACAAGACGGCACAGATACACATGAAACATACCTCCAGTCTGATTGAAGCGCTGCTTGAAGCTGTCAGTTTCAGTTTTGAAGATCTGGTGGTACCCTCTACACTCCTTCCTGTTTCGTTCCCACCGCTCTGAATCATCGCCCATTATTCTTCTCATCCACTCCTGTTTGGGTTGCGTCTGGCTGATGTTGCTGTCGTAGTAAGCCACCTCAACTCGGTTTACCTCTGCAACCGCAACCAGTTCTGGGAGTTGAGGGACTCCTGCTGATGATGTGAGGGAGAACTTCATGGAGTGTTTGACTGGAAGGGAGACAGGGAACAACAAAGCATATTAACCACAGTACAGTGAGCACTACGACGGTACGACTAAAGTACATCCAGTGACCCAAACACAGACACACACACTGTATAATATCATGAATAATATATGAAATCTAGTCCTACCTGAAGAAGAAACATGAATAAACAGCAAAAATATACATATCCTCATCTTGTTCAGTTTGAGAAGCGAAGCTGCAAAGTGTCGAGCGTCAAACTGTTTCCTGGTTTCAAGAATTCAGTTTTGGTATGTGAGGAGGCGTGTTCACCTGTTGAATGAAGGCTCATCTCTAAGCAACAGAAAACTACTACTGGTAGGATCACTGAAACTGCAAAATGATAATAATGAATGTTTCCTGGTTTAATGAGTGGCCAACGTTTGCTGCTTTTTGTCCCCGTCGGTCAGCTTCCAAAGTGAAAACATTCCTGTATTTGAGGTTTACTTTTCCTTCTTCCTCATAGAATGGAAGTGATTCAGTTAATTTGACACGGTGCATATCCAAACCGAGAACATTTGTGTGAAAGGGCATCACCTTTACAGACTCTGAAATATAAAAAAGAGCTGAAACAGAGTAACAGCGTTCAACAAGCACTCCCAATGGACAGATATTCATCTTCCTCTGAACTGTGGAAATGACCTGAAGGTGTCTGGATTGTAATCTGAGACTATATTTCTCACGTTAGCTATTGTGATTACAGAATAAAAGAGGCTCATTCACAGTGATAAGTGGACAAAGACTTTTATTGTTATATCCAGGTAATAAAAAGTGTTTTATCCATAATATCTGCAGCTCTTTCAGAGCAGAAGAAAAGAAAAGATGTTTATTTTCCATTACTTGAACATGTTAAGGCTGAAACCGGTTTTACTAAGTAATTTAAGGTGTCCTACCTGCAGCTAAGATCCTCCTACCGTACATCCTCTGCCTCCGATCTCCACCTCCTCCAATCTGGAAGCTTGCCCAGTCTTACTACCTTTGAACCAGTTTAACTTGCAAGATGTCTTTTTATCATTATTATTATTATTATTGAGGCAGGTAGCATGTTTCAACGTATCTGGTGTCTTACTTGTTAACATCTGCAAAGCGTTTGTGCAGAACATCAGGATGTTACAGTTAAGTTAACCTTTGACCTTTTGGATAGAAAATACAATGAATGCAGCAGAGATATCCTCATCACAACAATGGTCCAGATGTAGATGCAGATCAAAATGGAAACAAAATGCATTCATGTATGGTTGGCAGCAGCATGAATGTATAAACAGTGGGCCTGGATTGAGTGCTGGGGTGACAACAGCTAACTTTACTCAGGAGAATGTAAGACAACTACTCTGATCTGTGATTAATCCTCCAGCTATTGAGACAAATTAAATACGACAATGGATCAAATTCCACAGTTAAAGGTGCATTTAAATTTCCTGGATCCTGTGCAGGGAGTTTTTCAATAACCTTTTCTGATAGGTGTGTTGGGGGAGGGCAGCAGGAGGGCCAGAGCGTTGGTCAGCTGTCATTAGACACTGGACGCATCACAGGGTTAAAACATTGTTCTATCACAATTTCGGCAAAATAGAAATAGTACATAAGAACAACAAATCAGCATTTTTAATAATTCAGACCAAACTATAATCTAGAATTTACCTGACAAAACATTATGTCACTGCAAAAGTGTGGGAAAGTAAGAAAAACACGAAAAATGTTGTTTGTGGTAAAATTTAATGTCATATTTCTACTTGAGCAGAAAAAGTAAAACATTTTGGATACACTATAGCAGCGACCCTCATCTTGCACCTCCTCTGTATATATTTACATTTGACATTCCTGGATCTATCATTCTTGATTTATTACTCCTGCTGTATTTTATTGTTGCTTTCCTGCTGCTGTATTTTGGATGGATCAGATGTTTCTCTGCTAATGAATAACAATCTTCATAACTGGGTCTTTTGCAAATCAATGCATATGGACTTGGCACGTAAAAAACATGCAGCGAGATGAGTATTTACAAATGGGGTTTAGTGCAGAAGCTGCATATTAGTGATTTACAGTCAGTCTTTGGTGCCAGCTGTTGGAGTTCAGCGCCCTGGATGCCTGTTGTCAGAGATGAATTATTAAAACAGGTCGAATAACTGGTTAGATGATTATCAGAATTCATATTAGACATTACTGTACCATGGATTTGTTTATTTCTGGTAAAACTATGACAATGAGTCTGTTATTTTTTAGATTATAAACTACAGAATGAAAATCATTATTCCAGTATGCATGAACGCACATTTCATACTTACTGTGATCAGAGTTTTTGTCTGAAGAATCTGAGGATGCAAACAGAAAACAGTGAACTTACTGGTATCAGGTCTGAATATATAAACATGCAGCTGTCAGTTAAAATGAAGACGATCACACTGAAAGACAGCTACTCTCATATAAATAAATCCATTTTACCGTTATGGTTCCTCTTCCAGATGAAGAGCGTCGTGATGCAGAACACCAGCAGCAGAAGTCCTACGACAGCTCCAATGACGGCACCGACGGGAAACTCTGAGGGAGAACCTGGAACCAGAACAAAATATTCAGCTGCTGCTCTGTATCTTTCATCTACAGACTCTACTGTACCAACCTACCCCAGTTGGTTCTGATCTGTTCTTCATCCAGTTTGGTGATGATGTCGTCCTCCACACCAGAGAGCTGAAACACACAGTCGTACCTCCTCCAGTCTTCAGGTGAGACTGATGAAATGTTCAGGTCAACATTCATCTGGAAGGATCCATCATGGTTGGGGAGGATCTCTCCTTGTTCCACTCCTTCATGAATCTCCTCTCCATCTTTCCTCCAGAACATCATGGCTCTGTCAGGGTAGAAACCTGTAGCGTGGCAGCTGACAGGAGAGGAGGGAGTCTTCTGGAGGAGAGACACTGAGGGGACGTCTGCAGTGAAAGAGCGGTAACAAGATGTGATAAACTGGGACAGAACAACAAGAAAAAACTGACAGCCATTTAAAGGAGAGTACATTTTTTTCAAATTGACTGCGTGGCATGTTAAAGAAGTTTAAGCTGCTCAATGACGACTTGAACAATGTGAGGTACATTTCATGTTGGTCCATGTAAACTCTACACATAAATGTGTTTTTACCTTTCCTCAGTAGAAAGCTCCTCCCATACCTCAAATACTTCTTCAGCCACTCAGGGCAAGTATTTGTATAGAAGTTTTTCCAGAATTGAATGTTATTTTTATTGTTATTCCACTCCTGTTTGGTGATCACAGCCCGGGGGTTTGCAGGGATCCACTCCTCTGTCTTCATGTTAAACTTCAGAAAGTCTCCTCCATCATAACCATACAGTCTAAAAGCAGTAACCTCGTAGGTCTCATCATCCCATTCACATCCACTCACTTCCTGGAGAGTGTGGACACCTGAGAGGAAGACAAACACACTAATCATGTGCATTTACACTTCAGTGGGAGATAATAACACAGTGGCTGTAGTTCTAACCAATCAGATTACTGCAAATCAAAGAGTTTTCATTCATCTAAAAGTAATCATAGTTAAGTCAGACTGCCGCTAATTTACATTCAGCAGGTCACTGCACTGAAGATGATATGTAGCCATATGAGAAAACAAATGAATGAACTCTATGTTTTGAACTTTTTCAGAATATAAATTTAATTAAACAGACCATACAACAGTAAAGTAGATAACATGTGAATATATGAATGTCCAAGTATAATCACTGGGAAGGGCCAATGATTGGGAGATGTGGATGGATGAGAAGGTTCTGCAGCTAAAGAGCATTTCATTTAAGGAGTAAATCATTATGAACCACTACTCCAAAACAAAAAACTGTGTACCACAAACGTAGTCAAGGTGGTTGATAGGTAGCTTTAAGACAGGTTTAATAAAAACACTGCAACCGTTCAGGGATATGTGTTCAATGCAGTGAGTTGAGTTCGTCCTGTGATCTGAGTCCTGTCAGTCAACAAACTGTTCTACATGAAGAAAGAACTATTTTCATGTTAACATACCTCCACTTTGATTTAGGTGCTGCATTACAATGTTAAATTGGCGTTTGAAGATTGTCTCATAAGTGGCACATTCTTGAGTGAACCACTGTAACTGCTGAGGCTCCTCTTTTATCAGCTTCTCCACCCAGTCCTGTTTGAGCTGAACGTTTCTGTTGCTGCTGTCACAGTAGATCATCTCAACTTCATTCACCTGCACGGCCGCCACAAATGATGGAAGAGTCTGGACTTCAGTTGTTACGCCGGCTAAAAAGTTCAGATTGTGTTTCACTGCAAGAAAAACACGTTTTCAGGGGTTTCAGTTATTTTTTCACCATTGGCTTCATTGGGTTAGGGTTAGGGTTAGTTGGGTCTATGGGGGGTGGATTGGTGGTTGGAGCAGTGGTGTGGAACCGTAAGGTCATTGGTTTATATCCCCTGCACCCAACCCCCTGAACTGGGCAGCTTGTATGGCTTCCACTGCTCCAACTATGCTCTTTTTCAGTCATTATTTACTCATCTGTGGATAAAGGAAGTATACACATAGCCTCAGAAACTAGTATTTCCTTATTTTATTTCAAAGCAGTTGTGTTGCCACATGATTCCATGTGGCAACCCTGCATTTCTTTTATCTGAGTCATTATTTTTGGTGGATTTACTTGCATGGTTTTTTGACATCAGGAATTCACTGACAACAAGTTGCCCAAACCCCCATGCCAGCAAAGCAACCCCAACATTTCCACCACCAGTCTTTACTCTAGGTGTGAGGTTTTAAACAGCCTGAACCATTCTTGGACCAGTTCCACATACACGCCACTCATGGATGGATTTCCTCACAGAGGATATGTTGAATACACTGTTTGTTTCTGTTCACTGTTTAGAGATTTTGCCACAGCATACTTCAGTATCAAAGAAAACAGAAGACCCTCAATGTCAGAGTCGGAAATAAGATATACTGTAAGATGGCGATATGATTCTCATAGCTGGCACCAAGAATGTGACTGTCTGTCTTTTTATTTAATGAAAAAATTTAAAAAACAAAATGTCAATTTTACATTTAATTTGTTTAAGAATATCACCTTTATACTCTATAAGTTAGCAACGATGACATGTACCTGACACTAGTACTGATGAAATGTGAGCTCACTTGTAGACACACTCTTAGTACCCACTTACAAAATGTTTCTAGAAATGTTTCCCATCATGATATATAATAAAAGCTATCATTATGGTTGTAAATGTCTGCTATCTCACCTGAAGATGAAACGTGACAACAAATGAGCAACAAAACAAAGTTCATCCTGTTGATTCTTGATGAAGGACTGAGCTGTTGTCATCTTGTCGCAGGTTTGGGGCGTGTGTCGCGTGACGTGTTACGGATAAACAAACACAGAGAAAGCAGTTGTTTTATGTTCTCTGTCATTAGCTTTTAAGGAACTTGATGATTTAATGCGAGGATCTGTCGCTATTTCCTGACTTTTCAACTGAATCTTTTGTAATCTGCCTCATTTCCTGTTGTCACACAGAAGATGTCGCTTCACCCTGAGCGTACACAGGTTTGTAGTTTAGTTTGGTATCAAATCCCACCCCAAGCAAATACTGAAGTCATAAGTCTCATCTTTGTGACGCTGTTCCTATATCAGCTTTCCTCCTTTTTCTTTCTTTTTTAAATTTATTTAATAATTCATGGTTCTTCATTGTGAATGTGCAACTCAAGGTCAAACTGAATCAATTATTAAAGGACAACGCCAAAACGTATGATTGTATTCTAAAATAGTTGATACAACATACATAAGAACTATACGAAAACGTACAGTACAAGAAAAATAACAGTACAACTGTGCAAAATATGTCAAGAAAAATGTCCGCCTTTGCTCTGATTAAGCGGAGCTGTGAATTCTTGGCTGGGTGTCGTCTTTGTCTGGGTTCAGTCTCTCAGTGAGTTCAGTGCTGCTGTCTGGAGCTGTTAAGGTTGAAACATTTAGATTACTAATCCTGACCCGGAGTTACATGTACTGTATATTTTAAAATATACAAATATATTCAGAGCAATATTCAATAATTCAAAAAAAGATGGTTTTCAGTCCACAGAGTACATGTCAGATTGTGAGGAGGGAAACTAATTCTACTTACGAGACGCTGGAGAGTTACCTGAAATAAAAAGGAAAGTTAAAAATGGGGAAACATCATCATCTCCAGTTCATCTCAGTCTGAATAAATTCATCTTTAGATTCTCTCACCTTTCTTCTTTTTGTAAACAGCAAATCCTACGACAACAACGAGGACGAGAACAAGAGCAACTACTGCAGCAGTGATGGGGATGATAGAGTCAGAGGGTTTCTCTGCTGAGTAATTAATGATAATAAATGTAGCAGTGACAGTTTTCACATTGTCATTTGTGTTTCTCACCTTCATCATTTTTTAACTTCCCTCTGTTGGTTCCCACCTGTTCTTCATCCAGGTTGGTGATGATGTCGTCTTCCACACCAGAGAGATGAAACACACACGAGTCTCAATGAAAAACAGTGACCATACAAACAATACACTGATGACACAGTTGTCCTGTCTCTGCTGTCGGGTCCCTCACAACACCACAGATCAACTCTTCAGGAGCTTGTAGAGTGGTGTGATAGCTGAAACTGAACGTCAGCAAAACCAAAGAGATGGTGGTGACCTTCTCCAAGAAACATCTGGATGTGGCTACAGCAGTCACCACCATTATTCATGAGAAGCCACTTGAGCTCATTGAGGAGTTTAAATATTTGGCACCATCTTTGACGACCTGCTGATATTCAGCATTTGAGTGGATTGCCTCTGGACGGCGGCTCTTCTGCCCTGCTTGCTGGACCGACTACACACACACTCATACACGTGTTTGTGTCTCAGGGGGCCCACCAGTTTTTTGGGCATTTATGGGGTCCACTCTTTTTAGTGGTTCTACACTGCTGTAAAAACAAACACACACACATTTTCTCTCTCTCTCTCTTAACTGAGGTTTATTATTAATTAGTTACTTTTATAGTGGAGTAATTCAGTTACTAACTCAGTTAAGGTTTTGGGAGAAAACTAATAACTATAACTAATTACTTTTTAAAAGTAACATGGCCAACACTGGTTACTTCCAAGCAGAACAATCACAGCTCTTGCAGGGTGGTGCACGTTAGCTATAGGATCTGGGCTGTCGCTCATTACTCTCTCTGATTATTCTCCAGCACACACACAACCACAGCACATTCACACCTCCCCACCCCACCCCCCACCACACAAACACACTCAGACAACCGAAAGCAGCAGGAGGAGAATCACATTTTTATGCCTTAATGACTTTGAAACCTTGGACTTGGACCAGAAGAAGTATGTGTGTCATTTCTGTTTCTTGGATTTCCTCTTCCTTCCTTTTCCAGAATTCTTTCTCTACCTGACATTGATAATACTGATACTACTGTTAAGGATCACTGTCTTCCATTTATCCTAAAGAATGCCTTCTGTTTTACAATGCTTAATTCCAAGCATTACTTCCATGTCTTTCTCCATAAACCTTCAGACTTAAATGAGCAGTGAAACTGCACACCTTGTTCTAAAAGTCTAAAATGCTCCTGGAACACAGTAAAATATTATGTTAACACAATATACACACAGTATAGAGAAATTAGAGCTATGGATATTGTTTCACAGATGATGTTCCATTTTACATTTGCTTTACTGTTACCTTATTAGTGTCTCTTCTGGAAGTGAAGAGCAGCCTCTGTGGTTTGTTGTTGCAGAGCCTCAGAGTCGTCAGTAGAAATCTGTAGAAACTGAGAATCTAAGAGCTAACACCACCTGGTCCTGTCTCAGTCCTCTTACAGTAGAATCAGTAGAATCAGTAGAATCAACATCTTCCAGATCCAAAACTTCCTTTGTACATTCTTCTCACTCTTCTGTATAACTTCACTGTTGTATTGTTCTCTGTCTGTTCACATGAGTCCAGTGGTTAATCATCAGTTTGTTCCTTCTCATGTTTACTGACATCTCTTCTTCCACTAGATGGAGCTGACTCCTCAACATTGAGCTTGTCCTTAAATTCTGTAATCAAGTATAGACATAATCACTATTACTTTACACTTATCAGCCATAACATTATGACTATATTGTGTAGTTCTCCCTTATAGTGACTCATCAGAGAATGGACATGGGGCTTCTGAGGGTGTCCTGTGGTGTCTGGGAACAGGATGTTGTTCAGTTATCCAACTGAATCATGAATTACACTATACTATAAACATAATTACTATCACTTTACACCAATCAGCCATAACATTATAACTGTATGCGTCTCCTTTGTGCCTCCAAAGCAATTGTGACTCATCATGTTGGTTTTAGTTGTTCCTAAAGTGTTTTGTGTGTGTGTCTGTGTCAGGGTGCATCCTGCTGGGGATGGCTGCTGCCATCAAAGCATTGCTATGGGGTGACAGCTGAATTTTATCAAAACCTGATTGACAAAGTTTGAAATCTTGTGCGGAAACACTGATCTAACATGTTATATGCCACCAACAAATATTTTTATTTTAATGAATTAATTTTTCTCAGTGGCCAATGAATAATGAATATGACCACTACTACTAAAGTCATGGTCTATCTTCTTTTTTTTCTAAACTGCTATACAAACTTTCTTTTTCCTCTTTTTAGTTATTTAATAAAAAATTCTTCATTGTAAATGTGCAACTGAAGGTCAGAGAAAGTCGCGTTTTAATTTATTAAAGGACAACAACAAAACATAAAGTTGATAAAACAAGAACGTACAGATAAAACGTACAGTAAAAGAAGAATAACAGTAAAACTGTGCAAAAAATAGAAAAATGAATTTTCACCCTCCAATATTGTCCTTGCAGTAGTAATGTTTGTTAAGGTAAAGAAAAAATGTCCGCCTTTGCTCTGATTAAGTGGAATTGTGAATGCTTGGCTCGGTGTCATCGTTGTCTGGGTTCAGTCTCTCAGTGAGTTCAGTGTTGCTGTCTGGAGCTGTAAGGTTGAACAAAACATTTAGATTACAGTGATGACAGTGTCACAGTTAAAAATGGGGAAACATCATCATCTCCAGTTCATCTCAGTCTGAATAAATTCATCTTTAGATTCTCTCACCTTTCTTCTTTTTGTAAACAGTAAATCCTACGACAGCAACGAGGATGAGAACAAGAGCAACTACTGCAGCAGTGATGGGGATGATAGAGTCAGAGGGTTTCTCTGCTCAGAAGATAAACCACATGTGAAGATAGAGAAGGTTAAGAAAATGAGAACAGATAATCTGACATCATGTGTATGTCATTTGTGTTTCTTACCTTCATCATTATCAGTTTTCCCTCTGTTGGTTCTGATCTGTTCTTCATCCAGTTTGGTGATGATGTCGTCCTCCACACCAGAGAGATGAAACACACAGTCGTACCTCCTCCAGTCTTCAGGTGAGACTGATGAAATGTCCAGGTCAACATTCATCTGGAAGGATCCATCATGGTTGGGGAGGATCTCTCCATGTTCCACTCCTTCATGAATCTCCTCTCCATCTTTCCTCCAGAACATCATGGCTCTGTCAGGGTAGAAACCTGTAGCGTGGCAGCTGACTGGAGAGGAGGGAGTCTTCTGGAGGAGAGACACTGAGGGGAGAGCTGGACAGAGAGACAGTTGATGTCATTATTAGGCTGGATGTCATGTGTTTTGAATACATACTGGATAAACTTTTCATTATTTACTAAATTAATAAGTACACACATTAATATCACACTAAGCAAATAAAATAATAGCAACTAGAAATGTAATGGAGTAGAAGTAGCATGTCATCTATGTACCATTTAAACACTATGCTAGAGATATGTTTACTTTACCTTTTCTATTCAGAAAAGTCTTCAATTGGTTGAAATACATCTTCAACAAATTAGGAAAAACCACTGTGAGCATGTTCTTCCATAACTTATTTTTGTCTATATTTCTGTTCCACTCCTGTTTAGTGAGTTCAGCCAGTGGGTTTAAAGAGATCCAAGTCTCCGTCTTAAAATCAAATTCAAAGAAGTCTTCTCCATTCACACCGTACTTTGTATAACTGTCAACTCTGTCAGTCTCATCATCCCATTCCCAGCCGACGATCTGCTGGACAATGTAAGGACCTGAGAGAGAGAGAGAGAGAGAGAGAGAGAGAGAGAGAGAGAGAGAGAGAGAGAGAGAATTTGAATTTTAAATCAACCTTTATTTCCTAACTCTCCTTTTTTACAGTTTGTACTTTCCTTTTTCTACAAATTAAAAAAACCCCACAACAAATAAAAACAAACAAATCAACAAAAACAAAAACAAACAGACTTGTTAAAAGTTCAGTAACAGAGCGTTCTCTCTAACTGAACACAGAACATCTTTCACAGCCCATAACTTCACAAACTCCTGAGTTCTTCCAGTTAGTTCATAAAAACTGAACTCTACCCTGAGTCGAGCTGCCAGCAGCCCAGTCACCATTCACACCACGTCCTCTGACCAATGACCTCTGAACCTGTTCTTCCTGGTCTTCCAGATAGCCAGCTTAGCTGTCCCTGAGATAAAATTAACCGTCACCCCTGCCAGGGAGCGTAAGTTTAAGACCTTGACACTGAGGAAGTAGAGGTCTTTCTTCTCCAGAATCTCAGCCCAAATTGACCAGTCCAGCCTCTCTCAGTCTGACTCTCAGGCTGACAGATAGCAGGAACTGAGAGGTGATGATGCTGTTCCCAAAGAGCGGCTCTTCAAAGATCCACATCCCTGGTGTGGTCCCAGTCTTCCGTTTGGATGTTAGAGTCTGCCAGGCCTGTAGCACCGACCGGTAGAACCATGTTAGTCCTGTTGTATCCACAGACTGAGGCTGGACCAGGAACAGCTGCTTGTCATAGCAGATACAAGACAGAAGCACGTGTCCTGGAGAGAACCCACGCAGACACTGTACCGTCCACCATGAACTTATTCAAAGTTAATTTTTTTATTGTTATCAGTATCCTGAACATTACAGCACTTGTTGAAGTTTGGTCTAATCTAGGGCTAAAATAAATATAAGAAAAACATAAGTCCAGTAACATACCTCCAGTTTGCTTCAAGAGTTGCATAAAACGTTCACTTTGTTGTTTGAGGAGCTGGTGATAGTTCAAGCAGGTCTGAACGACAAATTTGAATTGTTGTGGCTCTTCTTTAATTATTTCTTTCACCATCTCTTGTCTGGGTTCCGGTGCTTCCATGGTGCTGTTGTAGTAACCCAAGATAATCCCGTCAACACTTCCCACAGCCATATATTCTGGGATGTCTGGGTTTCCAGAACACATTGTGAAACACACCATCAGAGAGTGTTTCACTGTGGGGAAACGAAAACTTAAGTCATTTAAATGTATCATTTTATAACATTATTCAGTTGTCCCGACGGGGACGATGAAATTATAATACAGAAAAAATAATGACACTAAGTTATTAACTAACATATAATGAGACAGCTGACACATATTTATCCCATTAATTTCCTTTTAGCTGTAGAACACAAACAGCTGCATGTTCAGTATACCTGACTATAATCAAACTAATTAGAAAATATAAATACATGTCTGTACTTATCACGGTCTTACCTGCAGATGCAGCGTGACAGAGGAGGAGCAGAATCATTAGCTTCTTCATCTTGACCAGACAGCTGGTGACGAGCTGAGACGAAGAACTGAGCTGAAAAGTCTGATGATTTTACGCTCTACGTCCTTGTTGCTTTGATATTCTGTGAACCTTGCAACAGGTGAACGAGGGCTTTAACCGGAACACATTCAAATGAACTTCCACAATTATTACTTAGAATTTTAGTTTCTTTTTCAGCAATATATTCAGAGGGAAGTCTGTGTCTCTGCTGCTTCATCTAAAGCTGCTTGTCTCTACTCGTCTGCTGCTAAAGTCTAAAACACACCAGCTCAGGTAACACACAGAACAAGTCTAGCAGGGTTTACTGTAGGAGAACAGTATCATAACACATTACCCCAGTTTTAGCAGTTTGTTTCTGGATTCATTTCAGGACATTTACACCATTTATTTACTGAGTTTAGTTCTGTTTTTTTCTTGTGTGGTTTGACTGCAGTCTACACTGTGTCATAATTCATTGATTTACATAAAGACAATAGGCTGTAGAACAAGGATTAAAGAAACTGTTCCTCATTTCAAATACAAAATATCTAACAACAGAGGTGACACACCTGCTCAGTCTTGGCTTTTGTGTGAAAATGCCCAAAATGTCCATAAAACAACCACTAACCAAACATATGACAAGGTTTCAGTTGTTCTTATCTGAATGAGTGACAGGAAATGAAATGAGGAGAAGAACAAACTCCTTCATCTTTGAGCCAGATGATTCCTGTGTGATCAGTGCTGGAGCTGAAACAGTCAGAGTAGAAATCACAACAAGGATAATTGTAATAAAGATAATATGTAAATGTAAAACTGAGACAAATAATATGAAATATAGACTGTAAACTCAAAATGTAAACTTAGAGGGTTCTGATGCTCTTGAGGGCCAGGAAGTTCTGCCTGGTACAGGTGGTGATGCTCCCACACAAGATGCTCTGGATGGTGCAGGTGTAAAAGTTCCTGAGCACCTTGAGAGGGAGCTTAAAGTCTCTGAGGCGTCTGAGGAGGTAGAGACGCTGTCTGGCCTTCTTCACCATGATGTTCAGATGGTGAGTCCATGACAGGTTAAGTGAGATGGTCACTCCCAGGTATCTGAAGGTGTCCACTGTTTCCACCTCAGAGTCGCAAATCAAGTATCTGTGGATCGTCCCACAGATGCTTGATCAGTTTGGGATCTAGTGAATGTGGAGGCCAGGTCAACACCTTGTGCTGTTCTTCTTCCTAAAGTGTTTTTGTGGCTGCATCCTGCTGGGGATGTCTGCTGCCATCAAGGAGTGTCATTGCTATGGGGTGGGGGTGCCTGGTCTGGTCTAGGTGGGTGCTACATGTCTAAGTAACATCCACACTAATTAATGACTTATCTTATATGCAATATGGCACCAACAAATATTTTTGTTTTAAATAATTATTTATTTATTTATTTATTTTTTCTCAGTGGCCATGCAGTAATGAATACAATTGTACTACTACTGCCATTGAAGTCATGGTCTGATCTTTTCCATCTTCTTTTTCTCTAAACTGCTATACTAACTGTCCTTTGTTTATTTCTTTAATAATTCATGGTTCTTCACTGTAAATGTGCAACTGAAGGACAAACAAAGTCGTCAAATTTAATTATTAATTCAACCTACTGAGAAATAAAAATACATTTCACTTGGACATCTGAGGAATTATTTTAATTATTAAAGCACAACAACAAAAAATATGATTTTATACAAAAAACGTTGATACAACAAGAATTATAGAAAAACTTATAGTAAAAGAAGAATAATAGTAAAACAGTGCAAAAAGTGTCTCAGCTTTTCTTACTTATCTTCATAGAAAAATTAATTTTCATCCTCCAATATTGTCCTTTCAGTAGTAATGTTTTTTACAGTAAAGAAAAATGTCCACCTTTGCTCTGATTAAGTGGAGTTGTGAATTCTTGGCTGGGTGTCGTCTTTGTCTGAATTCAGTCTCTCAGTGAGTTCAGTGCTGTTGTCCTGAGCTGTAAGGGTCAAAGAAACATTTAGATTACTAATCCTGACCTGGAGTTACATGTATATTTTAAAATATACAAATATATTCAGAGCAATATTCAATAATTCCGTCCACAGAGTACATGTCAGATTGTGAGGAGGGAAACTAATTCTACTTACGAGATGCTGGAGAGTTAACTGAAATAAAAAGGAAAGTTTTCAGAGTCACAGTTAAAAATGGGGAAACATCATCATCTCCAGTTCATCTCAGTCTGAATAAATTCATCTTTAGATTCTCTCACCTTTCCTCTTTTTGTAAACAGCAAATCCTACGACAACAACGAGGACGAGAACAAGAGCAACTACTGCAGCAGTGATGGGGATGATAGAGTCAGAGGGTTTCTCTGCTCAGAAGATAAACAACATGTGAAGATAGAGAAGGTTAAGAAAATGAGAACAGATAATCTGACATCATGTGTATAACATTTGTGTTTCTCACCTTCATCATTATCAGTTTTCCCTCTGTTGGTTCTGATCTGTTCTTCATCCAGTCTGGTGATGATGTAGTCCTCCACACCAGAGAGATGAAACACACAGTCGTACCTCCTCCAGTCTTCAGGTGTGACTGATGAAATGTTCAGGTCTACATTCATCTGGAAGGATCCATCATGGTTGGGGAGGATCTCTCCTTGTTCCACTCCTTCATGAATCTCCTCTCCATCTTTCCTCCAGAACATCTTGGCTCTGTCAGGGTAGAAACCTGTAGCGTGGCAGCTGACTGGAGAGGAGGGAGTCTTCTGGAGGAGAGACACTGAGGGGAGAGCTGGAGAGAGAGAGAGGATGTCATTATTAGGCTGGATGTGTTGAATATATACTGGAGACAACTTTTCATTATTTATGAAATTAGTAACTAGAGACATTAATACTCCACTAAATAAACAATAGTTAAAAACTAGAAATGTAATGGAGTAGAGTAGCATGTCATCTGTATACCATGATATGTAAACTCTATGCTAGAGATATGTTTACTTTACCTTTTCTTTTCAGAAATGTATTCCAGTGGTTCAAAAACAACTTCAATACATCAAGAGAAACCACTGTGAGTTCATTCGTCCACAACCTATTAGCGACTGTCTGTGTGTTCCACTCCTCTTTAATGAGTTCAGCCAGTGGGCTTAAAGAGATCCAAGTCTCCGTCTTCACATCAAAGTCAAGGAAGTCTTCTCCATTCAAACCGTACTTTGTTAAACTGTTAAAAATTTCAGTCTCATCATCCCATTCCCAGCCGACAATCTCTTGGACAATATAAGGACCTGAGAGAGAGAGAGAGAGAGAGAGAGAGAGAGAGAATTGAATTTTAAATCAACCTTTATTTCCCAATTCTTATTTTTTACAGTTTGTACTTTCCCTTTTCTACAAATTCAAAAAAAAATAAACCACAAAAAACAAAAACAACCAGACTTGTAAAAGTTCAGTAACAGAGCGTTCTCTCTAACTGAACACAGAACATCTTTCACAGCCCATAACTTCACAAACTCCTGAGTTCTTCCAGTTAGTTCATAAAAACTGAACTCTACCCTGAGTCGAGCTGCCAGCAGCCCGGTCACCATGGACACCACGTCCTCTGACCCCTGACCTCTGACCCTGTTCTTCCAGATAGCCAGCTTAGCTGTCCCTGAGATGAAATTAATTAGCTGGTGGACGGACTTCTTCCTGCTGCAATAAAGTGGCCCAAAAATAAAAAGACTAAAAGAAAACAGCTCACCTAAGCCCTGAAACCACCTCTGTAGGTACAAAGCCTCTAATCTGGGACACTGGACAAAGAGATGGAGGACTGTCTCTGACTGGGAGCAGAAGGGACAGCCGTCCCCTGTGTTAGGATCAAGGTGCACCAGATACCTGTTTGTACAATCCTCCACTGGAGGTCTCCTGTCCGTTTGTTGACAGGAGGTTTGTAGAGGGACCGCCAACAGCCCTTCGGGGAGGTTCCCACGCCAAAGACCTCAGTCCACCTGGACACCTTCACCCCTGCCAGGGAGCGTAAGTTTAAGACCTTGACGCCGAGGAAGTAGAGGTCTTTCTTCTCCAGAGTTTCAAAGTCTGTAGACTCTGAGGTCTTCAGACTAAGGAGGCCGTCCTCCACTGGCTGCCATTGTCCCACAGCTGGAGACACAGCGAGGGAGGGAAATACATATTTGCATTCCTCATCCCATTGTTCAGACAGAGTGTTGTCCTCAGCAAACGCTCTGAGGGGAAGCACAGACCTCCTCCATCAGTCTCTGCAGCACTCTGGTGGACCAGATACTGAGCAGGTTCGCAAGATGAGGGACGGACGTCTTCATGAGATGACCCAACTTGACCAGTCCAGCCTCTCTCAGTCAGACTCTCAGGCTGGCAGACAGCAGGACCTGAGAGGTGATGATGCAGTTCCCAAAGAGCGGCTCTTCAAAGATCCACATCCCTGGTATGGTCCCAGTCTTCCGTTTAGCTGTTAAAGTCTGCCAGGCCTGTACCACCGACCGGTAGAACCATGTTCGTCCTGTTATGTCCATAGACTGAGGCTGGACCAGGAACAGCTGCTTGTCATAGCCGAGTCGTCCAGCCTTCCTGAGCAGGAGACAGGCTGTGTCTGTCCATGGCAGACCAAGGCTGTACAGCAGCCTCTGGGCGGTCTGCAGTCTGAATGCTGTGATCCGAGATGTTATGTCCACCAGTCCCTGTCCACCCTCCTGTACAGGCAGATACAAGACAGAAGCACGTGTCCAGTGCTGCCCAGACCAGAAGAAGTCCACAATCTGTCTCTGGATGCTGTTAATCAGGCCTCTTGATGGTGTTAGGACTGTCAGTCTGTGCCAAAGGGCCGAGGCGACCAAGTTATTGGCAATGAGGACCCGGCCCCTGTAGGAGAGCTGAGGGAGCAGCCATTTCCATTTGGTTAGTCTGGTACACACCTTCTCCAGAACACCCTCCCAGTTCTTCCTCACATACTCCTCAGTCCCTAGAAAGACACCTAGTACCCTGAGTCCCTGTCTACCCCAGCCCTGGTTCCCTGGTAGCTTAGATGTCTGCCTGTCTGTCCACTGCCCGATTAGAAATGCTTCGCTCTTGTCCCAGTTTACTTTGGCAGAGGAAGCTTTCTGGTACAGTGTAAGGCTTTCTGTCAGGTTATCTACATCCACCTGGTCCTGAGGGTTGAGCTGTCCAGTAAAAATTAGGAGGGGTATTAGACAGGGCTGTCCCATTTCTGGACAGCTCTATAGTCTAGAGATAGAACCTTTTACTTCGCAGACTCAGGTCTAAGCTGACAGGTCTGCGTTTACCCGGTTTGCCCCAGCGTCCCCCGTTAGTGTTATTAGCCTGTGCTGATGACATCAATGTGTCCTGCAGCAGCTTCACATTGAAGTGCCAGTATGAGCTGCATTTAGATGTTTGTGTGATGTGAAAATCTAAAGTGACTAAATGATGATCGGTGAATCCTACTGGAAGAATGTGACTGTTCAATAATCTGTTGCTATATGAATGTGACATGTAAATCCTGTCTAGTCTGGCTGCACTCACCCCCCCATCCACCACCTTCACCCATGTGTACTGTCTATCATTAGGATGTTTGAGGCCCCGTCCACACGTACGAAAACTATCTTTTTCCTATCCGTTTTCGCTGGTACGGTTTCAAAAAAATCCGCGTCCACACCTGATCCGTCTTTACACGACTGAAAACGCTACTTCATATCCCAGGTCTATAGGCGGCGCTGTTTCAGTTTCAGAAATTCACCAAAAACGGAGAGGAAGAGGTGGCGCATGCGCATGAAGCTTGAGCGCTGTTTACAAATCGGCTTTCGAAGAAACCAAAAATTTGATTTTGCCCTAGTAACCATAACAGGCTCAATGTCTTCTCCAGTAGTAACGCAAGCATGTAGTCCGCCATTGTTGTTGATGTTGTTATGAGACGTTTTCGCGAGATATACGACGTGGAAGACTGCTCGAGGGGTGTGGCCATGGTGGCCATGACGGTGATGACGTCATCGTTTTCAGAAATCTCCGGATTCAACCGTCCAGACTGATCCGGGAGGAGTGCGTTTTCGAATTTATCCACCCTGGGACCCGGTTTCAAAAAAGTGCGTTTTCGGGATTCGTGTGGACGATAGGCCAAAACGAATAAAAACATCTGCGTTTACGAAAAAATGCGTTTTCGTGTGGATAGGGCCTCAGCCTCCATACGTCCACCACGCCCACCTCCGCTCCCAGCTGAGCCAGGGCTGCAGCAGACTGTAGGTGAGGCTCCTGTCCTGTCCTGTCCAGAGTAAAGTCTGTGGTGCAGTTCCAGTCACCCCCCATCACTAAAACCTCGTCTTGATCGCACTGTTTGATGAAGGTAGAGATCTTCTGAAACAGGTCCAGTCTATCTGGGCCCTGATTTGGAGCATAGACGTTGATCAGACAGAAAGTGAAACTCTGAACTTCAGCTTTAACAGCCACAGCTCTGCGTGCCATGATCTCAGAGGTGGAGGTGACTTTAATGTCCAGGCCTGGAGAGATCAGAGTGGCTACACCTGCAGACAGGCTGGTGCCATGAGACAATGTATAATGTCCTTTCCACCACAGACCCCAGTCCACCTCATTGTTGGTGTCACTGTGGGTCTCCTGTAAGAAAATGATGACCAGTTTTTTGTAGGAGACCATCTGTGACACTAATGCTCTCTTATGCTGATCTCTCCCTCCATTGATGTTTAAAGTTCCTATTCTGAGCTTGTTCATAGGAAACAGAGAGAGAGACAGGAAAGAACAGAAAGAGCAGTAAGAGGTGCACCACACTCATCATCATCATCATCATCTTAAACGTTTGGACCGTTTTCCTTTCTTGATCTTTCTTAAAGCCGTCATATATTTCTTTAGTCTGAAACTTTTTTTCTCATCCAAGACGTCGACTCCGACTGTCTTCTGTAAAGTGATCACAGTTTTCATGAATTTATCGGAGTCAGGAAAAAAATCTGTTACTTTGACTGACTGTCCAAAAGTAACATCCAGGAAAGTGTTAATGTCTTCTACGGTGTATGTGTCTCCACTTAAAGACTGTGAGTCTGCTACAGAGACACAATCAGATTCTGATTCACAGTCCCTGTCCATCCCGTCCTCCTCCTCACCACCAGTCTGTGTCACACCTGACTCCCCCCTCCTCACATCGTCCCCAAGGACACCATCCCCGCCGTGAACCACGGCTTAAACGCCACAAAAACCCACCAAACACACACACCAAAATAACAGTAAACAAATCAGAAAACACCCACAAACCCCTCACATCACAATCACACCGTGAGAAAAAACACACAGGCAAGAAAAAGTTAGAAAAACTTACAAACTCTTAGCGAACTCACCACGCTCTCCACAAACTCCACACACTCCCAGCATGCACTCAGAGAGAGAGAGAGAGAGAGAGAGAGAGAGAGAGAGAGAGAGAGAGAGAGAGAGAGACAGTCAGCTGAACTGGTTCATGTCACATCTTCACCAGAGAGGGGCGCTGTTTCAACATACAGTAAGTAGTGCATGACTTCACACTAAACTAAATCCTGTGCTTGATTGTATAGAATCTGGTGTCATCATATAACTATACACACAGGAGAGGCTGCAGAGTGTCTGTTTGCTGCTTGAGAACTCCTGTTACAGAGATATGGTGTTGATATTAAGCAAAATGTGTCATGGTCTGATGAGAGGTTGAACATTTCATCTCCAATAGTAGAGGCATAAAAAGGCACAAAAACAGCCCACCAGTCAGCAAACACCATACACACAGTGAAGCATGGCAGTGCCATGCTATGGGGCTATATTTGTTCACCTGGAACTAGGGCTAAAGTAGCAGGCAATCTTGAAGGGCTTCAGTTATTTTTAACACACAGAATTTTATTGTTATTATTATCCTGACCATTACAGCCCTGGTTGAAGTCTGGTGTAATCTAGGGTTGAAATAAATAGAATAAAAAATAATAATAATATCAGTAACATACCTCCAGTTTGATTCAAGTGTTGCATAAAGTTGGCACTTTCATGTTTGAGGACCTGATGATAGTTCAACCATCTCTGAATAACAAAGTCCCATTGTTGTGGAGCTCCTTTAATTGATTCTTTCATCATCTCTTGTCTGGGTTCAGGTGCTTTCATGGTGCTGTCGTAGTAAGCTATGATAATCCTGTCAACAGTTGCCACAACCACATAATCTGGGATGTTTGGGTTTCCAGAAGATATTGTGAAGCACATCATCATAGAGTGTTTCACTGTTGGGAAAAGAAAACTTAAGTCATTTAAATTTATCATTTTATAACATTATTCAGTTGTCCCTGGTACAACATTTTTAGTTTGGCTCAATCTCTGCACTCCAGTGGTGTAGCTAATTTCCATTAACGACTGGGTTGTTGAGGAGGGGACTGTTTTTTGTCCCTGTCCTCTTCCCTATGAATGGTTCTCTAACGACTCGTGTCCAAACTGTTAGTATTGATGTTTCAGAAGATTAGGTTTTTTAACTAAGCATTTTTTATGGAATACCTGATGCAGCCCAGTCTCACCCAGACTCTGCCTCCTGTGGCCCCCAGGTAATTTGGGTTTGAGACCTCTGCTCCAGAGGCTTGCAGTTATGCACCCCTAACCTGCAGCAGTGGGCTACATGAACACTTTACATTTTCAAACAATCTTGTTCACTAATGAGTGCCATGCAACCCTGGAGTTCACATCCACACAGGAGCTCTGGGAGGTTATTCTGACACCCTGCAAGGAAATTCAAGCAGAAACTCTCCAAAAAAAAAAAAAAGAGTTCAAATGGATGCACGAATTGTGAAGCTGTTATTAAATAAGGGGTCCTATGTTAAAATATAATTTGACCTGCTATAGCTTTTGATTTCAGTAAATATGACCTCCTAACGGTGCAAATTCAACAAATGAGCATTTTCAGTTCTTTACAACCTATAAAATGGTTTGAAATTCACTGTTGTGCGTAATATAATAGTTCATTTTAAGTATTTTATTTTTGAAAAAATTACTGTTATCATTGGGAGATTTGTTCAATAACATTCAGTTGATGACTTATTAATGATGACTTAATTATGCTGACTGCCATTTGCATTGACTATTTAGGAAAATCATTTGCATAATAATTTGGAACGTGGTGTAAGGGGGTTTAGGGGATTAAAAATATAAGCAGCACATGATTATTAAACACATTAGCAGACAAACGCAATGCTGATTCTCTAGTTAGCTTTAACCTTTTTCAGAAAACGGACTTAAAAATCATCTTGTTGGTGCTCTCTGCTGGAATAATTATGTAATTAAGACATTGTATCAAGAAATTACTGTATTTCTTGTTACTGATCACCTGTAGATAATTACTGTTTGAATCTTTAATATTTC
Organism: Planiliza haematocheilus; assembly: GCA_005024645.1. Taxonomy (NCBI): domain Eukaryota; kingdom Metazoa; phylum Chordata; class Actinopteri; order Mugiliformes; family Mugilidae; genus Planiliza; species Planiliza haematocheilus. The sequence continues at coordinate 605,694 of SRSE01000302.1, read as the reverse complement.
ATCTTGAGTAAAATATACAGAGGTCCAGCAACACCTGTTTTTACCAGACTGTCCTGTGTCTTTTCATTCATGCATTCATCTTCTGTAACCACTTATTCCTGTTAAGTGTCGCGGGGGGTCTTTCTAGCATGTCCTTGGATGCTGCGAGGGAGCTGAAGTACCTGGAGAACCCACGCAGACACAGGGAGAACATGCAAACTCCACGCAGAAAGGAACCAGTCTGGACCTTCTCGCTGTGACGCATCAGTGCTAACCACCTCGCCACCGTGCCACCCTGCGTTGGACTTTCACGCTGCGTAATTATGCTTCCATTTTGGTCAGAACACGCTCGGATCGTTTTCTTTTCGACTTCTCCACAGACATTTACAGAAATAGACATTTAGCTATAATTCATGACAAAGCAGTGGCTGAAAATATTAATTCTGAGTCTAGTAAGGAAGACATCTGAGTCCTGGAAGGAAATATCAGACACTAATATAATTTACAGGTACCAAACCTGTTCTCTGAACCAAATTAAAATCATGTAACTCACCTGCTGACACTCCATGAACCAGGAGGAACAGAAACACGAACGGCTCCATTAGAATCAAACTCTGTGTAATAATGTTTTTCTTTATCCAGATGAATGGACTTTGTATTTCCTGTTCAGGCTCCATCAGAGCCAATAGGAATTTATCCAGGTCACGTTACTTTAACCTGGGTTTATCTCATTGACTGTATATTATGGACAAACCCATCGTGACGTCACCAATTGGATTCTGAATTTAAAAAAAATGAAGCCTGTAGTGGGCGGAGCCTTCAGTTGCCATCTGATCCACTGAGGTTGTTAACGAAAGTGAAAGTAAGATTTTCTCATCACAGCCAGTGGAAGATGATGAATGATGTGTGAGCTTCCAGTGTGACTTCTTAACATGTTCTCTTTTTACAGCAGTATTTATAATCACATGCTGATCAGACCCCGTGTTGTTCTTTTTAAACTAGTGTGATGTAATGTGTAGAAATGTATTAATAGGAGGTCAGAGGTCACTGTAAACTACAAATGAACACTCTGGAGCCTGTGGGGACACAGTGACATGTTGTTCTTCCTTCTGTTGCTGATCTGGGACTGAAAACAATTCTGATAAAAATACAAATAAGCCAGAAATGTGTTTTCATAGATGTTCCAGTGAATGTCTGTGGTGAGCTGCTCCCTCTAGTGGTTCAGACCTGCTGTTGTTGAGTTTATCAGTGTGGACTGTAGAGGATAGAAATGATAAATCATACATTTAAACAGATCTATCTAAATATGACAGGCAGCATTCATTCATTCATTCATTCATCTTCTGGAACCGGTTATTCCTGTGAAGGGTAACAGGGGTCTGCTGCAGCCTATCCCAGCTGTCATTGGAACGAGAGGCAGGGGTCCACCCTGGACAGGTATCCAGTCTATCTCAGAGCTAACACAAAGAGACACTCACACCTATGGACAATTTAGAATCACCAATGAACCAATGAACCTTGGATGGAGGGAAGAAGCTGGAGAACCTACTTTAACTAAAGATGAGATCAAAACTGTCCTGACTCGTGCACTGAACTTATTCTAAGTTAAGTTTTTTATTGTTATTATCCTGAACATTACAGCACTAATTGAAGTCTGGTCTAATCTAGGGCTAAAATAAATATAAGGCAAGGCAAGGCAAGGCAAAATTTATTTATATAGCACATTTCATACCATAGCAGTTCAAAGTGCTTTACATAAAAGAGAGATGTCATATATATATCAAAATAAAATCAATTGGGTAAAACTCAAGTTAATAAGAACACATGCATATCATATCCAAAAAAAGCAATATATAAAATAAAATAAAATAAAATAAAATAAAATGATAAATAAATGAATAAACGGATGGGAATAAGGAAATGAAAAATAGAAAATCAAATAGGATAAAATTATGGAAAAGCAAGAGAGAAGAAGTAAGTTTTTAATTTGGTTTTAAAACAATCTGTTGAGGGTGCGGTCTTGATGTGTTCAGGAAGTTGGTTCCAGAGTTTGACTGCATATGAGCTGAAGGCAGCTTCACCACATTTAGTTCTGATAGTTGGTGGAACCAGAAGCAGTCTCTGTTGCGACCTGAGTGACCTCGGGGGTGTGTAGTGGTGAAGCAAATCTTTTAGATAGATGGGGCTACTACCATTCAAGGTTTTAAAAACAAGAAGCAGTATTTTAAAATCGATTCTGTGATTCACAGGGAGCCAATGTAAGCGTTTGAGTAGTGGTGTGATGTGATCTGTTCTTTTAGCTCTCATCAGAATCCTTGTCGCTGCATTCTGGATTAATTGTAGTTGTTTGATAGTTTTCTTGGGGAGGCCTGAGAAGAGACTATTACAATAATCAAGTCTGCTTGAAAGCATGAATGAGTTTCTCAAGATCTGTTTGTGTCATTAGATCCCTAAGTTTGGATATATTTTTTAAATGATAGAAAGCTGATTTCATAACTGTTTTAATGTGATTGCTGAAGGAAAGGTCGCTATCAATTTGAACGCCTAGGTTTTTTACCGTTGTCTTTACTTGAAAGCCTTTGGTGTTGAGAAAAGAGGAGATGTTAAGCCTCGCATTTTTGTTTCCAAAGACAATCACTTCAGTTTTTTCCTTGTTCAACTGGAGAAAATTCTGACTCATCCAGTTGTTAAGATCACTAATGCAGCTGAGCAATGTTTCAAGCGGGTTAATGTCATTAGGTAAGAGAGCAAAATAGAGCTGAGTGTCATCAGCGTAGCTATGGTAGGAGATCTGGTATTTTTGTATGACCTTTCCAAGGGGAAGCATATAGGGGTTGAATAACAGAGGACCCAGGATGGATCCCTGGGGGACACCACAGCTCAGGGGAATGATAGAAGAGGTCCAGCTACCTATCGAGACAGAGAAGTTTCTATCTTTAAGGTAAGAGCTGAGCCAGCTAAGTACAGTACCTGAAAGCCCAGCCCAGTGTTCTAATCTATTTAAAAGTATGGTATGATCTACCGTATCAAATGCAGCACTGAGGTCCAGAAGGACTAGGACTAATACTTTGCCTGCATCCAGGTTGAGGCGTAAATCATTTAAAACTTTGATCAGTGCCGTCTCAGTACTGTGATGGGCCCGGAAGCCTGACTGGAAACAGTCAAGACATTGATGTGATGTTAAAAAGTCATCAAGCTGGGCGTAGACTATTTTTTCAATTATTTTGCCAATAAAAGGCAAGTGTGAGATTGGTCTATAGCTGTTATACACGGAGGAATCAAGAGTTCTCTTTTTTAATATGGGCATTACTAGTGCGTTTTTTAAGGACTTAGGGAATACTCCAGACTGCAAAGATGAATTTATAATTGTGAGCAGATCTGATGAGAGAAAGGGGACGACAGATTTAAAAAAGTTAGTAGGAAGGGTATCAAGGCAGCAGGTGGCAGAGCTAAGTTTGTTAATGGTTTTGCTTAAAGTTTCTATGTCTACTGGAAGAAATTGAGACATTTGGTTCTTAGGACCCTTTGGTGCAGGTTGCGAGTCTAGCCCATAGGTTGTAAGTGCATAAGATGAGATGTTAGATCTGATTTGGTCAATTTTGGCTTTAAAGAAGGAGGCTAAAAAAACATAAGTCCAGTATCATACCTCCAGTTTAGTTTGAGTGTTGCATAAAACTGACACTTTGTTACTTGATGAGCTCATAATGGTCCAAGCAGCCCTGAACAGCTGTTTCCCATTGTTGTGGCTCTTCTTCAGTTATTCAGTAATTCTACCACCATCTTTTGTCTAGGTTCTGGTGCTTCCATGGTGCTAACCAATGAAAAGCCACATTGACAATGAACACATCATCTAGACTAATGTAGGGTCCATGAGACAGCTGACACAGATTTATCCCATTAGTTTCCTTTTAGCTGTAGAACACAAACAGCTGCATGTTCAGTATACCTGACTATAATCAAACTAATTAGAAAATATAAATACATGTCTGTACTTATCACGGTCTTACCTGCAGATGCAGCGTGACAGAGGAGGAGCAGAATCATTAGCTTCTTCATCTTGTCCAGACAGCTGGTGACGAGCTGAGACGAAGAACTGAGCTGAAAAGTCTGATGATTTTATGCTCTACGTCCTTGTTACGTTTACATTCCATGAATATTTGAGGGATGTTCACCTTCCAACAGGTGAACAAGGGCTTTAACCAGAACACATTCAAATGAACTTCCACAATTATTTATAATGTTTTAGCTTCTTTTTCTACAATATGTTCAGAGGGAAGTCTGTGTCTCTGCTGCTTCATCTAAAGCTGTCTGTCTCTACTTGTCTGCTGCTAAAGTCCAAAACACACCAGCTCAGGTAACACACAGATCTTTAAACATTGGACCTTGTTTGTCTCATTTGTCCTCCAACAAGTTTCCCCTTTTACTCTGTGACAGCTGAACACAAGAGTTTCAGTTGTCCTAATCGAGGAAAACACAAGCAATCTTCTTCAAAATCAAAAAAATTGATTTCTATCTCAGTCTCATAGCTTTCCTTGTAATAAAACCTGCTAGACTTGCTTCTCCTGTAAATGATTACAACATTTTTTTTGCAGCATATGTGTTCTACCCATTTCATTATTATTATTATTTTCATACACTATCTATTCTTTTCTCCAGTGTTTTTTGAAAAGGATCAGATGAGCATCTCTCTCATATGTTAGTTTTCAAATCCTGGCTGCTTTATGTTCACATTCAACACCCCACAGGAGTCTGAATACTGTGTTTTCTGAGCTGCTGCTGCAGACATTATGTTGCAGAGTGATCGGTTGCTTGCAGGCCCAGATCTGCAGCTGCTGTAAGTCCAGCCTTGGTATTTATGAAATTATTGACAGAAAGTAGAGCTGTTGCTCATGTCAGCAGGAAGTTGACTTTTTACATTTTTGTGAAACTTAGCTATTATTACATCATCTTCATCTTTTAGTTAGTCATCACCAATGAACCTAACCAGCATGTCTTTGGATGGTGGGAGGAAGCTGGAGAACCTGGAGAGACCCCACGCAGAAAGGATTTGAACCCTGGACCTTCTCACTGGGAGGCTTCAGCACTAACCACCACACCACTGTGCCACCTGAAGTACACTATATTACCAAAAGTATTCGCTCACCCATTCAAATGATCAGAATCAGGTGTTCTAATCACTTGGCCTGGCCCCAGGTGTATAAATTCAAGCACTCAGGCATGCAGACTGTGAAACAAGACATTTGTGAAAGAATGGGCCACTCTCAGGAGCTCAGTGAATTCCAGCGTGGAACTGTCATAGGATGCCACTTGTGCAACAAATCCAGTCGTGAAATTTCCTCGCTCCTAAATATTCCACAGTCAACTGTCAGCTCTATTATAACAAAATGGAAGCGTTTGGGAACAACAGCAACTCAGCCACGAAGTGGTAGGCCACGTAAAGTGACGGAGAGGGGTCAGCGGATGCTGAAGCGCATAGTGCAAAGAGGTCGCCGACTTTCTGCACAGTCAATTGCTACAGAGCTACAAACTTCATGTGACCTTCAGATTAGCCCAAGTACAGTACGCAGAGAGCTTCATGGAATGGGTTTCCATGGCCGAGCAGCTGCAGCCAAGCCACACATCACCAAGTGCAATGCAAGGCGTCGGATGCAATGGTGTAAAGCACGCCGCCACTGGCCTCTAGAGCAGTGGAGACGCGTTCTCTGGCGTGATGAA
>SRSE01000301.1:0-89343 GCA_005024645.1 Planiliza haematocheilus | reverse complement strand
ACCTTGACCATGTCGTCTCTGAAACCACCGCAGTGAAGTTAGTTTGAAGATCCGACAGACCTTGGCTCTGGGTAAACCTCTTTTGCTAGGGTACAGTATCTCCGTGTGTTTACTGTGTAGTCTGCAGTAGAGCTGCACAATTAATCGAAATTTAATCAAAATCGCGATTTTGGCCGCCACATTATACAAAGCCAAAATCGCGATTTTTTTCATTATTTTTTTTCATTTTCTGTGTTATTTTATAAGTGGGCGCTCTTCTGACTGCAGCATAAAGAAAAACAGTATATTTGTCCACCAGCCACCAGGGGGCGGCCGTAGTCATAGAGCACGCCGCATCGCATTAGTAGCCACCAGCAAGCTAAACTCAGCTCCTCTCCTCATAGCGCGGTGCTATCATACCAGTCAAATTCAAGTGGTGAGAGCGAGAGGGATTGGTAGAGTGACCATTGTAGAGCCGATTTCTGAATCAGTGAAAATAAAGATGAGTTCTGGTGAAAATGACTGAACAGACAGTGGGAACAGAAGTTGATCAATCTTCCGGAGGTGAGGAGTCTGAGCTCGTTCCTCGAAAGGGCTACACGTCTGTTGTATGGAGCTATTTCGGATTCAGAAAAGGTGATGTCGAACAAAAGCAGGTGTTGTGTAAAGACTGTGGGCGAATTGTGTCCGCACCGCAGGGGAACACAACTAATCTGTATAACCACTTAAAGAAGAATCATTTGGGAAAATACGACGAGTGTATGAAAAGAAAAGTCCCCAAACCCCCGCATGTCCGTCCCAAACCCCCAGCGCAGACAACCATAAATGCTACACTTAATCTTGCAACACCATATGCATCAACATCAAGAAGACACCAAGAAATAACACAAGCAGTTGCCATTTATTTAGCCAAAGCCATGGCTCCCATTAACACAGTTAACAACGAGGCATTCAAAGAGATGATCAAAACGCTGGACAAAAGATACGAGATGCCATCCAGAAACTACTTCTCAAAGGTGGCATTGCCAGCGCTGTATAAACAATGCCGGGAGGATAAAAACTTTTGCATAATCGTGATTATAATCGAAATCGTGATTTTGATCCAAATAATCGTGATTATCATTTTTTCCATAATCGTGCAGCCCTAGTCTGCAGTAAGAGTACACTTGAAATGTTGGAGTGGCTTGCTCGGAGTCGCACCGTACCCATAGCGACAAAGAGATTTACCCAATGTCTGTGGAATATCCAACTCTAAACTAACTTCACTGCGGTGCGGTCACTGTTGGCAGCAGCATCATTGGCAAATTTCTGCAGGAATTTTCTAGTTTCATTTTGTAACACACTGGGATATTGGATGATGAGGATTAGCAACGGTACTAACATTTCTGACACATTAAACTGATCAAATTATTCCAGAAGACCTGCACCGCAGATTTGGAAATGATGCCGTTTCAGTTTATTTTCTTTAGGTATCCAGAATCTACAGGAAAATAAATAATAAATAATATTAAAACTGGGAACATACCTCTTTTATATTTTCCTCCATTCCTCTTCTCATCTCTCAGCTCCTGCTCCTCTCCAGCTCAAACCGGTTCTTTTCGTGGGCTTAAGTAGGTTTAACCAATGACAGTGTAGGAAGGAACACACGTTGAGGGCTGGCCAATGAGAGCCACGCTCTGCTCACGGTCCCACGTGACCAGTGGAAACACCCAGACCCATTAATAATAATAATAATAATAATAATAATACATTTTATTTAAAAGCGCTTTTCAAGGTACTCAAAGACACTTTACATAAAAAGAACAAAACAATGTGAAATATAACATTAAAAACACGTTATTAATGAACGAAGGGGCCTGGTTATGGAGGGCTTTGAAGTGAATACGCTGTGGAACTGGGAGCCAGTGGAGTTTCTGGAGGACAGGAGTGATGTGATCACGGGAGCAGGTGAGGGTGAGCAGACGTGCAGCAGAATCTTGGATGTACTGAAGCTTATTTAAAGTTTTGGATGGTGTGCCGTAGAGGATGCTGCTGCAGGAGTCAATTGTGGAAGTGATGAAGTCTGCAGAGAGGAGGATGTCATTGGTGACTTTCAGGAGGGCTGTTTCTGTGCTGTGTTGGGAACGGAAACCGGATTGAAACGGTTCAAACAGGTCATTTGAGCAGAGGTGGGCTTTGAGTTGTGTGGCGACAATACGCTCCAGTATTTTGGACAGAAAGGGGAGATTGGAGATGGGCCGGAAGTTCAACAAGATGTCAGAGTTGAGTCCAGGTTTTTTGAGGATGGGGGTGATAGCAGCCAGTTTGAGTGAAGGGGGACTGAACCAGACCTGAAGGAGGAGCTGATGATTTCTGTGATGAGTGTGGAGATGGCTGGTAAAGAGTCCTTAATGAGGTGAGATGGGATGGGATCCAGGACACATGTAGAGGTTTTCATGCCTATCATGATTCTGGGCAGGTCCCCTGGTGACACAGGGGAGAACTGAGACAGAGGCTGAGAGGTGAGGAGGGGAGGAGCAGGTGAGGGAGTGGGAGTGCAGGCCGTGGGGGCAGGAGAGGAGGACAAGTTGTTATAAATGGTGTGGATTTTTGTTTGGAAGAATGAGAGAAAGGAGTTGCATTTGTCAGAGGTGAATGAGTTGGAGGTATTGTCGCTGGGCTTGAGGAGTTTATTTACTGTAGAAAACAGAGCCTTGGGTTGGTGGAGCCAGAGTGAATGAGGTGAGAGTAGTAGGTGGAGCGGGCAGTACTGAGAGCATCCTTGTACTGCTGAAGGTAATCTGTATAGGCTTGTAGATGGACAGTTAAAGCGGTTTTCTTGTGAAGTCTTTCAAGCTGTCGTTTTTGTGATTTCATTTTGTGTAGTTCAGGAGTGTACCAGGGGGCAGAGTGGGTGAAGGAGACAGTTCTAGTTTTGATGGGGGCTAGCTGGTTGAGACAGGAGGAGAGTGTTTCATTGTAGAATTTGGTGACGTCAGAGGGATTGTCAGTTAACGGAGGGGGAGCAGATATTTTACTGGAAAGAGGCAGAAAGGGCTGAAGGGGAGATGGATTTGAGGTTTCTGAAAGATATTTTTGTCAGCCTTGAAGGCAGCTGACTGAATAATGGCTTGCAATATGAAACCATCATTAGTTTCACCCTGGAGCCTGTGGTAGACTTGTAGTCAAGACCACCTAAACCGAGACCAAGACAAGGAGGAGGGACGGGGGGAGCAGTGCAGAGAGCTCCGGGTCAGCAGCTTGATGGAGCAAGGATCACAGCGCTAATTTGAACTATATCCATAAACCAGATATAGTTTAAATACCATATCACATTAAAACATAGATCCATATATTTATTAATGTGATATATCACCCAGCCCTATCTGATATGTTTAATCACCAACTGAATTTAATGTATTTGATGTAAAACTTTATTGTTCCTCAAAATGAAGACAAATACAAACTCATTTAAATAACTGTATAATGTTGAGCTTCATTCCTGGTCAACACACACATTGATGAGGACACATTTAAAACCTCAACACATCTGATTGATCATCAATCATTTCATCTTTTATTCTTTATTCAGATTGTATTGGTGCAGTTTGTCAGAGATCAGCTGTGATTCTCTGGTCTCAGCTCTGAAGTCCAACCCCTCCCATCTGAAACATCTGTACCTGAGTAACAACAACCTGAAGGATTCAGGAGTGAATCAGCTGTGTGGTTTTCTGGAGAGTCCAGACTGTAGACTGGAGGAACTGAGGTGAGTTCACTGTCTGTTACTGTTGTAGATCTGATATTAGGGCTGGGTGACAGTGACCATGTTTACATGTTCTTTAGTATCCTGATTTTGATCGGGATATTGAAGTATCCCAGCTTTGTGTTCGTCCATGTAAACACCATATCCCGAATTTAGAAATCGGGATATGCTCACATCCCCATTTCAAGAAACCCGGCTTTGCTACCTGGAGAACGATAGAAGCCGGGATACTGGAGCATGTAAACACCTTGGCTGTGTCTGAAACCACTCCCTAACCACTATATAGTGACCACTCCATTTTGTAGTGGTGTCCGAATGTTTAGTGTCCACTATATAGTGAACGGCATGTATCCCACAATTCACCGCGAAATGTAGTGACCATCCGATGGTCACTAACCGGAGCAAGATATCCCATCATGCATTGCCAGAGGTTCTCTTGGCGCGGAAAGTAAATTAAATACGACAGACGGACGGGAGACTGTGTACAAATGTCAGCATTCTATAGTTTATTTTATTAAATATTTCGAAACAAAAGACTCTAATTCAATAAAAATGCAGTAGTAAATGGACAAGTATTATGTGAGACGACGTTAATGTGGTACGTTTTAATTAAGCGACAGCGATGACGTAATTACTGGCGCCAAGAGAAGTGTCCGAAAGTGTCTGAATTTTTTTTCCGTTGAGCTCACTATATAGTGCACTACATTTATTTCTCCTATGTAGGGAGTAGGGAATGAGTGAGTGATTTTGGACACAGCCCTTATCCCGATTTCTGACGTCTGCCCACTGTCTGCGCATGCGCGAGTGACGCCAAGCGACGCACTAGAAATACAAACAACATGGCGGCAACGAGAACTTCTCACTTTTGGAGCGACGGAGAGACTGAATTTTCCCTTAAAGTTATGAAAGAACTAAACATAACGACGTGTTTCGATGCAGAAAACACAGAAATGCTGATGTATTAAAATCTGTTGCGGAAAAGCTACGTGACGCTGGTTTTCCTCCTCGCTCCGCTGAACAAGTTAGGTCCCGTTGGAAAACGTTCAAAAAGACGTAAAACACGCATGAGCAGATAGGATGCAGCGATCGGAAAACAGGATACTGTTATTTATCATGTATACGGGGATATGAATAACCGGGTTTATCTGTGTGCAGAGATGGACAGAGTACTGGATCCCAGTACTTGAGTAAGAGTACAAATACTCTTGGTCAAAATTTACTCCGCTACAAGTAAGAGTAGCCCAGTCAATACATTACCTGAGTAAGAGTAAGAAAGTACTTGCTTTTAAATGTACTTAAGTATTCAAGAGTAAATGCTTTTAAATGTACTTAGAGTAAAAGTAAGAGTAAGAGTAAATTCCTATTTTCCTATTTCTTTTAATCTTTGACGAGAATGGACCTGACTGAATTAGTCATTTTACAATTTTATATACTACCTTGTATCTCTTGTTTCAGGGAAAACTCTTTGAAACACCTGCACTGATGTGCTTGCCTGTAGAACCATTCTGTTATACTGTACCAAGCCTTCCCCAAAATCTATAAAAATGGAAAGAAAATGAATGGAATCATCAAAGACGACAATGATGTCATTTTCACATTTTATTAAACAATTTCTTTCCACACAGCATTTGAAAATCTACTTTTTCTTTTCGGGGTCCGCGTTGTCCTTTTTCACTCCGACAAAGTCGAACATAGCTTTAAGATAAGGCCGTGGGTTTTCTTCCTCCGCCTCATAAAACTCCGGCTCATCATGTTCAGACTTGGATTCATCGGAGATTTCTTCAGCAGTCTCCATTGCCACCGCGGTCTTGTTTTGAGCTGCTTGGGTAGGGGATGACGTATTTTCGCTTTGACGTAAATCCCAGTTGAGAAGGTGTACTGTGATAGGTTTCCTTCTTTGACCGACACTGCGTGTGGCCAATCGCATTTTAGGGAAAAAAAACAAACAAAAAAAACAGGCAAACCTAAAAGTAACGAGTATTCATGAGCCTTCTCAGAAATTAACTCGAGTAAAAGTAAAAATCTTTGCCTTGGAAATGTATTCGAGTAAGAGTAATAAGTATCAAAGAATTCTAGTATTTGAGTAAAGTACAAATCCTCAGACTCTGTACTTAAGTAAATTTACTCCGTTACTGTCCACCCCTGTCTGTGTGCCATGTAAACACCATATCCCCAATATGCTCAAAGCCGGGATAAGCCTCAAAATCGGGATACTGAAGACCATGTAAACGCAGTCAGTGTCAGGTAGAGTTACTGTGAAAAGTAATTAGTTAGGTTACTGCGTTACCATCAATTAAAAGTAATCTGTTACGTTACAGCGTTACCTATGAATAAAAGTAACGCGTCAGAGTACTCATGCGTTACCAAACATTAAAAGCCGTTTGCAGAGCCTCTCACATGCTGCAACTCAGCGACACAGACACACAGCCTCCTTTAAATGCACAGAGAAGTCCTGACAATGAATAACGTCAGTCATCCAACCAAATGAACTCTGCAGGATAACAATACCAGGACAGACAGTCAGCAATATGCCACATAGCGTTTTATTCATCAATTATTTTTTGATCAGTTAGAACATATGATCAAAATTCAGGAGTTTCATTTTGTTTGGTACTCATATACACCTACCCAGCCCAGGTAGCCTATATATGAGCACCTAACTAGATTAGGAAACTCCTGAATTTGTTTGAACCTGAATGCAGTTATGAAAGTGCATTTAATTGAGCTTAAGTAAACACAATCTGAGGTAAACAGGTAGCAGATTCAGATCCATTTAGAAATAAACGACCAGTCAACCATCTAACAGAAATTTGAATCACCAAGTGAATTTAATGTATTTGATGTAAAACTTTATTGTTCCTCAAAATGAAGACAAATACAAACTCATTTAAATAACTGTATAATGTTGAGCTTCATTCCTGGTCAACACACACATTGATGAGGACACATTTAAAACCTCAACACATCTGATTGATCATCAATCATTTCATCTTTTATTCTCTATTCAGATTGTGGGGCTGCAGTTTGTCAGAGATCAGCTGTGATTCTCTGGTCTCAGCTCTGAAGTCCAACCCCTCCCATCTGAAACATCTGGACCTGAGTGACAACAACCTGAAGGATTCAGGAGTGAAGCAGCTGTGTGGTTTTCTGGAGAGTCCAGACTGTAGACTGGAGGAACTGGAGTGAGTTCACTGTCTGTTACTGTTGTAGATCTGATATTAGGGCTGGGTGACATGGACCAAAAGTCATATCCTGATATATTTAGGCTGAATATCGATGTAGGATATATAAGAATAACAAAACAACTTAATTAGTTCCACAATAGGGAAATTACAGTTTACAACAGCTTATAGAAAAGGCAGAATAAAAAATAAGAGCAAAAAGAGTAGCTATAAAAGATAAAGTAGAAAGTTTGAGTGTGCTGATGATGCTGTCGTCCAGTTTCAAGTGTGCGTGGTAAATCATTTAAGGAAAAACATCAAACTATATCACACTACTCAACCCGACAACAAAGTGACTGGATGGGTGTGAGTTTGATGTCATGCATGTTGGAGGGTACCATAGTGCCCCATTATAAACCACAGTTTATTCACATTTTTCCAGAATTTCACCAAAACGTAAACTGTGACCCTGACCAAACCATAAAAGGTATCCAAACGCCGTTTATAGGAAAAGAAAGCCACACTTCCCGTGTCTCGTACAAACTTCCAAGCATTTTTTTACTCCGAAGCACGGCCGAGTAATCGCCCATGCAATGGGAGCTAGTGCATAAGCCAGGTGTCAGCAAGTGAGGGAGCAGCTGCATGAGGAGGGAGGAGTGGGTGCTTAATCAAACCTATTGAAATGTAGATTTAGGCCCTGTCCACACGAAAACGCATTTTTGTTGATGTTTTTATTCGTTTTGTTCTATCGTCCAGACGAATCCCGTAAACTCATAGCCCTGAAACGCACTTTTTTGAAACCGGCTCCCAGGGTGGATAAATTGGAAAACACACTTCTTGTGAATCCGTCTGGACACGGGAAACCAGAGATTTTGGAAAACAATGAAGTCATCGCCACCATTGCCTCCATGGCCACACCCCTGGAGCAGCCTTCCACCTCTTATATCTCGCCAAACGTCTCATAACAACATCAACAACAATGGTGGACTACATGCTTGTGTTACTGCTGGAGAAGATATTGAGCCTTTTACACAGCGTTGTACGGGAAAGTCATACTGGAGCTCCCAGTTACCTGCCTAACAGAGGAGTTTAAGTGCACTAAAGTTAGGCTGGAAATGACTCTTACTCAGTCAAAGGATCCAGTGGTTAGGAGCGTAGCGCCTACTATTAAGACAGGGAGGAAGTGGAAGGCAAAAGAGGCAGTGCAGCAAGCACAGGTAGCTCTTAAGCATAGAGATATCATAGGCCATGAACAGCAAGGGCGTGGAGGCCTAGGACTGTGTGCAGGGAAACCTCTGTGGAGCAAGGCATCAGCAGTAGAAAGGAGAAAGATGATAGTGGAAGAGGTACAGAGGCAAGAAGAAACAGTTAGATGCTCAAAGGCAGTGTCGCAGGCTAAGCAGGGTCAATGGGTGAACTGGGAGAGTGTGGAGAAAAGGAAGGTGAAGTGGAGAGAGCTTTGGAGCATGGAGGCCAGCAGGCTTAGATTTATGTTAGGGGCTACTTATGATGTGCTGCCAACTCCCCAGAACCTGAACCAGTGGGTAGGTGAGGATGCTGCCTGTCCTCTGTGCACTTGTGTCTGCACACTTAGTCATATTCTGACAGGTTGTAAGGTTAGTCTCTCCCAAGGACGTTATACCTGGCGTCACAATCAGGTATTGGAATGTTTAGCAGCTGCAATAGAGGAAAAACGGGTGAATGTAAATTCCATGGCTGTTAACAGAGAGAATAGATGTATTAAGTTTGTACAGGAGGGAGAAAAGGCTAGAGGAGCAGGCTTCAGGCATAACACGGGACAGCTAAGGGTAGGAGGAGCCTGGGAGATGAGGGCGGACTTAAATAGCCAACTGGTTGTCCCAGGTGAGATAGCTAGCACTCGACTACGGCCAGATCTGCTGTTGTGGTCTGAGCCAGAGAAAGTAGTCTATTTCATAGAGTTGACTGTCCTGTGGGAGGATAGAGTTGAGGAGGCTAATGAGAGGAAAAGAGCTAAGTATGCAGAGTTAGCAGCAGATGCAGAGCAAAATGGATGGAAGGCTTATGTCCGCCCGGTAGAAGTGGGCTGCCGTCAGGTAGAGTTACTGTGAAAAGTAATTAGTTAGGTTACTACGTTACCATCAATTAAAAGTAATCTGTTACGTTACAGCGTTACCTATGAATAAAAGTAACGCGTCAGAGTACTCATGCGTTACCAAACATTAAAAGCCGTTTGCAGAGCCTCTCACATGCTGCAACTCAGCGACACAGACACACAGCCTCCTTTAAATGCACAGAGAAGTCCTGACAATGAATAACGTCAGTCATCCAACCAAATGAACTCTGCAGGATAACAATACCAGGACAGACAGTCAGCAATATGCCACATAGCGTTTTATTCATCAATTATTTTTTGATCAGTTAGAACATATGATCAAAATTCAGGAGTTTCATTTTGTTTGGTACTCATATACACCTACCCAGCCCAGGTAGCCTATATATGAGCACCTAACTAGATTAGGAAACTCCTGAATTAGTTTGAACCTGAATGCAGTTATGAAAGTGCATTTAATTGAGCTTAAGTAAACACAATCTGAGGTAAACAGGTAGCAGATTCAGATCCATTTAGAAATGAACGACCAGTCAACGACCTAACAGATATTTGAATCACCAAGTGAATTTAATGTATTTGATGTAAAACTTTATTGTTCCTCAAAATGAAGACAAATACAAACTCATTTAAATAACTGTATAATGTTGAGCTTCATTCCTGGTCAACACACACATTGATGAGGACACATTTAAAACCTCAACACATCTGATTGATCATCAATCATTTCATCTTTTATTCTTTATTCAGATTGTGGAGCTGCAGTTTGTCAGAGATCAGCTGTGATTCTCTGGTCTCAGCTCTGAAGTCCAACCCCTCCCATCTGAAACATCTGAACCTGAGTAACAACAACCTGAAGGATTCAGGAGTGAAGCAGCTGTGTGGTTTTCTGGAGAGTCCAGACTGTAGACTGGAGAAACTGGGGTGAGTTCACTGTCTGTTACTGTTGTAGATCTGATATTAGGGCTGGGTGACATGGACCAAAAGTTATATCCTGATATATTTAGGCTGAATATCGATGTATGATACTCTGTCCCGCGAACCAATACGAGTCAATGGAGAGAACTTTATTAAGTGTCTGCTACTAGGTGCTATAAATGAATTCCTCTCATTTACACATTCACATACGGACGTATATATTCAGAAAACTGTTAGGAACCTAAAACAACGTCTGTAATGGTCTCTGATGATTCTAAACGTGAACTATTCTTGATATGTTCAGTGTACAGGTCGGCATCAAACCACTCCATGTATTTTATAATTTGATCTCGTTTTCACGAGTGTTTAGCTGCTACTGTGATGATACAAAATACTGAATCTGTGTCTATAATAACCACCTGACATGGAAATGAGACATCTGTATTAATAAACAGCACCAGCATTTACATGCTACTGATTTTGATTAATCGTTTTTATATTATAACGACTAATATTGACAATCATTGGGACAAACATTTAACAAAATGAACAAAGTCTGCAAATCATAATAAAATAAAATGAAATAATAATAATGGCATAAAATACTGCGATAGCCTGGTCTAAACCATACTCTGATTTATTTATTTATTTTAGAAGGAAACAGATTAAAGAACATGTATACTTATATTTATACAGCAGTATGTGCAAGGAAACAGATTAAAAAACACATATATCAATACAGCTTTACTCATTTATTTTCTATACCCAGTTATTCCTGTTAGCCACATGCTAAATAAAAGGATAAAATATTGTAATGATCTCAGAGTGTAATACAAAATACATCAGAGTCCTTTTATTATCACTGAACAAGTGTACATCAAAAATCTAGCACAACATCTGAGTATTACACACAACATAAATAAGAGTAAAAAGTACAACAGTGCAAATATAAGTTCTGTTCTGTCAAAGTCCTCCGGACTAAAATACTCACTGCAGAGCCTGGATGGCAGGCTAGCAGAAAACCCTTCCCTTCTCAAAGCAATTTCCCACCGCTTTCTCAGCCCTTCATCTTTGGGAAACCTACATAGTATGAGAAAAGTTCGCTGATCAACTTTGAACACTCCGAGTAGTTAGTTCGGGGCAATTTAGTTAAATACGATTGACTTCTTGGTTGTTTGAAGGCTGGTTTTAACGCGGGACTTCATAGTATTATGCGCGGGACTTGTAGTATCAACAAAAGTATACATATTCTGATCTCAAAATGATGTTGTAATGGTCACATACAATCAAAAGTAGTTGTTCTGTCTTACTTGTGAAAAGTAATCCCGTGGGATCGGGTTTCGCTTGTCATTCCACTGAAACATTTCCAAGCAGCACAAGAATGAGGCATCTTTCGCCGGGTGATAGCTGCAGTTTGCCTCCCCCAATATGGCGGCGACGTTGACGTACGGCACAGCGCTCAATGAGGCGTCTATGTATATATGTCTATGGAGTGAGCCACCGAGCGAACTGCTTTACGTTAAACGCAAACTGTTAAAAAAAAACGACAAATTATAGCTAACCAAGACTATACACAGAGTATTTTTTGTAAATAAACTGGTTAGTTTATATATGTTAGAAATGTTTAATAGCAAGTTACTGCTAACGTTAGCTTAGCTTGTTTGTTTGTTGATACAAAGGCCTTGCAGGCTGGTTATTAGGCTAATGATGATTTCATATTGCATGTCATTATTAGGATCATTTCTACAATCAGCCTTGAAGGCAGCTGACTGAATAATGGCTTGCAATATGAAATCATCATTAGTTTCACCCTGGAGCCTGTGGTAGACTTGTAGTCAAGACCACCTAAACTGAGACCAAGACAAGGAGGAGGGACGGGGGGAGCAGTGCAGAGAGCTCCGGGTCAGCAGCTTGATGGAGCAAGGATCACAGCGCTAATTTGAACTATATCCATAAACCAGATATAGTTTAAATACCGTATCACATTAAAACATAGATCCATATATTTATTAATGTGATATATCACCCAGCCCTATCTGATATGTTTAATCACCAACTGAATTTAATGTATTTGATGTAAAACTTTATTGTTCCTCAAAATGAAGACAAATACAAACTCATTTAAATAACTGTATAATGTTGAGCTTCATTCCTGGTCAACACACACATTGTTGAGGACACATTTAAAACCTCAACACATCTGATTGATCATCAATCATTTCATCTTTTATTCTTTATTCAGATTGTGGAGCTGCAGTTTGTCAGAGATCAGCTGTGATTCTCTGGTCTCAGCTCTGAAGTCCAACCCCTCCCATCTGAAACATTTGGACCTGAGATACAACAAACTGAAGGATTCAGATGTGAAGCAGCTTCTTGATCTTGTGAAGAGTCCAGACTATAAACTGGAGACTCTGTGGTGAGTAGAGGGTTCCAGTCAGTCCATGCTGCTTTCATCAGTATTGTCCTAAACACAGTTAGTATCAAAGATCCAGTGTTTCCTGTAAACCTGCAGCTTCTCAGTGAAGCTGTGAGAGGAGAATGGAGACAGGCTTCAGGATTGGACAGAAAGACAGAGAGAGAGACAACAGTCAGCCAATCAGATGAGCCAGAAGCTTGTTGTGATCATGTGTTTGAGTTGATGTGAAGACGACTGTTGTTGTTGTGTTGATGTGTCCAGGAAATAAAGCTGGATTCCAGCTGACAGCCTTCCAAGATGTATAGAGACAGTGGTGGTCATTCATCAAATGTGATGAACAACTGATCACAGCTCTGAGATCAGTCTGACTGAAGCCTGCACATCACAGAAGCAGCATTACATTTAGTAACCATGAGCAGAGTCATCACATGTGTCATTAGTTTGATCAGATCTCTTCAATGACAGCCTCCATGTTTATTAGTCAGCTGATCTTTGTTTAAATGGAGCAGCAGTAAATCCATCACTAAAGTGTTGGTGCAGTAATGAAGCGTTCAGGACTCTCAGCAGTTTATTAGTCAAATCTGCAGAGGAAACAGACTTGATGCTAAAAGTCTCTGCAGGTCTGTGTGTGTTCACTCCAACACGTTAACATGAAGCTGAAAGGAAGCTGGCTGAGCTCCACAGCTGCTCCACTGCTGCTCTGAACAGGACTGAAGTCCCTGCTGCTCTTTCTACTGGATGTGATGATGAAGGGAGACTCTGGAAACACTCCTTCACCTCCTCTCTTCTTTCTCCTCCTCTCTACAGGTGGGACTCATGATGGTAAACAGGACGGTGTGTGTTGTGAGAGGATGAGCTGTGTCCTGATGATCCAGAGGTTGAAGCAGACTCTGACTGGACCATGTTACTGGGAGGTGGAGAGGAGAGCTTCATCCACATGGTCTCCATTTAAGACCATCAACAGAGCTGCACTTCAACTCTTCACAGAGCTCCAACAAATCAAGTCCAGTCCCTCATGAATGATTCAGACACATGTCAACCTGCCAGCATCAACAGTCCTTCCTGTTGTTGTGGAGATGTTTGTTCCATGTCTTGTCTTGTCTCTGGTGAGTTTAGAGACTAAAAGATGATTTAAAAGCAGCTGAAGATAAAACATGAAGCTGTGGACTGTAAAGCTCACAGTCAGACCAGAGTCTCCATCAGATCCATGCTGGAGCTGGAATGAGTCTTCTTCAAACCGTCTCTCCAGAGGACATTTCTTTTCTGTGTCTGAACTGCATCTGTTATTTCTTTATATCACTGTGATGTGTCTTTCCTCCATATGTTCTGTTCAAGGTTTTTTCCTGTTAAAGGGACTTTTTCCTGCCACCGTCTCCTTCAGGCTGCTCTGGAGGTTTCAGGCCGGGTTTTGTAAAGCGTCTTGAGACAATTTGTATTGTAATTGACGCTATATAAATAAAACTGAATTGAATAATCTGGTCCGCAGCATGAATCTGCAAAGTACGTAGAAGACTACTGGTATTTGGGAAGGTTCATGAAGTATCTGGAATGTCCTATGTTCAACATGGTTCTTGAACGCACCATTTTCTTGTGGCATTAATGGTATGGACGGGTGTCAATCTGTTTGATTAGCCAATCAGTGATGTTCAAGTTAACCTACCTGGTAACCAGGTGGGTGGGACTGAGAGGAAAGAGACGGAGCGAGACAGAAAGTCACCTCTAAAACTTAGTTCAATAATCTCTATTTATTTAAGTTAGTGTGATTTAGTTGTTTCCTGGTTTTAGGACTACCCAGAGGAAAAGAAAACTCAAAAAGAGATCTCAAAAATGTTTCCTTTACTTCTCCTAGACAACTATGAGACCCATGTGACCAAACTGAGACCAAGGCTTATTTCTCCCGTCTCTCACTTTTGTCTCCTGAGCAATAAGATGCACTTAATCTCAGTTTAGTCTCCTTTTAAGTTTAAGAAGAGATCTCATCAAGCTCTAATATGATTCTCAGAGTTTCTAAATGTTTGTGTCTCTTTGTATCTCAGAGAAATCAGTGAGCTCTCTCTATGAACTCAATCTACTCTCATCCCAGCTTTAGTTCATGCATCTCAAACTTACGACGGAGTACTAGGGCCACACATGAAGAAAAAAAAAAAGTTTGCCATGTCGACTTTAAACTCGACATTTTGAGAATAAAGTTGAAACATCATGTTGAGATTAATCTTGACGTGTCGACTTTAAAGTTGTGGAGGACAGCACAAGCCACAGTAATGTCACATGCCCTCGAAGGGCTGACCCTTAATTTGTGCAGACACTGAAAGAGTTCCTTCAGGAGGCCAAAGGTCATTTTGATTCTGGTCCTGGTTCTGGCATGGGCATGGCTGTAGGCCTGCTGTGCTCCCTGGGGGTCTGTGAACGGGGTCAGAAGAAAAGGCTGGCAGCCATACCCCCTGTCTCCTAGCAACACACCAGAGAATTCACCTGTCAATGGAGTCAGTGAGCGAGCGACCTTGGGTCCTTTGAAAGGCGCTATATAAATGAAAGTGATTATTATTATTAGCTCATCTATTTATCAAAGACTTACAGTTTGATGGAGTTACATGTTCACAATGTCACTCATCTGCAGCCCATTTCCATTAAAAATTCATCTGATTCATGATCAGAGTTCAAGGAAACAAAACCCCTTAATTTCAGCCCTTATCAATGCCTTACATTTGACCTTACAACCCTTCAATAATTAAGTAGTTTTTAAGTAGAAATGTGCATAGATTCATGTCGATTAAGGAGAAAAGAATCTGAAAATACTGAATTTACCCCTTACTTTTTCGATTTCCCCTTCATTTCCCCCTTAATCAAGGAATTCCTGAATTAAAATACCATTAAGATAAACTTAAATGGTCCTTAATTACCCCCTTAATCGCAACAAATAAAGGGAACCCATGACTTGATGAAGAACTGCCAGTCTCTCTCTGGATTCTTTCAGCATTCTCTCTGCATTGTCTCTGCTTTTGGTCTGGCCACCACATGGTGTGGGAACGCTTTGGGGCCTGATGTTCTTTGCTGATGATTAGGTTGGAGTAACTTTAGGTTTTTGCATCCACACACTCATACACATTCAGCCACCTCACTTACCTACACACATCCAGAAAACACAACTGACTACTGATTTGTTGGTTTTTATGTTGTTTAATAAACTTCTTTCTTTAAAAAGTACCTGTCTGGTGTGGTCTCCACATTTTTGTCTGTTTCCCTGAGTAGGAAACGTGACAGTGGCTCTAATTTGGAGCAATTGGGAACACCTGGCCAGTCTCCCTGAGCTGATAAAAGCAGCCAGTCACAGTCCTCACTCTCTCTCTCATCTACCACCAGGGGGTATTCCAGAAAGCAGGTTTACTGGTTTAACTGGGTATGTTAACCCAGAGTTAGCGGTAAACCTGGTATGTTTGGGTATTTAATCTTTAAATTGGTCATTTTCAAACATGCAAGGCTACACAAATTAGACATAAGTGATTTAGGCGTAGGTCTATTAGGGTAAATACATTGCACTAGTTCATTTTGCTCCTCCTGGGAGGTTGAGGGCTCCGATGACGTGCCCCCAGGAATCCCCTTCGTCATCAGACGCCTTCGATTGATACTGATTGCCAACTCCTCTACAGGGGTGAGGGGGGACACCGCTGGTCCAGAACCGGTCTTCCTCTCCTCTGCTTTCTTTCTATTGGCTTTGAAATGAATGAACCTTGTTGCAATATGGCATTTCAAGAATATAATACTGGATAAGAGATGTCTAAGACGATGCACCCAGATATATCTTACCAACTTGGACAATGTTTTTATATTTAGTTTTGACCTGCGGCCATGTTCTCTTGAGGGCGGTCGGGTTACATCTAATTAAAAATAATACAATATATGACAAGGTAGTCTATAGTATAAGAAAGTCTCATACAAAGCAGTTAATATGTAGCATAATATCTACTGAATTATTGTGCTTCTGACAT
This sequence comes from Planiliza haematocheilus, assembly GCA_005024645.1. NCBI lineage: Eukaryota > Metazoa > Chordata > Actinopteri > Mugiliformes > Mugilidae > Planiliza > Planiliza haematocheilus. Next base: position 73,052 of record SRSE01000301.1, on the reverse strand, counting down.
ACATTAATGTGCTATATTAAACTTATGTATTTAAGTTTATATTATTTTCATCTCAGTGTTTGTTAAACCTCCTTTCTGGAATACCCCCCTGGTCCATTTGATGATATGGAAACAATGCAGTCTGGAGCAGTGACGTGCAGTCAGGATAGGCAGGGTAGGCAGTGCCTACCCTGAGTAAATTTCATTAAAAAAAAAAAAAAAACACATATTTTAAAATTTATTCTTAAAGTTCACATTCAAGTTATAAACAAAGAGCTTAGAATGCAATTTCAATTGTAAAAAGTAAATTTATGTCTAATTATTAAAACCGATCAAAAACCATGTCAAAAACCCAGACGTGAAGGCTTACGTGAACAGCAATTCACAACGTTGAACTACGCAAAGCAAGCAGTCTGGTTGCCATGAGAACGCGCAAGCAAGCCTTCCCGACGTGGCTTGCATGCATTCTCAAGGCCAAGGTAGGCTGTGCCCGATTTGCCTGTCCTCAGCACTGATTTTTCAATGCAACAAATTTTGAGGGTTGCGCATGCGTATTATATAATTTACGCGAAAGTATATGGGCGAGCATAGGCACTGATTATTGCCAATGCCAAATATGGCAATGCCCCCAACAAAGCCACTTCCGTGTCCATTCGCTAATATTCTAATGGTAACGGTGCTCTGTCAAACTGGACTACAACGGTATTAAAAACGACGTGGACAAAACGATCTCTTATTTCCCCTCGACGAAAAAGAGAAGAAGAGATGGCTGAAGTTGTCACGGTAAGTTGGATCTCAAATGATGAACATTAATAACAAAAATAATAATAATAACCGGCTAGCGATTACTAGCGAGCTAACGTTACTAGCTAGGTACTACTAGTTACCGCTAGCCTGAGATGTAAGATGTCAATTGCCACTTAAGTTATTTTATTTTATTTTTTCGTTTTGCAGGCGTGACAAGTTCACCCCGAACTACAACTCAAGGTGCTGGCATTTTCCAGATGGCAAAGCAGCTGGGCCATGGATCACAGTCATCACACCGACACTGAAGTTAAAACATAATGTTGAAGTTTTACAATTTAAATGGAAGATATTTTTAAATAAAGTGAACTGTCAAACTGAAAAATTGTATTCCTGTCTGGGGATCCTAGTGAGGACATCCCTCGTACATTTTAGCCAATGCTTAAATTAGTGGCTAGCGCGTCATGCTAATTGCTAACATTAGCAGCTAATGCTAGAATTAGGAATTAAGACCCTTCTAAACAGACTGAAGTCAGTAAAGTAGGATGTCACTGTATAAAAGGTGACCGGTTCCTGAGCTGTAGCGGCCGTACTTGTTTACGTTACCTAAAAATGAATGGACACGGAAGTAATTTGTGACGTCACGCTAGCCATCCCCATAGCGCCTTCCGTACCATTGTTATCACCACACACTAGAGTTGGAGCATTTTAGCAAAAGTCAGAGATTCGAAAGCGATAATGTCGACCATTGTGCGTCTGACAGGCGCATGGACTTCATCTTCAAATGAAGGTAAGCAGCTGATTTTACAAATCTGTGTTCATTTCGGTGCTAAATGAATTGTGCCTTGTTTTTTATTCATCCACCTAATTCTGTAAATGTTTTACAGAATGCTGCTCTGCTAGAGTGACCATTAGGCTACTGTACCAGAGAAGGCCCCCTCCCTCACTGAGAAGACATCCCAAAGCCACACACACTGTTTTTTTTTTACTCTAATTAGTTCAATATGCAATCAGTTTCATTGTTAATTTGTTCAAATCTATACAGCCTGCATTTATAGGCAAGTGCTGTTCCTTAATGCACTTTTACAGTAGTGTTGCCTAACCTATGTAGGCCTATTTTGCAAGTTCACAATTGTTCATTTATTTATTGTTCATTTTTACAAATCTATACAGCCTGCATTCATTGGCAGGTGCTGTTCTTTAATGCACTTTTACAGTAGTGTTGCCAACAACTTATGTAGGCCTTGCAAGTTCATAATGCTTTATACAGTATATTGTTCAGTTTTACATGTTTATGAGTAGTTGATTAATGGTGGTGTGTACATAAGTTAAAATGTCACAATAAATTTCATGTTTTTGAAGAAATATTCTTGTATTTTCTTCACATTCCCCTTTTTAAAGATGTACTGATGCTGTAGTCATCAATTAGGCTTTCTCAGCTTCTGTAGGATGTGCATAGTGGCCTCATGGTGAAATGAGAACAGTTATACTGTAAAATTCTTAAGTGGTAGTATTACCATGAAAATATATTAATATTTGTAAGTGTACGGTCGGAATTTACATATGTGAGTGGCCACTGCCTACCCTGCCACAGACCTCACCGCACGCCACTGGTCTGGAGTCATTTAAGTCTGGAGGCCTCTCTAAGTCGAGGAAAAACATAACGATGTTTCCGCCCGGTTTCGAACCGGGGACCTTTCGCGTGTGAGGCGACCGTGATAACCACTACACTACGGAAACTGCACAAGACAATACAAGGTGTTAAAAAAAAAAAAAACATGAGATACTGAATCGTTTGTGGAGACTGGCTTTGATGTTGCTGTTTTGACAGTCTTACTTAAGGAACAGTATAAAGAAAGTCTCAAGACCTTTTCGTATCCAACAAAGGTTCAAAAAAGGCAACTGGACTTGTACATTTTTAGAGACGTTTCACCACCTCATCCAAGTAGCTTCTTCAGTTCTAGGGGTCCATCGGTCTTCTCTGGCTAACATTTGGACGTTGTTATCTTCAAAGGAGTGTCCTTTGTCCTTCAGGTGTAGGTGGACCGCTGACTCGTTTCCTGATGAACTGGCTCTCCTGTGTTGGTACATGCGTTTATGGATGGGTTGTTTAGTTTCCTCAATGTATTTTCTGTACACTCCTCACTGCACTGAACAGCGTCCAACACATTACTCTGTTTCTGTCTGAACCTTCAGTTCAAAACTCCACTATTAGTATATTTGCTAATTTTGAGAAATAAGTTGTAGGGACATCTTTTCCTGTGACACATGAACATGTGCAGGTTGTGAATGATAACTCTGCATCTTGTGCTCAATGATTGACTCTTTGCAAGTTAAACGTTTTGGGACCAAACCATAGACGGTAAAGGTCATGAAGAGCAACTGGAGAAAAACATAAATCTCCCCGTCGGGGAATCGAACGCCGGTCTCGGCCCGCGCGCGGGAATTCTTTAGCTAAACGCCCCTAAACCGATTCCCATTCATTCTCTATGGTAGTGCTAAACCACTACGGATGTAATATACTTTTGACCACTACGACTTTGTGGCGCTGTTCTGAAAGACGTTCCCTCTCGGCCGGGACGTACTTCATTCATTTTCTGACAGCCGGCTTCGCGCTCTTGACTTTTTGACAGACTTCTGAACATCTTGCTACTATCGCGCTCTCTCGGTAAGTTATTGCAATACTTTTGCATATTTTTTGCCGTGAATTACTGTTGTTTTTTACCCCAGACAGACATTAGCATTGCTGGTTCAGTAAAGTAAAATTACAGCGACAATTCGTGAATGAAGCAGAGAATTATGAATGAACATACCTTTTTTTATGTAAGTTTCGTGCAAAAAAATCACGTCAGTTCGTTTTTACTTGCCAACAGTGAGCGCTTACCGGTCCCGGTATACCGATGAAACGACATACCAATACAGCAACGTATTATCTCCAGTAAAAAATAAATAAATAAATAACCTGCATGAAAGTTCATTATGAGCTAAATGTAATTACAGTATTAACAAAGTTACGGGTTTGGTCCCTCTGACTCGTATACTGGAGGCTGCTGTGTAATTAATGCTATTACTAAACATAAACATCGTCAGAAGATTACCACTAATCCAACATGTGAGTGCTGTAGCTTTTATATATAGAAAAAACCTAAACCCTTCATGTCTGAGAAATGGAAAACTTAATCAGAATTATGGCAGGCTAGTACCAGAGTAGTATTTCAAAGAGTAAATTAACTTCCACCTGCAGTATAAATCAAGTGTATTATGGAGCACTTTCCCCTGCCCTTCACCATTTGTTCACCCTGCCCCCACACAAACACTCTTCTTTCTGACCTCTCCTGAGGCTCAAAGGGCAGATAAGAATCACAAACACAATAGTGTAGTTGACCTTCTGAACTATTTCACTGAAGATGAGAAATCCATTCAATTCTATTTGAGTTGGGTTATCAAATAGGATGTAAAAACACTAGAAACATCAGTATTTGTTTCACATGTGTATTCTTAAATAAAGCTTAACTCCTGTTATTTTTTTATTGCAGGTCGAAATGTACAAAAAAAATATTTTTTTTCCTGGTAAAACCTCAGTAGTATTCCGCAAGGGACACCTCGGATATCTCCTTCAGGAGCCATCTGAAGAGGCTAGGCGGATTAAGGATGACCCCACTCTGCAGGATAAGTCTGCACCAGCGCAGGAGGGCCTTGTGTGGCAGCAAGCTATAGCTGTTGTTCGGCAGAGAGGAGGGGATGCTTCAGATAAAATGGAGGTGCTGGGAGAATGCATCCTGCAGTTCGGGAAGTACAAGGGAAGGAATATTCAGGTGGCTTTTAGAGAACGATGTGGGCTACACCTTGTATCTTCTGAAGAACCTGCGGAAGGAGGAGTCTTCAGGAGTCTGCATGGGTGAGGGGCATAATAAGGACAGCCTACTGTCCTTTGAAAAGTATGCTCTCAGTTTCCCTGAGGTCCAGTCTCTTCTAACCTTTGAGGCAAGTCGGTTGCGAGTTGAGTCAGCCTCAACTGAAGATGACCAACTGGTTGGCTTTGGCTCTCGGGCCAAGAGCACCTGGAAGGACATATGGGACAGCAGAGCTGATGGATATGCAGGCTTCATCTTAGGGAAGAGCTGTGCCCAAGGGACGCGCATGTACAAGCTGCAGCAGTACCTGCAGAAAAGGCAGCAATCTCCTACTGTTGCTGAGGATGCTACAACTAAACCCTTGGGCAAGTTATTTTGTTAATATTTGCATTTTTTAAATAGAAAATAGAAAACTTATGTTTGATGAGAAATCATCTTTAAAATCTCCCAATTATACACCTATGTTAAAATATATATATGTACCAAATGTCTTAATTAAAGTTTGGGCAAACTAACATTTGTCTGCACTACAGTGATGGATGAGGATGAAGAACTGGAAAGGGCAATGTTGAGCATCACACCTCCAAAGCTACAAGTGCAGAGCAGTAAGTAGTTATTATACTGGCCAAATATTATAAGGGATGGTGGCTGTCTAAATTATTTTTGATGTCTCCCCTACTTATTTGTTTGTGTAACCAGTTGCTGTGCCAGCACCAACAGCTGCACCTGGAGTGTCACAAGGAGCAAAGACAGGTTTTTCATTGAAAAGTTTCAGAAGTGGAGAACAATTCTTTTACATGATGAATTGCCCTCCAAAACTGAACACTGACACAGACCTTTGTTTGTATGTGTGTGTGAGTGTGTGTGCGAGTTCTGGCCATGTTCTGGTCATGTTCCTCTAACAGTATAGTTGTTTGCTTGTGTTATACTAACCGTCCTAAGGACGATGAATTGATATCTGCCATGATAAACTGATTCCAGCCACAATGAAGGTAAGTATGCATTTATTGTTATATTAAAAATGAATTAAGTAGTGTAGGAAACTAACACTTGAATGCATGCTTGTTTGTTGAGTCATATAGCTCCTCCTGCTTAGACTAACTTTGGTTTTAGGACATTTTGGCATGCCCGGGGAATAGCACATTTCAATTTTAAGGATATGTGAAGCAGGAGAAGTAAAAGTATGGCTTTGTTAGTTCTTACTAACAGCAGCACTTTCGTGAATGATAAATTCTGAAATAACTATTTATTTTTTGTTGTAGGCCCATCTGCAACAATTTCCAGACCTTGTCCCCTCCCTCATACAGCTGCTGAACTGAAGGTGTCATCAGTTGCCGGTAAAGACATTGTAATCCTTTCCTTTTTTGAAATTCCAAACAAGCAGCCAAATTATTACATTCTCTGAGTATGTACGGAGAACAAGGACACAAACAATATTAAATATCTGGAAGAAAGAATAGGGAGATGGAAAATATATGCATAACCCACACATTTATTAACATACCAGATAACACCACAAAGCAATAGAAAATCTTCCAGTTATATAAATGCACTCCTTAAAAACATATGTAAAGTGTAAAAAAAATCTGTCATTTGAAAGGCAATAACTACTGGTAGCAAACCAGCCTCCTTCCCACAGAAGGAAATAATCCAAAATGCACAGCATGAACAAATGGCCTGCTAGTAGACGTTTCCCCCTCCTGGAGTCAAGTACGTATCACCTGCAATACCTGAAAGTACATAGGAGAGGAGGAGTGCATAACATAATGCAACACAACTTTTGGACGTAACAGTCATCAAATGTTCACTTCAGTTGCATGCAAATAATGCTTGGTTTATCTTATTGCAGATCCCGCCTCAACAGTGGTGAAGAAGAAGACACCTGTGCCACTTCCACCGGAGTTGGCATCCCTAGTAAAAGAGACATTTCCAAAAAAGCAGAGAGGCCTGAGTCAACTGCAGGTATGATTCTAACTTAGGTTCAAGCTGATGCTCATTATGGAAAGACTGTACTAGGATTTATTTGAGCTGTGCTTCAATTTTGTTAATTCAAAATGTTTCCATAGTTAAAGTGTCATTTTCATAATTATTGGGACAGTGATTGGCATTCTTTCTTCTGGTTCAAATCCTAGTGCTTGCAGCTCAACCCACCACTATTGTTCCCTTGCTTGCGCAAGAACAACACATGAGCAACTGGAGCTGTTCTCAGCAGCAGAAGCAGTGGATGAAGACAGAGCTTCAGGATCTTGGGCTGTGGCCTGGTTCTCGCCCAGTGCGTAACCTAGGGAACATCATTTCACTGTGGCGCCTTCCTCCACAGCCTGAGCTCATTGATACGGTGGCTGATCTCCCATCCCCTAACTTCTTCCAACTCCTACCTTTTTTCATCTGGAAACCTGAAAATGAGATCATGATCAGGCTGCGAAACAACTACATCCTACCATGCCTCCATGGTTGTCCTCATCCACAGGTGGTCTCTGCTGGTGTGGGCAGGCCTCGAGTGATTGTTGGCACAAATGGCCAATATTACATCTTGTCCTCACGACTCTGCTGCAAGGTCTGCCGGAGAATCTGGTTTGCTGACAGTCCACGGTGGCTGGAGAAGCTGCCCAAGCGGTTCACTAACATTCTGCCTGCATTCCTGACATACAAGAAGGCCATCTGCAAGACTGTGATGGATGAGCTGAGGCGCACTGGCAAGTCACCAACCGACACGGCAAACCAGGTGAATGAGCTCATGCAACTCAAGTATGAGCGAGCTCACCTGGCATACCTGCATGCCATACAAAGCGTCAAGGAAGCTGAAGCTGGCGCGCATGGGCAGAGAACCATTGGGCAGTTCCTGCGGAAGGAAAACACACCATGGCCTTTTGGGTCATATGAGGATAAAGGTGGCTGGAGTGGAGTCTCTGTGTGCAGTTCCTACCTGACTGACTGACTGCTGGACGAACTTAGACGGCAAGAGCCAGCCATGACCAAACTCCTCCAGGGCACTTTTGGTCAGGTTTTCAGGTCTGACCACACCAGGAAGGTGGCGCGGAAAGTCACACTGGCATCTGGAGTTATGTCCAGTTATGCTATAATGAATGAAAATTGGCTGATTGTTTCCTGGGTGATGGTTCAGTCTGAGACCGAGAGATCCTTGGAGTGGATGTACCAGGGAATGAAGAGGTACAGTGATGCGGATGTGAAAAAGGCAGACTATCACTGGATGGACAGGTGAGAGCAGCCATTTTCTCTTTTCACTGCAATTCAAAGTTCTAATATAAATGCCTATCTTATCTAATTATTATTTTTTTTATACCTACATATGTTTGTACCTCCCGTTCAGGGATTGCTGTGCTCCATTTAAGATCCCTGACTGCATCCCTGGTGAACATCTCCAGTGGGACGCCTGGAAGACGACGCCTGCCATTGTTGCTGATGCCACTTTTGGACCACTGGCAAACAACTGTGCCTCACGGACACATTACAACAGCAAGATTGTCGTGAAATTAGACTTGTTCCACTGCATGAGGCGTTTTTCACGAGAGTGCACCTCTGAACATCACCCTCTTTTCAGCACATTCTGCCAGCTCCTCTCTGCTGCTTTCTCTGTGGTGGACCAAGAAGACCTGAAAAGACTCCAGGGTGCCTATGAATTCTGTGGAATCCACCCTCCCAATCCCACCAAACAGCACATCAGAGAGCACTGCAGGATCAAAATCCCAGCACCTGCAGAACTGTTGGAGAGAGTGGAGAATGTCCTGATGCATTTTCACCTGGCCATGGACCCCAATGACATTCCTCTCTTCAAGCCATCAATGCTGAAAGCCTGGCGAATTCAAAGAGTCCACATTCTGCGTGGTTGTTTGAGTGACCCTGAACTCTCTGGGGGTGTCATGTCCCCTATCAGGGGAACATCACAGCAGGAGGGCTACCATTTTCACCAGGCCCAGTGGATCACCGGGACATATGTCTCACCTGAATTGTTTCAGGCCCAGGGCATGACAGGGGAGGCAAGTGGACCTTAAGCAGCCAGGTGTCGTCCTCCCTGGTGTCTTTGATCCAGCTTTAATAGCTGAGCTGAACTTAGCATCACAGAGAGTGAGTGGACAGAAAAAATACCCTGCACTTCACCTGTCTGACAGAGACACCGGGGAGAGGTTTGGTCTGGAGTACACAGAGCCTGGCTGCCGTCCGGTTCCTCTGGATTGGGACAAACATCGTGTCCACAAGCGAGACGAACCAGCTGCCATTGTGCCACTGCACCCTCTTCCCCCTGTGGCCCCTGTGCAGACACCTGCTCCTGCCCCAGCTCCAGATGTGGTACCCTCCTACAGCTGGACACTAGAGGACCATGAAGCACCCCCAGCAGTACAGGGTACGTTAACATAATATTGAGCCATGTATGTTTTTCATAATGTGATTACAGGATAACTTGAGTGATTATTAATGGTTGATTTTATTCCAGAAACATCACATGCCCTGGCCCTGCCGCTGACGCCCTCCCCAAGGAATGCCCGCATTGGACCAATAAAAACAGGTGGTCGTGTTTTTGTTGTGGATCATAGTCGCTGGACTATTGACTCATTACTTCAGAAGCATCGAGGTAGGGAGGACTTCTTAAAGCGTGTGGACCCTGACTATGCAGACATGGTCCATCGATCAGCCACAGATCCCAACAGCTTGCTGCACCCCACTACCAGGCTTCATATATCACGTTATGTGAAGCACCTGGCTAAACACCTTAACACAAGCACGTGTTTAAACACAAGTCAGGAAAAACTTTTGGAGACTCAGCAGCTGTGGAGATCTCTGAAAGAGGGGAGTCAGACAGTCAGTGTTCCTGTGGTCACAGTGGTGCCAGCTGTGATCAACCCTCCTGCACCTGCACTCTCCACAACTCTGTCAGAAGAGTCAATTGTAAAACTTGTGGAGGGCGTTTTGGAGAGGCAGCAGCAACAACCGCAGAAGACTGAGCAGAGAAAAAGGCAGACAGAAACCTGTCTTGCCTGTGGACAGTCCAAGTCACAGTACGATGGGTCATCAGTCCGTTATTTTTACTGCTCCAAAAAGGTTCATGAAACTTACGCTGCTGAGGGTTTGTCTGACAGCAGAATGCCTTTTGAAACCTTTTCTATGACAGCGTTTTTTCAGAGAGAGCTGGAAGCCACAAAAAAACGGGTGGAGGAAAAGACCAGACACACAACAAGCTGGTCGCCTACCACTGCTGCCATCTAACACTTAAACAGGGCCCCAACAGCCCACATGTACATACAGGCTTCCCTGGAGTGGTAGGAAAATATATTTACTGCCCATCAAAAATATACTGTCTCTACCGCGATGAGGGCATGACTAGAGAGATGAACTGGAAGGAGTTCAAGGAGTCTCCCTTCTATGAGGCAGAGAGACAGAGATGGCTGGGAGAGAGGAAGAAATAGTGTGTGTATATGGTATGAGGGGTTACACACAGTATGTAAATATGTAAATAAATTGTATGCATATAGTTTGTATTTGTTTTGTATTTAAGGATGAAACCACAATGATGTCACCCATATGTGTCAGGACCACGTATTGTTTGTTTTGTTTTTTTAGTTCAGTTTTCTGTCCCTTTTGTCACTTCCTGTTTTATTTTTTTTTTATTTTAACTAAAATCGACTAAAACTAGACTAAAACAATCACATAGAGAAATGACAAAAAATGTGACTAAAACTAATAAGCATTCTCGTCCAAAAGACTAAGACTCAGTCAGTCATCTTCTATACCCGTTTAGTCCTGTTAGGGGTCACGGGGTCTGCTGGAGCCTATCCCAGCTGTCATCGGGCGAGAAGCAGGGGTACACCCTGGACAGGTCTCCAGTCCCAAAAGACTAAGACTAAATCTAAAATGCGCCAAAAACAACACTGGAGTAGATCTCATTGTGTGGCCTACCCAAATTATTTGCAAATAAAAATATTAGTGAGCATTTGTTTTGCTGTCTTTGTCCAGGCGATGATGACTGGGCCGTACACACAAAGATGACAGTTGAAAAACAAAAAAACAGATGACTGCAAAATTTGAGTCAGTTGTAGATTGTACAATTAAAAAGGAGCAACATGGAAATGGAGTTAAAGAATGTGTGTGTGTGCGGGCGTGCATTTGAGGGTTGAGGGTGCATTGAGAGTCTGGCCCAGGGGCTTCTGAATTCTTAATCCAGCCTTGCATGCAAGGCTACACAAATTAGACATAAGTGATTTAGGCGTAGGTCTATTAGGGAAAATATATTGCACTAGTTCATTCTGCTCCTCCTGGGAGGTTGAGGGCTCCGATGACGTGCCCCCATGAATCCCCTCCATCATTGGACGCCCTCCATTGATACTGATCGCCAACTCCTCCACAGGGGTGAGGGGGGACACCGCTGGTCCAGAACCGGTCTTCCTCTCCTCTGCTTTCTTCCTATTGGCTTTGAAATGAATGTACCTTGTTGCAATATGGCAATTCAAGAATATAATACTGGATAAGAGATGTCTAAGACGATGCACCCAGATATATCTTACCAACTTGGACAATGTTTTTATATTTAGTTTTCTCTTGAGGGCGGTTGGGTTACAATCTAATATATGACAAGAAAGTCTCATACAAAGCAGTTAATATGTAGCATAATATCTACTGAATTATTGTGCTTCTGACATACATTAATGTGCTATATTAAACGTACGCATTTACGTGGTCGGCTATTCTCTGCCAAGCAAGGTCTGGTTCCTTGGCAGACGCTAAGTTTTGCTTTTTTTCGTTAATATCGCTCTTTCCTCCTCGTACGCCTCGAGCAGAACTTGCTGCTCCGCTTCAGAAAAATAGGCTGCTCTGCGCTTTGCCATTTTTACTCATGGTTTCGACTCTCAATAGATGATGCCTTTATAACTTCACCGTGAACGTGCACAACTCTAGGTTAACTAATACGGGGTTGATTGAACTGATTGAAACCGGTGTTTTGGAACCGACAGCTCGGGTTTAGTCGCCTCAGGTTCAGAAAACCCAGAGGTTAAGTTTTATCTCAGTGTTTGTTAAACCTCCTTTCTGGAATACCCCCAAGGTGTTCAGTCAGATGCTTCACATAACGTGACATTCATCGGGTGTGGCCAATCAGGCTGATGTAGCGCATGCAGCACCCAAAGACAACGACGTGCGCCAATGCTCTCTTCTTCTTTTCCTATTCTGACGGCATCTACTACGCATGCACCGTGCTCCTCGTTAGTATAGTGGACAGTATCTCCGCCTGTCACGCGGAAGACCGGGGTTCCATTCCCCGACGGGGAGATTTCTGTTTTTCTCCAGTTGCTCTTCATGACCTTTACCGTCTATGGTTTGGTCCCAAAACGTTTAACTTGCAAAGAGTCAATCATTGAGCACAAGATGCAGAGTTATCATTCACAACCTGCACATGTTCATGTGTCACAGGAAAAGGCGTCTCTACAACTTATTTCTCTTTCTTAATATACTAATAGTGGAGTTTTGCGGGACTTTCATAAGGACTCAATCCTTTATCATCTAATATCTCTCTCATCTTTTCATCCAGATCTTGCGGGGCTGTTTGTCTGATGACGTTGCCTGTAGCTGCTGTCGGCTGACTCAGCCGGTTTAGTTGATGCAGCGACACCAGAAACATTTTCTGCGTGGTCTTCAGAGCCATAGAAAAGAGGCTTGTCCTCGTCTAGAAAAACCTATCAATTCCCCTATAATAGGAATGGCCGCTCCTAGCAGAGGTAAAAGGAAGCCTCCTGTTTGTTGTAACACCCTGCGTTTGTGCTTCACACAGGTTTTCTCATCTGCGATGATTCTGATATATTTCTTGTCTTTTTAACTTCTGATATTGCTGCGGAGAAAGGGGTATATTTCCCTTCTAAAGATTCAGCGCAATCTCACACAATGACTGGAGAAGATCAGGGGAGCAGCTCCTTGAAATATCCCTCCGCTTCTTTGGCGCGGAGCTTTAAGTAAGGGGCCGTTTCTTTTCAGACGAGCGTTTGTCATGGTTCTTTCTGCAAGTACACGATCGGCCACTCGTGGGGTAGTAACCCCGCTCTCAGTCTGAACCGGTCTGGGCATTGGTGAGTTAAATCCAGTAATATAGGAGTGAGGCTGGCTAGTGGCATCCTCTAAACTTTCTAGAGGGAAACATCTGTTGAGCTAATATATTCATCTGCAGTTTATCGCAGAGGTTTGTAACAGCACTAAATCATTTGTGTTGAGACCGATGGTTCGGCTGAATTTACCTTGATGAAAAATATTCTGAGTGAGCATAACGACGCTCATATTTCGATGATGTCGGTACTGGGTAAAAATTCTCACCACCTCCGGATGATCAGAAGCTTGAAAGAGAACGTCGTCTAAAATAACCAAATGTGTTTGATCGGCTGGAAAAAGTCTTGTCTTCAAAAGAATCAGGTAATCCTTTGACAAATTTAATCTTTTTATTTTTCTTCTGCAGTTCCATATACAAAGGTTGAAAAGAAGTATAAATCCACACAATATTCTCAGGTACCACATTCATCACGTGTTCAGTTTTCCAAAACATTTTTTACAAAAACAGTTTTTCCACACCCGCTAGGTCCCACCACCAGACATGAAAAAGGCAACTGCAATCTGGGATCAAACTCAACCTCCTCTCCCAGGGGTTTTGACATTTTTATTTTCAATAACCAAAGGGTTCGGTTCGCCCGTCAGCCAAAAGGCGCCTTTTGTCGTACACCACCCTAAACTTCTTTTGGAATGAGGAATTTTTCAGATGGAAGCACTTTTTATCTCTCACAATGTTCTGCTGTGGCACCGTGAAAACAGCTCCGTGGTCAGGATTTTGAATGTAGCCCTCTACCAAATGTTTAATGCTGTCAAAATTACAGCTTTCTCGAGTCAGCGTGATTCCCTTAACACGTAAGGAGACTTTACCCCCTCTGGTCTGATAGGCGTAACTTTTAGGCCCCGCCGCTGCAAACTCTTGGATGCTATCCCCACCCAGCTCGTCGGTCAGCTGTCCCAGGTAGTTACCCGTCGGAAGCGGGGTCTCTCCCTCTCTGACGATGTAGATTAAACTGTCCGTGTCGTAGTACAGAATCCTCTCAGGATCATGCACCTTCTCCATAAAAAATGTACAGAGTCAAACAAGCATAGGCGGAGGTAAAGATAGAGTCACTCTTGTTATGCCCAGCCCTGGTTTTAGTGGAGGAAAAGAGGGTTTTAGGATGCATTCCTTCACACGTTTGAAACTTGGAGGACTCGCTCGCCTTCCGCTCTAAAGAAGACGATTTTACAATCTAAAGCCTGCTCAAATTTAATAATGTCATTAAATGTCACAGGAGTGTCATGTGATAACCCCGCCTGATTCTGTAACACCCTAGCTTGCACGGTGGCCTTGGCTGTGGTCAAGTCCCGATTTAACAGTGCGAGGTTAATGGCAAAGCATAACTGATCGGTAGGGTTAATGACTATATGCAAGCCCCGGGCTTTTTTCCTGCAGATTTCATCGTTGAGAATGGTATTTATCGTTCTTTTAACACCCCCTCAAGGACTACGTACCACCTGCACGACTAATTCTAGCGTCTCATCCGTCATGTTTGATTGTACTAATCTGTCAAGAAGATTCTTTAATTCATTTAGATCTACATCGCCGTCGTGAGCGGCGATGACAGAGGCGTTGTTTTGAAGTCTTTCCCCCATAGCTCTAACTCCACCACATCCCCCTGTCTGGCATATGATAGAGCTCCATCTACCGAATCTTGGACAGAACCCATCACGTTACAGTAAAACTCTGCATAATCAGGCACGGGACTGGGAGAGGGAAAATTTAGAAATTGACGTATTTCAACGTTGTTAAATTTGTCTCTGGAGATCACCCTGGGGGGTTCAGGATTTTGTCCCGCACCCCTCTGAGTGGCGGATGTTGCAGGTAGGCAGCTAGTGGACGGTCCAGGTGGCTCATCGGATGGACGACCGCGCTTTGGAGGGAGGAGGTACATGCTCATGGGACGGATGACTAGTAGGATGTTCTCTTAAAATCTCTAGAGCTCTGTTCACATTATCAAGACGCTGTAAATCAGAAGGTTCAAGGCGAGCAAGGGCCTCGTTTAAATTCTCTAAATGTTGTAAATCGTTTAATGGAGGTAAAGTTTGTAAAAGAGGCTGATCAGGAAGTTGTTGAGGGAGTTCTCTTAAGGCTTTTCTGCATGAAATAACTGAAGAACTGACTGCGAACGCAAATATTCCCCTTGGTTATTGACATTCATCGTTAAAACATACAACTCTACCCGAGCGCTGAGACCAGATTCCAAGCTGAAGACACCATGTTCCAGAATTCTCTGAAGACCCTTCTCCTTGCTCGGTGCTGAAGTCCTCCTTCTCGTCCTTCTAATCAGTCGCATCACGATTCAGAGCGGCTGGGGCTTGGAGCCTTCTGTATGATGAGAGACGGATTTTAAATATGGCCGGACGACGATTAAAATGATATTTTCATTTAAAAAGTTCTTACCGACGGCCGGATCACCTTGTTCCTCTGACTGGCTGGGGTTTATGGGGTATGGCAAATCCACCGTGCTGGAGCTGTCATTCCCTTTTTCACCTTTCCAAATCAAATGTTAAAAAATGTTACGACGAGACATTGTTTACTATAACATATCAGCGCCTCATTGATAAAATGTTCTTACCGACAGTCACCTGACTGCTCTCTGGAGTGTCCGGTATGAGGACTAAGGCCTTAGACAAGTCTCTGACGCTTGACGATTGTCACAACGGGGTATTGGGGGTTGGGATTTCGGACCCAGGTGCAGGACTTCAAGGAGGCAGGAGAAGGCGAAAAGAGTTCTTTTTAATTAACAAAAAGGCAAAACTTACAAAAACTAATAACACTGCTAAGGTTGCAGGATTCCAAGAACCAAACAAAATCAAAAAACACTTTCAAAACACGGCATAAAAAAAATATGGCATGGGGAACAGGAAAAAACCTACATGAACCATGGACATGGAACAAGCAATGACAAGTAATATAACGCAACAAGGAACACAGGGGAAGGCAGGGCTACATATACACATGAGGAACAGAGGGATGACGAGACACAAGTGAAACAAATCAAGAATGAAGACAAGGTGAAACCAATTAACTAATCAAAAGGAACACACAGAAGTGACAAACAGGAAATCAAAGAACTTATGTTTACAACTTTTCCTCACACTTTCTGTTTCCACTTGTCTTATTGCACATATTACAAGAGGAATGTGCTACTTTCTTTTGTTTTATATTCATTTAGACAGTTTTAAGTTAAAAGGGATTCAATTCAATTCAGGTTCGAGTCAAATAGTTCAGCTTTGTGTGATGTCTCGTTGGCGCCCTCTGGTGTATCTTTCCAGAAAATGCAATGAAGAATCCATCACAGTGAGCAGGGGCTCTCCCCAGGGCTGCAGTCCTCTTCTCTTCAGCCTGCTCACCCACGGCTGCACAGCCAGACTCTGCAGTATCCACGCTGTCAAGTTTACCAATGACACGGCCGTGGAAGACCTTAAGGACAACAATGAGTCTGCATCCACTAGGCGAGGCAGCTAACAACATATTGCAGACATCATAACCTCTCTCTCAATGTGGATAAGACCAAAGAACTTGTGATATACTTTAGGAGGGCTTACAAACAACAAAATAAAATAAAAATAATTATTTTATTTATAAAAATGATGTGGTTGCATAAATGTGCACGCCATTAAACTCATACTATGTTGAATCATTTCCCTTTCAAATTGTGACAATGAAAATCAGACAGGTCCTTTTAGAACTATGTGTTTATCATCTGGTAGAGTGTGCATTATTTGACCAACCCATCCGGCGCTCAGATCATGTTGACCCTCTATCAGTGACCTGTAGTTGGCATTTTGTTGATCATGGGATGCCAGGTGAAGGAGAAAATCCTCTTGAATACCTTTAAAACAACAGAAGGGGCAGTAGTAACATTACTGTTATGTCTGTTGTTAACGTTTGATTTGCTTGACTGTGACTCTCACTCTGAGAACCAACAACGCTAGCAGTTAGCTGTACCTTACCCTTTCCTTTTGAAATGTGAATATCATCCTAGCTCCAATTATGTCTTTATTTCCCCATTCTCTACTTTAAGCTATTTTCATAAATAATCTGTAAGATCGTTTGTACCTTCATCTGTGACTGGAGGCCACTGTCTAACATCATCAACCCAACAAGTCATACTGCCTGGCTGTAGCTGTCATCGAGGGGGCGTTATCACGGAGCTTTGTTTACATACCAGGAACAGCTCAGTAATGGCGTCGCCACAAGATGGCGGCCTACACAGGACGCTCGTCGGATTCGTCTATGACGTCTTTTCTGATTCTGATTCATGGCATTATTGCGTCATAGTCGTTGGAAGGCGGAGCCTTCGGTCGCCATGTTGGCAGCTTGGACGCTAAGACCCGCCCACTCAACTCTCCGCTACCGTGTTAGCTCAGGCTACGGAGCTAGGCTAATCGCTATTGATCGCTGTCTGAGGTGCTAGCAGCCGGCTAACAAGATGAAGAGCGCCAACTATTTTTTCTTCACAGCATCCCGCTTCTTCTTGCTTGAGGTAAGTTCATCCGAAGTTATATTGCACTGGAAGTAATTATATATGTCTTAATTTTAGTTATACTATACAAATAAATAAATAAATGTAGTAATTTTGTTCAATTACAGCTGTAGGCTGGCCTAGGCCTATATGTGTCAAGTGTAAAGTAAAATTACCAATAAGTAGTATAAAATGAAAAGTATCTCACCATTGCTTATGACAGCTAATGCAACATGGCAATATATATTTGAAACATATTAATTTTAAATATAAGCATAAGTTGCTAGGATTCATTTATTCTAAATATGTGTTTGTTGGGCCCAAGTATGCACTGCCTGGACTTACAGGTAATCTTGTCTTCTTTTTCTTCTTCTTGTTTTTTCTCAGTAACATGTCTGTCCTTGCTCCTTGATACAGGTGGTAATAACCATGACCCAACTGAACCCAAAGCACCAGCATTCAGCTTTGGGACACGTTATAAAGAGGTCAAGATGAGTTGCTCCCCTGGACCGAAATACAAAATCCCTTCTAACGTGATCGCTGATGGCCAAGGCGGTGCTCCTGCGTTTTCAATCCACAGCCGTCCAAAGGAACTAAAACTGTTCAAGACCCCTGGTCCAGGGTCCAGTAAGCACAGAAAAATGGATTATTTCCAAGCTCAGCTTAATCTAGTACTGCAGCACGTACAAGAAGTTTAGCTGTTATCTGTTTCTTCATATATACCTAAACAGCATGTGCCATGAGTGTATTTTTCAGTTCTGCCGCTTGCAAACACTGGCCCGCCCTAATCACATGACTTAGCAGTAGAGAAAACAATGAATGTCTATGGCTGCATCCCTGTGGTTTTCCTTTGTCCTTTTCCCCTAAAATTACCTGTTTAACTAACACTGCAATTCATTACTTATCCTAAATGACCACCTAGTGGACAACAAATGAAACAGCATGAATAATACTTATAGTAAAACATTTTCTGAATAATATTAATAACCTATAGGCCTATAGATGCGCTGTATATACTATTTAAGTGTGATAGAGTTATTGTAACAATAGGTCTATTTTTGTGTGATAATACACTGTTCCATTTCAAAGAGTAGGGTATAAATAACTATATCTAGCTAAACAACAGGAAACCCTATTTTATTTTCTATACTCCATTTCAACCAATTCTTCCTGTTTCAAAGAGGTTTCAATATCGGGATCAGCAGAAACAGTGACATTTTAACTGAAAAGTAAAAAAATCTGTATTATATTGAATGTACAAAGTGTTGTATCACCCACAACTGAGTCTACTGACTCAAAGAGACAGATGCTAAAAGAGCATAGCCATGGACCAGTTCCATCCTCTATGGTGGACTCTCAAGCAGTTCAGTATGGAGAGCTTGTTATTAGTGGAACAAAAATCAAAGTATCAATGAGGGCGACCGATGTGTAAAGATTGGTGACCACATTGCTTTGATTGAAAACATCCTTCATTCTCTTGTTTTCAGAGAATATGAGTTAATGGAACCTTTTTTTGAGCATCCTCTGAATTCACAGGAGTTGTGTTCATCTATTTGGTAGGAAAAATCTCATCACGGCTCAAAGTCATTGGGATACATGGACATACTGAGAAATATGTGAGGCTACCACATTGCGACAGTTTTGTTGCAGTGCCACTACTGCACACAAAGCATAGCTAGAGCCTACTTCATGAATTGAGCTGATGTTTGTTGCTTTTTTTATTCTTTGTTTGGGCGTTCGGGCTCCTGGCTTTGCTTAGAGCCTGCATTATTATGTGGCATAAGCACTTAAGAAGCCTACTTGCTCATACAGACTGCTCTGTTGTTGATGTTGTTTTGCTGTTCTGATTCTGTTTGGGCTAAACTGAATGTTCCTTATTGGCTTTTTCGTTTGGTGGCCATGTGAAGTTTGTATGTTTTCGTCAGTGAATGTAAGTTTTTCACATAAATATGGAAACCCGTACCTTGCCGGGGTGAGTGGGCTTTCATCTAAACGGGTCAGAACTAAACTTTTCACTCAAATAAATGAGTTTATGCTATTTTATGTTTCAACGATGATATGTGTCTTGCGTGTTGACCTACTGTGTTTTTTTTCCAAATCTATTCTGTTGTAGAACTTCTGGAAACAGAGGAGGTGGAACTGGTTCCCTCTCTATGGGGGACAGATGGTCAGTGTCTCTGTCCTACCTCCCAGAGGGGAATGGCCCTTCAGCAGGCAAATAAACATGGGATGGAGCCAGAGCATGGGTGGGAACAGTGGGAGGTCTGGACTCTCTTTACTACAGGTGGTTTGTCAGCTTAACTAATACATGTAAATGTTAATACATATGAAGTTTTGAAAATATAAATATAAATAAAGCCAGTTGCCTCTAGCTGCCTGTTCTGTGAGTGCTCAAATAATATCATCAGAATCCACCTCAAATGTCTAATTTATTATTTCCTGAATTTCCCCTTGGGGATCAATAAAGTATCTATCTATCTATCTATAACTGAATTGGTGTAGGTTCTGTGCCGTTATTCACAAGTTTCCACTTAATTTTGATCTTTTAAACTTTGATCTTAATTTTTGTTTCTGTCTGACAATAGAAAGAGTGTTCGGCTTGGCCCCCTGGGAGGTTTGGAAGAGGTGGAGTCGGAGGAAGACAGTCCCCCTCCACCCTCCAAGAAACTCGCTCCTGCCCCTTTTATCCCCATTTTATCAAGCTCCTGCTTGAATCCCTCCCCTCAACCCACTTATACCTTCCTGAATCCCCCTACACTCCCTCCTTTCCCCACCACTGCACTCCCTCCTCGCTCCACCAGTGCACAGTGTGAGTGCATTGTTCTGCTTTGTCACTGATTCATATGCTTTATACACATGTCATGTTACATTTTCCTTGTTAACATTGTATATGTCCCCCTGTAGCACCTGGCCACACCTTTAGATGGGTCCCTCAGCAGACAGATTCTGGTGAGGTCAAGTGATTTCTACTCAATTATAGGGCGTCACATCACTAAAGCTGTGCTTTGTTCACTAGTAATGTACTACCAGTTATTTTAAGGAATGCAATAGATTTTATCTAGTAAACTGGGAAATTACATATTCATACGTTTCCAGGACTGCCCCTATAATAAGCTAACGTATTTGCTGATATCCACTTTTTCTGTTCAAGCATCTCCGGCACAATCTGCCATTGGCTCTGTTGAGAAGGATAAGTGAGGAGTGTGTATGTCCGCGATGCATTTCAACACCATGTTATTCTTTTTTTTTGTAGAACTACAGGCCCAAAACAGTGGGGACACACAATGTAAGCACTGAATATGAGTACATTTTCTAATTTTCTTGACATTGCCATTTTGGCTGTACTTGGCTGTTTGTTGCTGTGGTGATTAAGGAGCTGGGCTAACATGTAGTAGCCTGAAGAACTGGATTTAATTCCACTGTATGCCCTTAAACAAGGCACTTAACCCCAAGTTGTACTGGGGACAATGTTGTCCGCTAAAAAAACTGAATAAATAAATGTTATAGGGGTTTGTGTAGTTTGTGTTTCATTTTAACATATAGTCAACTTATTTTATCTGTAGTAGTACTAAAAGAGGTCCTGACAAAGCTGGAGATGGTGCTGGACCAGCAGTCCACCATCCTCCGGCTGCTCCAGCATCAGGAGGGGACAGCTGTTTCTAGTGTGGAAGGCCTACTACTCCAGGATATTAACCAGCTCCTGGTCCTGGAGCAGAGCCTCCAGGACCAGGATCAGAGAGACAAAATGGTGAGCAATTTAATTTATTTTAATTTAAAACAAGGAACGATATGCATTCAAACACAAAATGCACAACAACTGTGGCAGGACAAGAAAATTACTATTTGTTTATCAGAAACCTGATCGAAATGGTTGTTTTTCTTTTAACATCTGTTTTAGATCAGTTACCTGGCTCTAATAGGTGGCGCAGATGTGCATAACATGGCGCATATTAGGACGTGATATCTCAAATGGGCTGGCCAAGGGGCTCGACTGGAGGGGAGTCCATGGGAAGACCTCCTTGGCCAGCCTCCATCTGAGGGAGGTGATTATTGGTCAGTATATCTGGGCTCATACAGAATTTTGATATCAGATGTTGAAATAAGCTTAAAGGAGAATATTGGTGATTTTCCACAGATCTCTTAAATAGAGCTACCAGGCATCTACAGTGTTATGCTCTGGGGGCATGAACATGGAGACTCATGCACATGCCCCCAGAGTGTAGCGCTGTAACTGCCTGGTAGCTCTAACTGTGAACAGTTCACTGCATCAACTTGAGCTAAGTAGATCAATTGTTTATGTTTTTTAAATCTTCATACTGACAGTACTTGTGAGCTCGAGAAAACAGATCTATGTGAAAAATTGTGGGAATTCTCCTTTAACACCACACAATGGCAGTATGTATTTATGCATCCATTCCATATCTATTTCCCATTTCCATTTATACTACAGCTGCTGTACGCCGCAATCCTTTATCAGCTGCTGCATCTGAGGCAGCAGTTGAAAATGTCACGAAGAGGTGGCTGCAGCTGGCAGCAGACCAGAGGAAGCTCCTCGCCAAAGAAAATATGTGATTGTGTCTGTGTGTGTGTGTGTGTGTTCAAAATTTGTAATTAATTTGTAATCAGTTTTTCTTAATAATTTTTATCTTAAATTGTTTCTGTTTTTTCAATGAAATTCAATTTTGTCTTTTGTCTTTATTGATGTTTGACCATTTCTGGGCCAGGACAACTGGTTAGGCTAAATTGCCACTACTGTAGCATACGAGAGAGAGAGAGAGAGATGGCATATGATACCGTTTCGATGTAAAAATTGTATTTTGGTTAATGTGCATAATGTGTTTACTGCACTGAACAATTTAATACTGTTAATTCATGGTTGAAAGGGTTAAAAAGATAAATATTGATGTTACAAGATAAACATTGTTGTTTTGATTACGAGAGCTGTTTAAAAAATATAAATAGTGTTTTGTTAAAATAAAAAAGTGCATTTATGTTAAAATATAAGTTCATGATAGAAAATTGTCATGGTAAAATTACTTATCCTGTACTGTAAAAATTGTGCAGATTGATTTACAATGCCTTGAACGGCGTATACCCTGCATCTGGGTTTAGATGAGGAAGATACAGAGTGAAAATAGAAAGATGATTTGAAGTAATGATGAGAGTAATGATTATTTGTTCTGCACTCTATGTGTAGA
Organism: Planiliza haematocheilus; assembly: GCA_005024645.1. NCBI lineage: Eukaryota > Metazoa > Chordata > Actinopteri > Mugiliformes > Mugilidae > Planiliza > Planiliza haematocheilus. Next base: position 50,726 of record SRSE01000301.1, on the reverse strand, counting down.
CTGTTTTTTTTTTTTTGCTGGATTAGGACTGATTCAGATTCGGTGGCGAGCCGAACAGGACGAGCGAATCATATGGAACGGTGCACGGCCCGGCTAACCGTGGGATCCATTCAGAGGAACTTCAGACATCATCTCACTTCACTCGTGATACAGATAAGAACATGACACAAAATCTACCCGGGTAGTAACAATATGATCAGGACATTGCACACATAAAACACAGGACTAAACTGAACTCTGCCCTCCTGGAAAGGAGGAGGAACATTTTCTTTTGAACCTTCATGAAAGAGCTCTATTTGTTTTATTTTTTTATATTTTTCATTTTCATGCACTGCAAACGTTTAATAATCTGTGGCAATAAACTGTCAGCTGTTAACTTCACCGTAGTGTACCTGACTAACTATTACCAGCTCAACGAACCTAGAGGGAATGTTAGTGTCATAGTGTGTTCTTCCGATCAGGCTAAAGGCGCTACATCAATATTAGTATAGAGGCTATCAATATCAGCCGTGAAAAGGAAAGAATTAGGAGGGATAGAAAGTTGTTTCATTTATTGACAAAATCATAGGCGTCTTTAATGTAGCTCTGGTGTTTCATAGAAAGAGGATTAATATAAAAATCTAAGAATTCTGCTGTATAATATGTTTCACTGTTACAGTCAGAGACAATCGGTCTAACCAGGAGGAACTTCATGGGGTTTGCTCCATTTTTCAGGTTCCTTGTGGATCTTGGGTAGCATGTAGAACCGTCTGGGTCTCGGTTCCTGCAGGCCCAGTAAGTAGGCCCTTTGTTTGGCGTTAATACATTTTTTAATGTATATCCCCACCATGGGGATTGTTTCCAAATAGATAGGTCTGTCCAATGGGGTATAATAGTTTGTGTCCAGGAGCTATCCATTTCCCTCCCAAATGCATTGGTCCCTGTCCATGACGACGACTGCACTGCCTTTATCAGCCGGTTTAATGACGATGAATTTGTTGTTTTGTAGTGATTTTAAGGCCTCATCTTCGGCTTTGGTCAAATTGGGTTTAGGTCTGCTGATTTTAAATTTGGCATCAAAATGTTGTGTATCGTTATGAATAATATTATTGATCTGGGCAATCCTTTGTGCCAGTGGAGGGGACCAAGCAGATTTAGGAGTAAAAGGTGGGGGGTCAGAGTCCAGTGGTTTCCATCCCTCTCAGTAGAGAACTGGCTCCTAGGGAGCTCCGGGATGAAATGGTAATTGGCTCTGATATATTTGTTCAGTGTATGTAGACAGAACTGTTCCTGCTGAGGGAGGCCCCTGGAAAAGTTAATAAGAGGAACCCAAATTTCTGCTTGTGGGAATGTGTTTTTGGCTTCTCTCACGAGCCTCTGTAGATCCTTAATACAGGTCTGAGCCGTCTGGGATTATTCAGACCAAATGACAAAATAACTGTCTCAACTTTATTGTTTTTCTCCATTTAGGCCAGGACCCCCTGCATGTGTCTAAACGCGGCTCCTGGGAAGCTGTCCACCTGCAGATCCGGCACGGTGGAAGGTGGGAGTCTAGCGGCGTTAGGATCAACCATTTTTCCTTTACTGCAAGGCTCCAGTTTTTAATCTTATAGCGGTGGAGTAGAGGTACGTGGTTGGGGGCGGGGTCCCATCTCGGGTGGTTGTTCCTCCTCATGTGGGGTGGGGGTGGGTTGTGTAGGAAATGTGGATTCCAGCACCTCTGGCCTGATGGGGATGATGCTGCGTCGTGGTCTCTGCTCCTTAGGTGCTGTGGCCTGGATCCTGGATGTCGTGGGCGACGTGGGGTGCACCATGTCAGGATCGTCGGACTGTGGAGAGGTAGACCAGTCTCCCCCCTGGTCATACCTGGAGTCCACCCTCGGTGTTGTCTGCGTCTCCGTTGAGCGGACGGTTCTCGCTGGAGGACAGCGTGGAAGAGTCTGCGTCATTTTTTCTATTGTGACGGGAGGATGGTCACTGGAAACATTATGAAGGTGGTGCATAGCTTTAATGAGTCTGTGGATAATCCGCACCCTGTCCGTAAAGTCTGGGTCGGTGGAGACTAGAGTCGGTGGTCTGTCATGGACAGCGGTAGTTGAGCGTAGTCCGTCCCGTGGACCGGTCATCTACTGCCGGTCAGCCGTGGCGGAGCGCCACCACTGCCCCCTGGTGGCCTCTCGTGTACTTGAGCGCTGGTTATATTGTGAGCACTGGATGTGTTGGAAGCGCTGGCCAAATTTCGTGCGCGGATTATTTTGGTATGGTTCGGCAAGTCTGTACTGTTGTCCCCGGGCGCCATTTTGTCTTGAACGGGAGCGGGGGAAAGCCGCTGTGTCCCGCCTTGGCATTTCACGGGGTCACTTGCACATACGAGCACTTATATGTGTCCGTACGGAGGTTGTGGCTGAAGTGGATATTTCGTCTGGTGGGTGACCGTGAGCTCTCATACCTGGCCCGCCTGCGTCGGTTCCCGTACCACACCGTGGTCCAGCCAGCATCTCTCCGATCAGTGGACATCTTGAGGGTCGTTCCGTTTTAGGAAGGAAAAATAAATAAAAAACCGACCCTTCCAAACTGGGGGTCCAAGCGATGTCTTTATTGCTGACAATGTAAGTAAGCAACGTTTCGGTCCTGTATGGACCTTCTTCAGGCAAAGTTCTTTTAATTTTTAAATGGACAAAAAGTACCAAAAGTACAACTTACCTAACCTAAAATACAAAATCTACCTAGATTAATCTAGTGTAACTAAATGTACTCAAATTTAACTTAAATAAACCTTAAATAATCTAGTTTTATTATATATAATATGTGGGAGAAAACAGAATAGTAATGTGACAGTGATGAATAGGAGTGATGTGTGCAGATGCCGTCGATGATTTCCATCGATGAGAGAGCTGTTGATGAGTGCTGTCAATGAGCGCTTTGAAAACCTTTGACCGTGACCAAAGAGAACCTGCAATAAAATTGAATTTCACTCTGTTGGATCGAGTCTGTGTTAGCAACAGGCTAGCAGCATTACAGGCACATCTTAAACAGCTTTACTTTTTGTGGTCTGGCTGTGGAGTAGACTTTTGTTTACATTCTAAGTTTGAATGAAGTCTCTAGGTAAAAGAGAGCAGTGCCAGTAAATATGCCCCACACATTAAAATAAATCACATGGGATTTTATCAACAGAAAACTGTACATTAATTATCAAAAATTAAATTAGACATGTATGAATGTACACACTTTTGTAGTTAACCTAGGACAGCTATTAAACAGAATATTACATTTATGTAGAAACGTGGATAGCATTGTCAAATATGGCTATAAGCATAATTATGTGGAGGAAACGATCCTACTCATTATCAAAACCCCTCTCTCGAGCGCTCTCTCTAATCATCGGACACAAATCAAATTAAACTTCTTCATGTCATTATATTTTGCAGCGTAAATGGCGAGTCAGACTTAGATTTAGAAGATGGTACATGAAATACACAAAGTGAGAACACACAGGTAGTTTAGTCCGTGAATCCACCTGGATAGTGGATAGTATAGTATATTTATTGTATGACATATTCTGACTGTGGGGAATATATCGTAAACGATGACATATCGCACATTCCTACTTCATACCCGAAAACTTGATGTCCAGCTACACCCTTTTTTGGATTACTAATTTAGGCGACTGTTATTAAGCTAGCCCAGTAGAAAAAACATAGCATACGCACTTAGGCACTTTCCCCTTGCAATCAAAGGGGAAGAGCAGAGCTGCAGGGGAGCTTTTATATGACGCGCGAAAAATGCGAGTAGCGTTTGTATGTGTGTTTGAGCAAGAGTGAGAGTGTGCACATACTGCACATCCAGCTAGCCAGTTCCGTTTAGCATACACATTTGAGGTGAAGCTCCTTGTGTATGTCCTCCCACGATCAGTAGCCTGCTGTGAAATGTTTAAGTCCGGACAGTCGGGTCCCAACTCCTTCACCCTTTCCTTCTCCACAGCCGACCGACGAAAAAATGATGAAAAGAATTTTTTTTAAGTGAAATAATTGAATTTTCCTTAAGCATCACTGAGTCTCCGCTATTAACGTCAGCCATCTTGTCTCTTAGAATGAGTTACAGCTATGGCGCGAATGCTTCCTGATGGACGTGATTGATTGATGAATTGTCCAATCATGCAAAGAGTAAAAAAATAGAAAACAATGCCATTGGTCTGGGCGCAGAGAGCTGAGAACTAGAATCAAATTTTCATGCGCTAATGAAAAGCTGTTTCTGCTCGTAAACAGTAAAAATGTTTGCTAGCTCTCATAGACTCCAGTATGGCCGGTGCCCTTGACCTGGAGGAGGGCTTCATATCGAATGGCAAATCACAAGCTTAGCCTAAAGTCAGACGCATTTAATGGTTGCTGGCAGTGTGGCGGGTACCACTACACCATTGCACAAGTGAAAACGGGATGTATTTTTGTGTATTCATTTCGTATTTGTTAGGTTTGATTGATTCATGGCTGATCTTGGTAGATATATAAAACAGTCAATATTTCACAGGAGGGGCGGCGCCCTAGCGCCCTCTATTGACCAGCCGCCACTGATTATTAGATCTATTAGATGTAATTATTTTTTATTGTAGACAATTCTTTATCTGTTGCTACGTTTGTCATATTTTGAAGGTTTCCCAAAGACAGCAGTTTAAAGAGACAATGGGAAGTGGCAGTGAGTACTGCAGTCAAGCCAGCCACTCCAACATTTTCCAGTGCGCTCTTCTTGCCGACTTTATGGGAAATACTTTGAGACAGTTGAGAAAGTGGAAGCTTCCGGTTTTCAAAATAAAACGAGGGTATTCAGTGTATTAAATGTTTATTTTAAAAATATGAAGAACATTAAGATTTGATTACAAAAAAAAAGAGAGTTGTGTCTCATAAAACACGTATGATCCTGATTCTTAAAGAATAGGTCACATGACCTGGAAGCTACTGAGCTATTGAGCTTTAATGCTCATATTTACATTATAAAATGTATTAAAAATTCATGTAAAATATGAGAAGTGTTAAAATGCCATAAAAGAGGTGTGTTTCATACAGCACGTGTAGCTCTACTGTCCTACACTGATTGTGACCAAAAGGTCACATGACCTGGACGCTATTAAGCTATAATGCTTATATTTACATTATAAAATGTATTAAAAATACTAGTGGTAAAATGCCCATATAACAAGTGTAGCTACATGTCCTACATTAACTTTGAGTCAATAGGTCACTTGACCTGGACGTTATTGAGCTGCAATGGTGATATTTATATTATAAAATGTAGTAAAAATTCATCTACAATATAAGAAGTGTTAAAATGCTATAAAAATAGCATTAGAACTACTGTCATACACATTCAGCCAATATCTGGAAGTCGTTTGCTTTAATGCTCATATTCATTCATATATTCATAAAAAATATTAATATAAATTCTGAGGAGTATTCAAAGCTACTGAAAAGAGGCGTGTCTTAATCAGCCTGTGTAGTCATGTGATCTACCACTGATTTGGAGGCACTAGGTCACACGACTTGGGAGCTATTGAGCTAAAATGCTGTATCATAAAAATATTAATATCAATTATGAGGACCATTCAAATGTAAGGAGATGTATGTGACAGAAGTCCGTACAGCAGAAACCATGGATGGAGTTACGTTGAAGGCAGCACACATTACAGTAGCTGTACAGAAGCAGCGTGGCACAGCACTAGTCATGTTGACTGTCTGGCATTGCATGCCCGCAGCAGCAGTTGCCCATATTATTCTGGCCATTGCTAAGCCAGTGCGTAGCCATCTACCTGAAGTTAGGGTGTTGGCAGTGATCATAGTTACCACTTAGAATGGCTGCCGGTGGAAGGCAATGGTTTTTGTATGGGGTCTTTTAGTTCTGAAAAAAACAAAAGTGAAGCAAAACCTTGGTTGCTGAAGGGCAATGTGTGAAGACTATAAATAGATGTATGCGTTTTTTAATTTTCTTTTATTTCTCTTTTTTCACTCGTACTAACTGACATAACCTACTATACAAATATTTCAAATTAAAAATCAAATAGATTTTAGTCAAATACTCAAAGTCAAATAATACAATAAAACTTAAAATACTACTATATATAAATATATTAATAATACTTTCAACATTCTTCAGTTTTTGAATGAGACAATTATTCAGTCACATTTTCGTATGTTGTTTTACCATATCACATACAGTTTGTCCTTGTTTTTTCCTCTCTCTATTTTGTCCTAACTGCAAAGGGCACAGTCCCACTTGCTTGCCCTTGCTTTCTGGAGCTGTTGTTCATCCATGTGAACACACTGCTCATGGTACCATTTGTCACATGTTCCACACTGTATCTGTAAAATAAAATAAGCAAAGACAATCTGTCAGGTATAAAATGTGCTATGGAGAATCATTTCTGGTTATAGGCAAGAAATGTCTTCGCCATAATCACTTTCAATTCAGATTTGTATTAAATGTATATCCTCTGCATTACAGTTCTTATGACCACCAATTATCACAAAGGGAACAGTTAAGTATCAGTCCTCATCTCAAAAGTTTCCATTTTCTTTGCCATTTATGCCAATTATTTTTACGGATGTGTGCGTATCAGGAGGTCCTGACCCTGGGGGCTTCGAGGCAGAGCACATGGCACAGCAGTTGTCCATGTCAAACACTGAAGAAAAAAACTATTTTATTATACACACATGTACTCATTAACTCACAGCAATCACATTATATGTAGCATGGCAACATAATTATGAATAACCATAACCTCAGGCATGGTAAAAGAGATTTCAAGTCAATCACGTCAATACAACTATCGGTATTCAAATTCCTTATTACAGTAGAAAATATAATTCCACACATTTCCTTTTAACTCATTTGTTTCCTGTTTCAGTACCAGTTGACTATATTGATGTTTGCTAAGAAATATTTATGATTTCATTATGGAAATATAAGTTCATCACAGATAGACAGACAGTTTCTCTGATTCAACTGATTCACAAACCTGAACCATTAAGTAATGACAGTGCAAACTCCTCAAGAGCCATCTCCTTCTTTGATGTTCCAAAAGAAAAGGGTGTTAATGCAGGACATGCCTCCATCAACGCCTTTGCCGTCTACAAGAGTATATAGAATAAATTGCGTCATCATTGAAACATTGCTTTAAATCACATTATTTTTTTAAAGTTAAACAAGCACCAAAGGACTTATAACATGTAAATGACAAACTACACAGGCTGTATTAATACTCCTTCACTTCAATAACAGTTACACAAATGAAAATGCAGAACTGTAAGTATGAATTTATTATTTTGGGCATTAATGAGTTGATATAGTTTTCATATTCCACTACAGGTGTTGTTTGTCATAACTGTAATTTATGTTAAGTATAATCTATTTTATGTAATATTATGTATATGATAGTTAACAAAATATAATTTTGGCATAACTGTACTTAAGGCATGTAGTGTCAGTCTACAGAAGATCACCAGTTGCAAATATTCAGCAAAATTCAACTGACTGCTTCTTTAGGACCTTGTGTTATTGTTACGCGCGGCTGCTCCTCCCGTCTCCTCCTGGTGACTCCTCCTCTGGCCTGCGGAGCATTTGAATCTTATTTGTGCTCAGGTATGGGGAGGAGACTATTTAAGCAGGTGACGGAGGCGGCTGTCTCTCTCTCTCTGGCTCGGCTCCCTCACTCACCTGCTGCCACACACTCACCCTCGCTAGCTCACGTCGTGCAGCGCCGGGTGCAGTAGTATTCATGTTTATTTGTGCTTTTTAGCAGGGGGATTATTTCTTTGTTATTTTAGGTTAGATTGTAGGTGACCGGTAGTCCTATTTTCGGTTTTGGTTCATGAGGTTTAGGTTTTTATTTTAAGTTAGTGGGATGAGGTCAGGGTCCTACGGCCCTATGTGGGCTGGCCCCGTATCCGATTCCCTCTTTTGTTCTTTTTGGCCGGCACCTACAGTCCTTCTTGGTTCTTTAAGTTTGTTTTTTCCTGCTTTTTGATTTTGAGTTCTCAATAAACACCCTTTGGCAGACCTTCATCTTCTTGTTTGGCGTCCCTTCTTATATGTTACCCGTCTTGTGAGCTGTGACGACCGTAACATATTTGGGGGCTCGTCCAAAAATACATTTTTGGATCTTTTTTTTTTTTTTTTTGATGATTGAGTCGTGGAGATCGCGATTCTGTGTTTGGCTTTATTGTGAATGCAGTGATTTGTGATTGCGTGCTTTGTGCATTTTGGGTACACAACGTGTGGATAGCTTTGATCATCGCTACAGATGTTTGTTTGTGTGCTACCCCACATGGTTAATTGTGTCTGTTAAGCCAACACTTTGTATGTTGCACTTTGTGTGCGTTGTTTGGAACGCCACCGGGAGGTCTTTTGTGTATGTGTGTGGGCGTGCCATTTGTGTTCTACGGCGTTTTGGCTCTTGGTGCAGATTCCCTTGTGTGGTAGCTGTGATTTGACTGTGATCATATAAACGCCTGAAAAAATAACGAAAATGGATTTCATCTGGGATTTTGAAGCAAAGCCTAGCCTCGATAAATTCAGTTCGTTTACGAAACCGGAACTAAACCTTGTTGCTGATCACTTCAAAATACAATGGGGGAAATAAGTATTGGACACGTCAACTTTTTTCTCATTATATTTATTTCCAAAGATGCCATTCATGTGACATTTCTTCCAGACACTGGTATTAACTCAAATAATCCACACATGAAAAGAAATCACAACATTCAAGTCCATAAATAATGATTATGTGGAATTAAGTGCAATAACACAGGAAAAAAGTATTGAACACACTATCTGAGACTCGTTTAATACTTTGTGGAGAAGCCTTTGTTTGCAATGACTGCTTCCAGACGCTTCTTGTATGTATGAACTAATCGCCCACACTGCTCAGGTGTGATTCTTGCCCATTCCTCCGCACAGATTGTCTTCAAATCTGGAATATTCTTTGGTGCCCTCTGGTGAACCCTTATCTTTAGTTCTTTCCACAAATGTTCAATCGGATTTAAGTCAGGTGATTGACTGGGCCATTCTAACACATTGATTTTCTTTTTTTTAAACCATTCGAGAGTCAACTTTGCCGTGTGCTTCGGATCGTTGTCCTGTTGAAAGGTCCAGCCACGTCTCATCTTCATCATCCTGGTGGATGGCAGCAGGTTCATCTCAAGAATTTGCCGATAGATGTTTCCATTCATTGCTCCTTCAATTATATGAAGTCTGCCAGTACCCCGAGATGAGAAACAACCCCATGCCATGATGTTTCCACCACCAAACTTCACTGTTGGCATAGTGTTATTTGGGTGATGTGCAGTGCCATTTCGCCTCCAAACATGGTGTGTAGTATGACAGCCAAAAAGTTCAATTTTGGTCTCATCTGACCAGACAACATTCTCCCAGTATTCCACAGGCTTATCCAGATGCTGTTTAGCAAACTTTAAACGAGCTTCAACATGCCTTTTTTTGAGGAATGGAGTCTTGCGGGCTGAGCGTCCATAGAGGCCATGGCGGTGGCGTGCATTGCCTATCGTTTTCTCTGTAACACTTGTACCTGCTGCCTCCATGTCTTTCTGGAGCGCTTTCCGGGTGGTCCTTGGCTCTTTGCGAACTCTTCTGACCATCTTTCTGACTCCCTGGTCAGAAATCTTGCGAGGAGCTCCTGTGCGCGGCCTGTTGATGATAAGGTGATGCTTCTTCCACTTGCGGATAATGGCCCCAACGGTGCTTACTGGAATACTCAGATTCTTTGAGATGAGTCTATAACCAGTTCCATTCTGATGCTGAGCAACAATCAGGCTGCGAAGGTCTTGAGAGAGCTCCTTGCTTTTACCCATCATGAGATGTGTCTTGTTTGACACTTGGTGAAAAGACAACCTGTTTATAGGGCCATCAATTAGCACTAACCCAGCTGATGTTGGTTTGCACTTTATAGGAAGTACAAAGACTACTTACTTTCAGGTTTGAGATGGTATGGTGCCTTTCCTTGCCAAACTATACAGCTTTCCCATGGTGTGTTCAATACTTTTTTCCTGTGTTATTGCACTTAATTCCACATAATCATTATTTATGGACTTGAATGTTGTGATTTCTTTTCATGTGTGGATTATTTGAGTTAATACCAGTGTCTGGAAGAAATGTCACATGAATGGCATCTTTGGAAATAAATATAATGAGAAAAAAGTTGACGTGTCCAATACTTATTTCCCCCATTGTATCTGTAACAAAACAAGCAAAGAAACAGGTGATCAAATCTCAGATACTACTGGCTTTAAATGAAAAAGGAATTTTGCCTCGAGAAACCTCTACTACTGCCAGTGTGGTGCAAAATTCGGAAGATGTGCTCCGATTAAAGGAATTAGAGGTGGAGATGCGCCGGTTAGAACTGAAAGAAAAAGAAGTGAATACTGAAAAGGAACTAAAAGAAAAACAAATGCTTTTTGAATTGGAATGTCTAAAAATGGAGGTTGAAAAGGAACTAAAGTTGAGAGAGTTTGAGACTGCCTCTTCTGCATTTGCTTTGCGCTCCGGTGACCGAGGTTTTGACTTGAATAAATGGATTCAGCTAGTTCCGCCGTTTAATGAAAAGGATGTCGACTGGTATTTTGAAATGTTTGAACGAGTAGCGAATACTCTGAAATGGCCCAGAGATGTATGCCCTTTACTTTTGCAGTCGGTGTTAACAGGAAAAGCTCAAGACGCTTATGCATCAATGACACCAGAAGCTTGCCTGGAGTATGACCAAGTCAAGTCATCTGTGCTGCGCGCTTACAAATTGGTGCCTGAGGCTTATCGGCAAAAATTTCGTAAACTTAGGAGAACCGACAGCCAGACCTTTTGTGAATTTGGTCGGGAAAAAGAAGCCCTTTTTGATCGTTGGTGCCAATCCACAAATGTGCATAATTTTGAAGATTTAAGGGATTTAATTTTCTTAGAAGAATTTAAAAACTGTCTGTCTGAAAGAAATTGCACGTACGTTAACAAACAAAAAGTCTGGCAGAGGCTGCTGTTCTTGCAGAAGAATATATTCTGACGCATCGGGAAAATGAGCGTAGCGCTCCTGTACCAAAACCTTTACTATTTCATTAGAAGGCACAGTTTCAGGGTGAGGACAAAAACAAGGAACACGCGAACTTCAAAGGGAAAGTTTGTTTTTACTGCAAAAAGCCTGGTCACGCTATACAGCAATGTTGTGTTTTAAACAAGAAAACCAAGGTACCTAAAACGGTAAACTTACAAAACACCTGTAATATAGTTCATCCTCCGCTATGGTACCTATTGCTAAATCTAAAAAGCAGGAAGTAAAAGCTGCTCATTCACTAAGTGATGTAGTTTTGCTATCAGTCATGAAGATGACTCCTACCTGCTATTGTTCATCTTCTTGTTTTTTCTCTGACACTGTCCGGCTGGCTTCTGAAGTGGGTGAGACAAGAATCTCCATACAGGCTCTTTCCATCTCTTTGACAAACGGTTCATCATTATTTACAAGGTAAACCATGAGGTGTGCTGTTTTTTAATTTCTTCTGGTCATGGAACTCCTTCAAAGTGGACACTATAATGTCTGCACACATTGGCAAAGGAAAGTTGAATATGCCAGAACTTATACATGGAATGGCAACCGATTGAAAATGATGTTCTGTCACTTCATGCAAGATATTCTCGATTGTCCTTTTTAGAGTCTTTTTGGATTTGGACAAGTCCTTTGGAGATGGATTGGGTTTGACTCGTGGGCCAACAGCATGAATTAAATTGTTGCAAGGTAGATTACCAGCACTGGTAACGGCTGTCTCTCCAGGTTTTAATCTGCCATACTTGTGAAAGTGGAGGTCACTCCCTGCAATGATCTGTGGCCCTCCAGCTTTACTTGGAGCCAGTGCAAGCCCACCAGAATGATGCAGGTTCTCATTGGCAGCATTGACAACAGCATCAGCGACAAATGTTGTTAGATCTGCCTTATATACACATATTTTGATGCTTTCAGAGAGTTCCACTGACAACCTCTTGTCTTGTTCTGGGATGTGGTTTTCTGCTGATGAATCCAGAGCTGGGTTTTCTTGCCATGGAGACAGCAGGGGTGCCGGCGGTGCATCTTCCCTCAAAGTGTCACTATCTGTGATGTTAGCTGCTTCTGATTCAAACGGCACACATATTTTGAATCGGGTTAGGTTAGGTTTTAACCCATGTATTTGTTGTTATTACATCAGATTATGTAATAACAAGAAAACACACCTTTGTTGGCGCATGTTCTGGTTGCTGTTCATCTGCATCAGTGATCAGTGATGTTGCCTGATGGGAGGACGTGAGCTGTAATCAACATGAGACAGAGAAATACATAAACATACATCCCCATTATAGCTAATGTACATTACTAACACTTTGTACATTTTTCTGACTATTAAAAACAAGAGTTGTATTATGTGTATATGGAGACAATCACACCAAGACCATTTCACATTGTTGTTACAGGTTATCTAAAAACTACCTGTGATGCTGCACAATCTGATGACATGGAACAAGTTCTGTCTCTGTCCTCTACCTCCGTGTGGATGGATATATTTTTCTTCAAAACCTGAGAATCACAAAAGTAGACCATCGATTTTACACTTTCTGTTGTTGTATAACACGTAGTATGACCAATAATGAGCAGATGGTGATCACAAACAAAATCTTTTTTTTTACCTTTTGGTTTTTATGTTTCTCAAAATCAAAAGGTTTTGTCATTAGTGAGACGTATACGCCTCTTCTCCTGTTTTTTGTTTTCAGCGTTCAGTGTCTATCCTGTGGGTCTTGTTAACAATAAACAGAGATGTATTGTTAGTATTTAAGCAAGGTATTATTTGCAGATCTCTATTTTGGAAGATTTTCTCCACATTTTGTATTTTTACTTGAATGTTTACATAGCATAACATAACACACACCTTCTCAGCTGAGTGGGAGCAGGAGGGTGTATCATCCGTTCTCCAGAACTGCCTGGCCAGTGGAGACGTCTTAGCATCTGATAACACACACAATACAGACTCAGTGGGGTTGATACATCATGTTGCCTGCAGAACCGTCCTGCTGTGGACTCAGCCAACTACAAACACAGGAATTGTTAAAATGCAGAGTCTAAATGAAGTGACTGCACCTTCTGGGCCTTGAAAACCAGAACATAACATCCAGTCCACCCTCCTCAGTTCCACTATCACCCTGTCACATAGGCACGATGCCAGATGGGTGGGGCCCTCACTCTCTGAGGGCGTGCTGGCTGTGAAGCTGCATCTGACGGTGCTGGTGGGTTAACCCTGACCTGGTTAGCTCTTGGCCTGGGCTGCCAGCCTAGAGCCACTGCTGGGGACAGAGGTGATGCAGGTGCTGTGGGGGCTCTGACTCAGCCAACCCCAGCTGCTTAGTCACCCACAGGGGCTCTGACCACAATGACTGCAGCTTATTTTGACGGTGGAGGCGTTTGATTCTGACCCCAGCAGAATGTGAGGGGGTCTGCACTCTGTGCGTGGCGTCAAACCTCTCTTTCATCCGGGCCTGCAATCCTTTCACCTGAGCTCAGGCTTTCTGGAGCCCTGGGTTCTGACGTGCAGGAGCTGATTCGGCTCTCAGGCAGTCTAGTGGTTGTCTTAGTTTATGCCCAATCCAGTAATTTACTGGACATATAGACAAGAACATGTAACTAGTATAGTATCAATCCAACACCAATACATACCTTAACATTGATACTATTAATATTTAGATAAATACGCCCAGCCCTTGAGCCGATGCTTGTCAGAAATAGACACAGTGTGTGGGGAGTAAAAAAATATATTTAGGGTTACTTAATACATTTCTATCACCTTCCCAACACTGGAAACAAACAATTCAACAACAATTTGAGTCAAGTTGGAATATTGTCCTTGGGCTCCCAGACATTTTTCCACTTTGCACCACTGTCAGTCAGACGGAGACAGCAGAAAGCATTACTTTCACATTGTACTATCTGAGACATGTCCCATGCTGACACTGCACTACAAACAATGAGACATGGAGTCTGCAGTATGCATTCCGTCTTATTATCATCCAAATACCCAGGCATAATGAAAGTTCAGTTTAAGCTCATTTTTTGACGATATAACTGGGTAACTAACGAAGTCACTAAGTTAAAAATGTTAATTTTTAATTATGTATATGTATTATGTATAACTACAGATAACATATACATCATCCAGAGCAAAGTTGCCACTGCACCAACACCTCGACACAACCCTTAATAAGACAAAAAGACACAAGGTAAAGGTCAAATAAATGAACAGCAACAAAACACACAATTACAGCACATGGTTCAAAAGAGTCATTTTCATCATCAGTAAGTTCTTATGCTTCTTCAAACAAACCTCTCTGACTCTTTGCCTCAGTATTTTCTTATAAGGGAAAATGATTGAGCCTTGATGAATGGGGCATTCTGAAATGAATGAAAAGATGGTAAATCATTTGTTAATGGACATCTTCTCAATATTGCCATGAGAAAAAAGTTAAAAATAAAGCTAACACATCTAATAATAAAAATGACTGGTAACTGTTATCTGAACAGGATTGACAAAGTAAATTCAAACACAGTTTGGATTCACAGATATTCCTTTTTACTTTTTACTTTTCTTCTGGGAGCTGGACATTGGTGGAGCAAGGGAGGTGGACACTGGGGGAGAACAGGGGGTGGACACTGGTGGAGCAAGGGAGGTGGACACAGGAGGAGAACATGGGGTGGACACAGGAGGAGGACAGGGGGTGGACACTGGGGGAGCAGAGGAGTTGCTTGTAGCAGGATCCTCATGGTCTGTGCTGAAGTCTCCTCCGTCTTGTTGCCACAGCCACTTTTTTGAAGAGCAAACTGTGCTGTGAATATTAGCATAAGCAGCTGCAAACCAAACATGCACATGTCAAAGACTATTAGTCTATTCAAGCTGCACAAAGAAATGACTGATGTGAAATATATAGAAAACAGTATAGACCATCTACAGTATCAATTCATATGATAAGATCATATCATGACAGATAATTAATAGAATACAGAGCTCTCAATTGTTAGTTGTTGTTTGTAAACACACCATTCAAAGTTGGCACCTCTTCAAAAAAGAGGAGAAAAGAGAGAGAGATAGCTCGAGTAGCTGAAGATTTGTTGTTTCATTTTAATCACATTCTTACTCACACACTAATGTGACATGTCTGCAAATCTCCACTAGAGATGCTCAAGAACAAGCAATGTCTTAGATTTAGATGTAGATAATAAACAGTGAACATTTGGCCTTGGCAGAGATCTACAGTCTGGCTGGCTGAGATACACGTGACTGCAGGACCAGAGGAGTTGATATCAATACAACAGAGAGAATGGGTCAATTGTTCAGCTGTCTGCTTGCTTTTTGTGGTTTTAAACAGAAGAGATCGTTGGCAAGTCTGACACTGTCAGAGAACAGGAATCCCACAGTGAGGTCATATTCCTGCCCATTTTAACACCGGTGTTAACACATACTTAATCATTAATCAAAAATGCATCTACAAGACAAGACAGCAGCCATCTTCTGCATCATTTGATAGTGGATTCGTTTAAAATATCACAGTATGGGAGTAGAAGAACAAGACGGAGCAGCCACGGTGCCATTAAATCGACATCTGCAGACAACACATTGAGCACCAACGTTTTTGCTTTTTGCTTTGTGCTTTGACTCCAATTCCTCCAACACTGTCTAGTCTTATGACTTTTCTAGTATTACTAATAAAAGTAAAATGTGAATCTGCTACTCTGTGCTGTGACTCTGTTACTGCTGGTGTGCAGAATAGTTTGATTGTCAGTTTATGAATGAATGTTGTCTCACTAAATATTGGTAAAATAACAGACAGCAATACTACAATGTTACCCTTAACTATTTTTGATTCCTCTATTTTTCATCAAAGTTAATCCCTTCGAAATGATTCAGAGTGATGGAGTGATGTTGCTTACAATTGGAGCACAAAACTTTTTGCTGTGGAAAATATGTCACTACCACTGAAAGAGACAATTTTACCACAGTGAGATAAATCAAGATTAAATATTCAATCAATCTGTGGGGACACAGTTAAAAAATAAATATTAGTTTTACTTTGATATAAACAAATGTATATCATTATTTCTTTTCAAATTCATCCTGAATTCACTATGGATTAGATTTAAATATGACGTCACCATTGGTATACATTACCTTTAAGAAGACTTTCATAGATCTTCTTTATTGTGGCAAGGGCATCCTTAGCGTCCACTGTGTCCATCTGCCAGGGACAGAGGCACTCCACCACAAAGCCGCCTGTGGTTCTCTTGGTAAGGAGGAGGAGTGGGTGTCGCTCTAAAAGCTCCCATTTGTGAAGCTGGAGCAAAGTTGACACAAAATCATTAGACTGAAAACTAGAAACATTTGAAGTCAGACTAATACTTAAAGTGTATGTTTTAGGCTTTGGTAGAAAGCTGCACATTGAGAGTCAGAGTCAAATAACAATTTATGAGTCGCAGTGCAAAAAACAAAACACACACTTAAATGCTATTCAAATTCAATGAGGGACAAAAGAAACATGCTTCTGTGTGTCCATACACGTGGAAGCACTGCTACTAATACAAACTATATCAGAATTAACTGTGGACATGGAACAACCTCACAGTTACATTTCTAAAATGAAAATGTTCTTATGATCTGTATTTTTGGTCATCTACATTGCTTGCTTTGTGGATAAAACTGTATTTATTTTATTCTTCTTTCCCCAGTATCAGTGTATTGATTTTCTCTTTATGCTTACAAAGGCAACTGTGGTCACATATTATAGGGTATCAACCCCCTCACACTCTCCAGCTTCCAAGGTCCAGTAGTTTCCCTCTACTATGGATATATAGGATATGTGGATTTATTTCTGTCACACAGGACACTGAGTCTGTATTGTGTGTGTTATCAGATGCTAAGACGTCTCCACTGGCCAGGCAGTTCTGGAGAACGGATGATAGACCCTCCTGCTCCCACTCAGCTGAGAAGGTGTGTGTTGTTGTTATGTTATGTCTGGTTAGTTTTTATTTCACAACAGCTCATGGCCAGTGTTAATAATAATCTTCCTTGTATCACTGAAACACCCACTGCCAACAAATCTGCTCAGATCCAACATTTAGTGACTAGTATGGCGTCATGTTTCACTGTTTCAGTATCACTCCCACCATCCAAAGACATGCTCATTAGGTTCATTGGTGTGGAGAGGGAGAGTGAGAGCAGCACCAGGTGAGAGTGATTGGCACACCTGCATCCTGTTACACTAATCAGTTACCGTGGTGCCTGTCTTCAAGGTCAAAGCAGGCACGGTGGGGAGCTTGGATAACTATAGACCAATTGCTTTCGTCAGTGTGTTATCCAAAGTCCTAGAAAGAATTTTACTTGATAGATTAAGCTGTTATATTAATACCACAGACAACCAGTTTGGCTTCAAAGCTAAACATGGTACTGATCTATGTATCTATGATCTGAAGGAAATGGTTGAATAGTATAGAAGACAGAATTCTTCAGTTTTAATTTGTTTTATTGTTGCATCAAAGGCTTTTCATCGAGTCATCATCATTTCAAGTTGTTCACAAAGCTCAGTCAAAGAGGTGTGCCAAATAGCATAATTAGGATCCTGGCATACTGGTAAGCCAATCAGAGCAGGTCAAGTGGGGGAATGCAGTCTCTACACCATTTGGCGTGGGTAATGGGGTTCGCCAGGGGGGGTTACTCTCACCTGCCCTTTTTAATATATACATGAATGATCTATCTGACTAACTAAGAGCCAGTAAAACAGGATGCATGGTTGGCAACACCCTGGTAAACCACTCATGTATGCTGATGATTTGGTTATCTTTTCTCCTAGCTCTGCTGGGTTTCAAGAGATGCTGAACATATGTACTGAGTATGGTGTTAAATATAATAGTAAAAAGAGTGTTGTTCTGATCTGCAAAACAAAGGAGATAAGGAGTTTATCTTTCCACCTTTTCACCTGGCAGGACAAGCTTTAACTGTAGGTAATGAAACTAAATATCTAGGACACATCATCACAGATCAAATGTGTGCGGCTAAGTTACTATGGTGATTTATTCTCTACAGCTAGCTTGCTCCAGACCAGGCAAGATTAATCCTGGTGATCCACCTGTATTTCTACCGTCAATCCTGTGAGTTTGTGTGTTTTAAAGCATGTCCTAGTATGTTGCATCATTTTAATTATCCTGTATTAAAACATTACATATATATATATATATATAGTAAATTTCTCATTTCATTTAAATCTGTTGGCTTTAATTGCAATAGTCTTTTTATATTGATTTAAGTGGTAGTATTATTACTCAGGCCAAGTGTTATACTGCTATGCTAATGAAGACTGCTTGTCAAACTGTGTTAAATATGTGTTTTATTGCAGTAATTGACATTACAAAACACAACTGATGAAGTTGCAAAGGTGTTTTCAATGAAATCTGTGGCAATATAGTTTATATAGGTCCAACTTCCATTCACCTGTTCCCTCTTCATAGTGGCTTGCCGCTTTTTTGGAGGATGTAAGGAAACAAACATTCCTGTGTCACGATCACTTGCCTCAGTAAGAGATCCGGTTGTTCACGGACCAGAGGGTCAGTGGTTCGAATCCCGGTAGAAGCGTCTCGATACGGATACGGAAGATACGGAAGAGATTGGGTAGATGTGTAATTGTGATTGTAAGCTGTATAAACATGCAGCACTATATACATTTCTATCCAGATTTTTATTTTAGAAGTGGAATGAGTTGGATGGATTGCTTTACACCAGTGCCCATCATGAAAATCAAACCAATATTATTTAACAATTTTGATTTAATGCACAACTTTTGATACGTGAAGTTTGTTTATCCAATGTTAATGTTTCTATCTTGACGACCTGTTGCTTGTTTAGTGATCTTGAACATTTGTCGTTAGTTATGTACAGCAGCGATGTGCTGCTGTGTGAAGGAATGCGCTCATCCTCTTGTTGATGTGTCTCTATGGTTACTGCCCGCAGAGAGCAGCGCAGCTTGCCACTGTGCATTAGCTTAGAGGAGCTGAACTTTAACGGGTGCTAAGTCTAACCAAAACTTAAATTATATCAGGTGAGCACATGGAGTCGAGCCTGAAATCTGCCCCGCACTCTGTGAAGCAGTGGCAGCTGAGCGGGACGGACTATGAACCGCAGAAAGTCCGCAACCAGCAGTCTGAAACCCGCTTCAGCAGCTGGACTCCTCAACAACAAACAGAGCAACATACAGGTCAGAGGACTTGATTCCTGTTAAATAATCTTAAATTATTAACTGGAGAATTACCGTATATAATATGTGATGAATAAATAGGTTTACACGTTTTAAAAAGCACGTAATGGTTCTACATAGGTAACGAGCCTCAAAATAATACCAATACAAATAAATAAAATCACATAAAAACGTTTATTTCTGGCCTTGCGATGATGATGTCATACATTCTTGTCCCTCGATGATGATGTCATCACGTGTTTTTCCTTTGATCTTGATCATGATCCTTTGATCTTCATGTGTGCCTTTGATCTTACTGGAGGTTTAAATAGGGTGTAACCTGTCCATCTGTACATTCTTTAGTACGTATTAGTGATTCATACTGACTGCAAGCAAGACAGCGATCACACGTGAACGTATTTTCATTCCTCCTGGCTGCAGTGGTGTGAGCGCTTTCACACCATGTGGCTTATTGTAGTGGAAAGCTTGCTTCCTCTTCTCCACAGCATCCTTATGTCTGACGTGCTGCCGCTTTGGCCGTTTTGGTTGCAGGCTTTTAGACAGAGTGGGTAAAGTTGTTCAGATGTTCCTGCCCATTAATAGTTCAGCCGGACTGACACCAGTGCTGCTGTGCTCTGAGGATCTGTAGACCATAAGAGCCAGTAGTGGATCTTTGTGTCTCACTATTCTTTTGGCTGTTTGCACTGCACGTTCAGCATGGCCATGGCCCTGTGGGTCGTGGGGGCTAGAGGTCACATGATGCTTAAAGTCCATCTCACGGGCAAAGTCTCTGAAAGCGTCACTGCTGAACTGTGGCCCGTTGTCACTGACAACCTCTTCCTGTATTCCATAGCGGGCAGAAGCAGCTTTCAGCTTTAAAGTCACCTGTGCACTTGTAGTGGTTGGCATATGGAGCATCTCCAGGTATCTGGAATAGTAGAAAGTTCTCTTCTTCATGTTGACAGAGATCTATGCTGATGTTCCTCCACGGCCTGTCTGGGAGGGCTGTTGACAGGAGAGCTTCTCTGTTCTGTGCTCTCCTATGCTCCACACACAAGGACTTGTTAAGTCCTTGATGAGCATCATGTATTGGCTCTAACATCTCTGATCTCATTCACCCTGGTATCACTATCCTGCTCCCTCTGAGGACCAACCCATCATGCACAGACACTTCATTTCAGCTCTGTGTGTGTTTCATGTCTTCTGGCCACCCATTCTTCATGGACCTGATCACCACTTGGAGTTGCTCATGGGCGGCTGCCTTTAACAGAGCTATGGGGACTCAGCGTACTGTGGCCACTGCATAGGGTTGAGTGTTATCTTGCAGTGTCATTTTCACAGGCTGTGTTTTCAGTGGGCCAAACTCCTGTTCACTGGTCCTGATCTCATACACTGGCTTTATTAGCCCCGTTGCTAAAGATGCTGGCCGGCTGAGCAGCTTGTTCACATTCTCACCTCTAATAACATAGAGCCTGAACGTGGATGTTCTGCCCTTGTATACAGTCTGTGTGATAAACTGGCCCAAACAGTTCAGACCACCTCCTGGACCACTCAGGATTTTCTTTGCTTTGTGTAGGACAGTGACAGCCTTAGCTCCTCATTTACATCATTATTAGATTCAATGGTCTTTTCTCAGAATGGAAACAGATCAACTCACTGTTTGAATCACACCTTAGATCTTGTCCTGACATAGAAACTGAAGGTTTAACAGTATTTCCTCATAACCCTCTTTTGTCTGATCATGTCCTCTGAACATTTGAATTTACAGTAATGGATTACACAGGAACTGAAAAGACATTTCATTCCAGCCAGACTGACAAAGAGCCACAGCTCTGTTGAGCCATCTATTCCTTTAGCCCTCAGTAGTATTGACTTCATCAGCTTCTTTGCTAAGAAAATTGTTGGCATTAGAGTAAACATTCAAGGCATCCTTCCTCCAGCTGTCAAAGATGGAAGTACAGTGACATTAGAAACTTCTGGAAGACCTAATCAACATCTGGAATCCTTCTCTCCAGTAGATCTCTCTGAGCTCTCTTCAACAATTACAGCATCTAAACCATCAACTTGTCTTCTAGATCCAATCCCAACTAATGAACACCTCCATACTGAACCAGATAAACTGATCTTTATTAACAGGATATGTGCCTCAGTCTTGGTACGACTCCTGAGATGTTTTAAGAGCAAGGAGACATAAACACAACAATCAGAAGAAATGATGCCAGAGTTTGTGTGAGGAAGAAAAGAAAAATGCTTTATTAACCAAGCAACACTACTAATACAACAACACAGTGGTGGAGGAGTGTGGGACGGTGTGGTTGTGTCAAATAGTCGTAAAAACATACAACAACACTAGGCCTATACTGAGGCTACAACTGAAACACAACAAAAACCTGACTCTCTGATCTAGAAATGGAGCTGAACACAAAGAAATACAAAGATGGCACCAACCCTAAAACCTAGTGTGTATGTACAAGGAAGTACTATGAGAATGAGAACATGTATAGAGTATTAAATCATTATTATTTATGTGGCACTTTTGATACATAAAAGCAAAACAAAGTGTCTCAGAGGCTGAAAACAACAAGGACAATAACCCAACCCCAACTAGAGAGAGACATGTCCAGGCACTGAGACCTGGAGCAAGCAGAAAGCCACCTTTGGGGGCCGACCACACTGAGAGGGCCTCCAGTCCACGACTACAGGGAGGTCCGTCATAGAGACAGCCCTGACCCGGGAAGACCAGAGGCCCCACACCAAAGTACAGAGCCACCCACAGGACAGCACCATTTCCTCAATGGAGCACATTGGAGCCCATTTGGATCCAGTTGTCAGTGTCTTAACAGTACTCACAGTTCCTGGGATGCAGAGTGCTGTTAGATATAGTTTGGTAAAGCCTCCTTCAGCAGTGTCCCGTCCACTGTGGTGTAGAAACACGTCCTCAGGCTCCGTCCACGTTCAGAAGCATCCAGTAGGTTCTCAGCAGCTTGGTGCAGGAAGTGTTTCCCAACAACAAGTCTCTCATACTGTTAGCATGAGGAGCTAACTAGCATCAGTCCTCAGTGTGGTCACGGTTTAGCATCAATTAAGTAGAATTCCAGACAGAAAAGGCTCCACTGAGCGTCCAGTCTCTCCAACAAACAAATACACTAAGTGGTTCAGGCAGACACGCAACTAAATCACACTAACTTAAATAAATAGAGATTATTGAACTAAGTTTTAGAGGTGACTTTCTGTCTCGCTCCGTCTCTTTCCTCTCAGTCCCACCCACCTGGTTACCAGGTAGGTTAACTTGAACATCACTGATTGGCTAATCAAACAGATTGACACCTGTCCATACCATGAATGCCACAAGAAAATGGTGTGTTCATGAACCATGTTGAACGTAGGACATTCCAGATACTTAATGAACCTTCCCAAATACCAGTAGTCTTCTACGTATTTTGCAGATTCATGCTGCGGGCCAGATTATTCAATTCAGTTTTATTTATATAGCGTCAATAACAATACAAATTGTCTCAAGACGCTTTACAAAACCCGGCCTGAAACCTCCAGAGCAGCCTGAAGGAGACAGTGGCAGGAAAAACTCTTTAACAGGAAGAAACCTTGAACAGAACATATGGAGGAAAGACACATCACAGTGATATAAAGAAATAACAGATGCAGTTCAGACACAGAAAAGAAATGTCCTCTGGAGGGACGGTTTGAAGAAGACTCATTCCAGCTCCAGCATGGATCTGATGGAGACTCTGGTCTGACTGTGAGCTTTACAGTCCACAGCTTCATGTTTTATCTTCAGCTGCTTTTAAATCATCTTTTAGTCTCTAAACTCACCAGAGACAAGAGAAGACATGGAACAAACATCTCCACAACAACAGGAAGGACTGTTGATGCTGGCAGGTTGACATGTGTCTGAATCATTCATGAGGGACTGGACTTGATTTGTTGGAGCTCTGTGAAGAGTTATAGTGCAGCTCTGTTGATGGTCTTAAATGGAGACCATGTGGATGAAGCTCTCCTCTCCACCTCCCAGTAACATGGTCCAGTCAGAGTCTGCTTCAACCTCTGGATCATCAGGACACAGCTCATCCTCTCACAACACACACTGTCCTGTTTACTGCTATGAGTCCTTCCACCTGTAGAGAGGAGGAGAAAGAAGAGAGGAGGTGAAGGAGTGTTTCCAGAGTCTCCCTTCATCATCACATCCAGTAGAAAGAGCAGCAGGGACTTCAGTCCTGTTCAGAGCAGCAGTGGAGCAGCTGTGGAGCTCAGCCAGCTTCCTTTCATCTTCATGTTAACGTGTTGGAGTGAACACACACAGACCTGCAGAGACTTTTAGCATCAAGTCTGTTTCCTCTGCAGATTTGACTAATAAACTGCTGAGAGTCCTGAACGCTTCATTACTGCACCAACACTTTAGTGATGGATTTACTGCTGCTCCATTTAAACAAAGATCAGCTGACTAATAAACATGGAGGCTGTCATTGAAGAGATCTGATCAAACTAATGACACATGTGATGACTCTGCTCATGGTTACTAAATGTAATGCTGCTTCTGTGATGTGCAGGCTTCAGTCAGACTGATCTCAGAGCTGTGATCAGTTGTTCATCACATTTGATGAATGACCACCACTGTCTCTATACATCTTGGAAGGCTGTCAGCTGGAATCCAGCTTTATTTCCTGGACACATCAACACAACAACAACAGTCGTCTTCACATCAACTCAAACACATGATCACAACAAGCTTCTGGCTCATCTGATTGGCTGACTGTTGTCTCTCTCTCTGTCTTTCTGTCCAATCCTGAAGCCTGTCTCCATTCTCCTCTCACAGCTTCACTGAGAAGCTGCAGGTTTACAGGAAACACTGGATCTTTGATACTAACTGTGTTTAGGACAATACTGATGAAAGCAGCATGGACTGACTGGAACCCTCTACTCACCTCAGAGTCTCCAGTTTATAGTCTGGACTCTTCTTAAGATCAATAAGCTGCTTCACATCTGAATACTTCAGGTTGTTGTAACTCAGGTCCAGATGTTTCAGATGGGAGGGGTTGGACTTCAGAGCTGAGACCAGAGAATCACAGCTGATCTCTGACAAACTGCATCTCACCAATCTGAATAAAGAATAAAAGATGAAATGATTGATGATCAATCAGATGTGTTGAGGTTTTAAATGTGTCCTCATCAATGTGTGTGTTGACCAGGAATGAAGCTCAACATTATACAGTTATTTAAATGAGTTTGTATTTGTCTTCATTTTGAGGAACAATAAAGTTTTACATCAAATACATTCAATTCAGTTGGTGATTAAACATATCAGATAGGGCTGGGTGATATATCACATTAATAAATATATGGATCTATGTTTTAATGTGATACAGTATTTAAACTATATCTGGTATATGGATATAGTTCAAATTAGCGCTGTGATCCTTGCTCCATCAAGCTGCTGACCCGGAGCTCTCTGCACTGCTCCCCCCGTCCCTCCTCTTTCATGCACAGAGGAGGAGCAACAACGTCTGCAGAGTGTGTGGAGGAGAAACTGGTTAGTAAAAGAAAAAGCAGTGGCTCAGTAATTTGGAGATGGTTCAGATTCAAAGTATCAGATGAGCAACAAAATGACGTTATATGCAGAGGCTGAGCTAGACTTTTTAGTTGTCTCTCATTTTGACTGACAGGCTCATAAAAATCCCCTCATAATCTATTTTTACCGTCACTTTCATTTTTTAAAATGATAATAATGTAATTCAATAGCATTTCATTTTCATTCAAATGTCATTAACATAGGTGGTGGTGGTGCCTACATGATCAACATGCAATGCAGCCTTATTTTATTACTATATATTTTATTTTATTAAATGTTGGATGTGGTATGTATAATGGTTGAGACTTAAGTCCTCTTCTGTGTGGCCCTATGAGTCTATCATGCCAATAAAAACTAGGTTGTTTTTTTTGGTCTCGGTCTCGAGCTGAACTAGTCTTGGTCTTGACTTGGTCTGTCTTGGTCTTGGTCTTACTCTGTGGTCTTACCAACCTGTTGCCTCTATTTATATTACAAAAAAGAGCCATACGAACAGTTTTCAATGTCAGGTTCAATGATCACACTAATCTACTTTTTCTTAAGGCCTCTGCATTAAAATTTTTTGACTTAGTAAAACTGAAAACTGCACTTATCATGTATAAAGCGAAAAACCATCTTCTTCCAAGTATAATTCAAAAATTATTTCATGACAGGGAAGGTTGTAAAAGGTATGACTTAAGAGGAAAACTTAAACTGCACCAACAAAGTGTCAGTCAATTTAAAAGTAAGTACAGAAAAGTAGTCTTTGAAAAGTATAAAAGGGAAGAGGAGATAAATTGATGTAATGAAATGAAATGATTGAGGGGTTGAGGGGTATAAGGGAGTAACTTTGTGTTTGTCTTGTCTGTGTGCTGGCTGGGGATGGAAACTATAAGCTTTGCTTCTGCCATCCCCTTTTCAAACAGTGTTTGTTTTTGTTTTGTTTTTGTTTTGTTATAGTGTCTGTTTGTTCTGGTAAATGGTGTCCTGTAACTTTCTGTTCTTGTTCTGTAGTAAGAGAGTTGTGGTTTTTGCCTGGTTTGAAATAAATGAAATGAAATGAAAAATTGGTAGTGTCTTGGTCTCGGTTTAGGCGGTCTTGACTACAAGTCTACCACAGGCTCCAGGGTGAAACTAATGATGATTTCATACTGCAATCCATTATTCAGTCAGCTGCCTTCAAGGCTGATTGTAGAAATGATCCTAATAATGACATGCAATATGAAATCATCATTAGCCTAATAACCAGCCTGCAAGGCACCACTCTCTGCAATCATCCTTGAAGGCTGGAGCCTTTTGTATCAACAAACAAACAAGCTAAGCTAACGTTAGCAGTAACTTGCTATTAAACATTTCTAACATATATAAACTAACCAGTTTATTTACAAAATACTCTGTGTATAGTCTTGGTTAGCTATAATTTGTCGTTTTTTTTTTAACAGTTTGCGTTTAACGTAAAGCAGTTCGCTCGGTGGCTCACTCCATAGACATATATACATAGACGCCTCATTGAGCGCTGTGCCGTACGTCAACGTCGCCGCCATATTAGGGGAGGCAAACTGCAGCTATCACCCGGCGAAAGATGCCTCATTCTTGTGCTGCTTGGAAATGTTTCAGTGGAATGACAAGCGAAACCCGATCCCACGGGATTACTTTTCACAAGTAAGACAGAACAACTACTTTTGATTGTATGTGATCATTACAACATCATTTTGAGATCAGAATATGTATACTTTTGTTGATACTACAAGTCCCGCGCATAATACTATGAAGTCCCGCGTTAAAACCAGCCTTCAAACAACCAAGAAGTCAATCGTATTTAACTAAATTACCCCGAACTAACTACTCGGAGTGTTCAAAGTTGATCAGCGAACTTTTCTCATACTATGTAGGTTTCCCAAAGATGAAGGGCTGAGAAAGCGGTGGGAAATTGCTTTGAGAAGGGAAGGGTTTTCTGCTAGCCTGCCATCCAGGCTCTGCAGTGAGTATTTTAGTCTGGAGGACTTTGACAGAACAGAACTTATATTTGCACTGTTGTACTTTTTACTCTTATTTATGTTGTGTGTAATACTCGGATGTTGTGCTAGAATTTTGATGTACACTTGTTCAGTGATAATAAAAGGACTCTGATGTATTTTGTATTACACTCTGAGATCATTACAATATTTTATCCTTTTATTTAGCATGTGGCTAACAGGAATAACTGTGTATATAAAATAAATGAGTAAAGCTGTATTGATATATGTGTTCTTTAATCTGTTTCCTTGCACATACTGCTGTATAAATATAAGTATACATGTTCTTTAATCTGTTTCCTTCTAAAATAAATAAATAAATCAGAGTATGGTTTAGACCAGGCAATCGCAGTATTTTATGCCATTATTATTATTTCATTTTATTTTATTATGATTTGCAGACTTTGTTCATTTTGTTATTTTTTTGTCCCAATGATTGTCAATATTAGTCGTTATAATATAAAAACGATTAATCAAAATCAGTAGCATGTAAATGCTGGTGCTGTTTATTAATACAGATGTCTCATTTCCATGTCAGGTGGTTATTATAGACACAGATTCAGTATTTTGTATCATCACAGTAGCAGCTAAACACTCGTGAAAACGAGATCAAATTATAAAATACATGGAGTGGTTTGATGCCGACCTGTACACTGAACATATCAAGAATAGTTCACGTTTAGAATCATCAGAGACCATTACAGACGTTGTTTTAGGTTCCTAACAGTTTTCTGAATATATACGTCCGTATGTGAATGTGTAAATGAGAGGAATTCATTTATAGCACCTAGTAGCAGACACTTAATAAAGTTCTCTCCATTGACTCGTATTGGTTCGCGGGACAGAGTATCATACATCGATATTCAGCCTAAATATATCAGGATATGACTTTTGGTCCATGTCACCCAGCCCTAATATCAGATCTACAACAGTAACAGACAGTGAACTCACTCCAGTTCCTCCAGTCTACAGTCTGGACTCTCCAGAAAACCACACAGCTGCTTCACTCCTGAATCCTTCAGGTTGTTGTAACTCAGGTTCAGATGTTTCAGATGGGAGGGGTTGGACTTCAGAGCTGAGACCAGAGAATCACAGCTGATCTCTGACAAACTGCAGTTCCACAATCTGAATAAAGAATAAAAGATGAAATGATTGATGATCAATCAGATGTGTTGAGGTTTTAAATGTGTCCTCATCAATGTGTGTGTTGACCAGGAATGAAGCTCAACATTATACAGTTATTTAAATGAGTTTGTATTTGTCTTCATTTTGAGGAACAATAAAGTTTTACATCAAATACATTAAATTCACTTGGTGATTTAAATTTCTGTTAGATTGTTGACTGGTCGTTCATTTCTAAATGGATCTGAATCTGCTACCTGTTTACCTCAGATTGTGTTTACTTAAGCTCAGTTAAATGCACTTTCATAACTGCATTCAGGTTCAAACTAATTCAGGAGTTTCCTAATCTAGTTAGGTGCTCATATATAGGCTACCTGGGCTGGGTAGGTGTATATGAGTACCAAACAAAATGAAACTCCTGAATTTTAATCATATGTTCTAACTGATCAAAAAATAATTGATGAATAAAACGCTATGTGGCATATTGCTGACTGTCTGTCCTGGTATTGTTATCCTGCAGAGTTCATTTGGTTGGATGACTGACGTTATTCATTGTCAGGACTTCTCTGTGCATTTAAAGGAGGCTGTGTGTCTGTGTCGCTGAGTTGCAGCATGTGAGAGGCTCTGCAAACGGCTTTTAATGTTTGGTAACGCATGAGTACTCTGACGCGTTACTTTTATTCATAGGTAACGCTGTAACGTAACAGATTACTTTTAATTGATGGTAACGTAGTAACCTAACTAATTACTTTTCACAGTAACTCTACCTGACGGCAGCCCACTTCTACCGGGCGGACATAAGCCTTCCATCCATTTTGCTCTGCATCTGCTGCTAACTCTGCATACTTAGCTCTTTTTCTCTCGTTAGCCTCCTCAACTCTATCCTCCCACGGGACAGTCAGCTCTATGAAATAAACTACTTTCTCTGGCTCAGACCACAACAGCAGATCTGGCCGTAGTCGAGTGCTAGCTATCTCACCTGGGACAACCAGGTGGCTATTTAAGTCCGCCCTCATCTCCCAGGCTCCTCCTACTCTTAGCTGTCCCGTGTTATGCCTGAAGCCTGCTCCTCTCGCCTTTTCTCCCTCCCGTACAAACTTAATACCTCTATTCTCTCTGTTAATGGGCGTGGAATTTACATTCACCCGTTTTTCCTCTATTGCAGCTGCTAAACATTCCAATACCTGATTGTGACGCCAGGTATAACGTCCTTGGGAGAGACTAACCTTACAACCTGTCAGAATATGACTAAGCGTGCAGACACAAGCACAGTGGACAGGCAGCATCCTCACCTACCCACTGGTTCAGGTTCTGGGGAGTTGGCAGCACATCATAAGTAGCCCCTAACATGAATCTAATCCTGCTAGCCTCCATGCTCCAAAGCTCTCTCCACTTCACCTTCCTTTTCTCCACACTCTCCCAGTTCACCCATTGACCCTGCTTAGCCTGAGACACTGCCTTCGAGCATCTAACCGTTTCCTCTTGCCTCTGTACCTCTTCCACTATCATCTTTCTCCTTTCTACTGCTGATGCCTTGCTCCACAGAGGTTTCCCTGCACACAGTCCTAGGCCTCCACGCCCTTGCTGTTCATGGCCTATGATATCTCTATGCTTAAGAGCTGCCTGTGCTTGCTGCGCTGCCTCTTTTGCCTTCCACTTCCTCCCTGTCTTAATAGTAGGCGCTACGCTCCTAACCACTGGATCCTTTGACTGAGTAAGAGTCATTTCCAGTCTAACTTTAGTGCACTTAAACTCCTCTGTTAGGCAGGTAACTGGGAGCTCCAGTATGACTTTCCCGTACAACGCTGTGTAAAAGGCTCAATATCTTCTCCAGCAGTAACACAAGCATGTAGTCCACCATTGTTGTTGATGTTGTTATGAGACGTTTGGCGAGATATAAGAGGTGGAAGGCTGCTCCAGGGGTGTGGCCATGGAGGCAATGGTGGCGATGACATCATCGTTTTCCAAAATCTCTGGTTTCCCCTGTCCAGACGGATTCACAAGAAGTGTGTTTTCTAATTTATCCACCCTGGGAGCCGGTTTCAAAAAAGTGCGTTTCAGGGCTATGAGTTTACGGGATTCGTCTGGACGATAGAACAAAACAAATAAAAACATCAACAAAAATGAGTTTTCGTGTGGACAGGGTCTAAATCTACATTTCAATAGGTTTGATCAAGCACCCACTCCTCCCTCCTCATGCAGCTGCTCCCTCACTTGCTGACACCTGGCTTATGCACTAGCTCCCATTGCATGGGCGATTACTCGGCCGTGCTGCGGAGTAAAAAAATGCTTGGAAGTTTGTACGAGACACGGGAAGTGTGGCTTTCTTTTCCTGAAAACGCCGTTTGGATACCTTTTACGGTTTGGTCAGGGTCGCAGTTTACGTTTTGGTGAAATTCTGGAAAAATCTGAATAAACTGTGGTTTATAATGGGGCCCTATGGTACCCTCCAACATGCATGACATCAAACTCACACCCATCCAGTCACTTTGTTGCCAGGTTGAGTAGTGTGATATAGTTTGATGTTTTTCCTAAAAAAATGATTTACCACGCACACTTGAAACTGGACGGCAGCATCATCAGCACAGTCAAACTTTCTAGTTTATCTTTTATAGCTACTCTTTATGCTCTTATTTTTTATTCTGCCTTTTCTATAAGCTGTTGTAAACTGTAATTTCCCTATTGTGGGACTATTAAAGGTTTTTTGTTATTCTTATATAACGTACATCGATATTCAGCCTAAATATATCAGGATATGACTTTTGGTCCATGTCACCCAGCCCTAATATCAGATCTACAACAGTAACAGACAGTGAACTCACTCCAGTTTCTCCAGTCTACAGTCTGGACTCTCCAGAAAACCACACAGCTGCTTCACTCCTGAATCCTTCAGGTTGTTGTAACTCAGGTCCAGATGTTTCAGATGGGAGGGGTTGGACTTCAGAGCTGGTCCCAGAGAATCACAGCTGATCTCTGACAAACTGCATTCCCACAATCTGAATAAAGAATAAAAGATGAAATGATTGATGATCAATCAGATGTGTTGAGGTTTTAAATGTGTCCTCATCAATGTGTGTGTTGACCAGGAATGAAGCTCAACATTATACAGTTATTTAAATGAGTTTGTATTTGTCTTCATTTTGAGGAACAATAAAGTTTTACGTCAAATACATTAAATTCACTTGGTGATTCAAATTTCTGTTAGATTGTTGACTGGTCGTTCATTTCTAAATGGATCTGAATCTGCTACCTGTTTACCTCAGATTGTGTTTACTTAAGCTCAATTAAATGCACTTTCATAACTGCATTCAGGTTCAAACTAATTCAGGAGTTTCCTAATCTAGTTAGGTGCTCATATATAGGCTACCTGGGCTGGGTAGGTGTATATGAGTACCAAACAAAATGAAACTCCTGAATTTTGATCATATGTTCTAACTGATCATAAAATAATTGATGAATAAAACGCTATGTGGCATATTGCTGACTGTCTGTCCTGGTATTGTTATCCTGCAGAGTTCATTTGGTTGGATGACTGACGTTATTCATTGTCAGGACTTCTCTGTGCATTTAAAGGAGGCTGTGTGTCTGTGTCACTGAGTTGCAGCATGTGAGAGGCTCTGCAAACGGCTTTTAATGTTTGGTAACGCATGAGTACTCTGATGCGTTACTTTTATTCATAGGTAACACTGTAACGTAACAGATTACTTTTAATTGATGGTAACGTAGTAACCTAACTAATTACTTTTCACAGTAACTCTACCTGACACTGACTGCGTTTACATGGTCTTCAGTATCCCGATTTTGAGGCTTATCCCGGCTTTGAGCATATTCGGGATATGGTGTTTACATGGCACACAGACAGGGGTGGACAGTAACGGAGTAAATTTACTTAAGTACAGAGTCTGAGGATTTGTACTTTACTCAAATACTAGAATTCTTTGATACTTATTACTCTTACTCGAATACATTTCCAAGGCAAAGATTTTTACTTTTACTCGAGTTAATTTCTGAGAAGGCTCATGAATACTCGTTACTTTTAGGTTTGCCTGTTTTGTTTTGTTGTTTTTTCCCCTAAAATGTGATTGGCCACACGCAGTGTCGGTCAAAGAAGGAAACCTATCACAGTGCACCTTCTCAACTGGGATTTACGTCAAAGCGGAAATACGTCATCCCCTACCCAAGCAGCTCAAAACAAGACCGCGGTGGCAATGGAGACTGCTGAAGAAATCTCCGATGAATCCAAGTCTGAACATGATGAGCCGGAGTTTTATGAGGCGGAGGAAGAAAACCCATGGCCTTATCTTAAAGCTGTGTTCGACTTTGTCGGAGTGAAAAAGGACAACGCGGAGCCCGAAAAGAAAAAGTACATTTTCAAATGCTGTGTGGAAGGGGAGAAATTGTTTAATAAGATGTGAAAATGACATCATTGTCGTCTTTGATGATTCCATTCATTTTCTTTCCATTTTTATAGATTTTGGGGAAGGCTTGGTACAGTATAACAGAATGGTTCTACAGGCAAGCACATCAGTGCAGGTGTTTCAAAGAGTTTTCTCTGAAACAAGAGATACAAGGTGGTATATAAAATTGTAAAATGACTAATTCAGTCAGGTCCATTCTCGTCAAAGATTAAAAGAAATAGGAAAATAGGAATTTACTCTTACTCTTACTTTTACTCTAAGTACATTTAAAAGCATTTACTCTTGAATACTTAAAGAGTTCAAAGTTCAAAGTTCAAAGTCAGCTTTATTGTCAATTTCTTCACATATACTTGACATACAAAGGAATCGAAATTACGTTTCACCCCATCCCATGCGTATACATGAACCACGAACAACAGTAAAGTGCAGATTCACAAACAAGTATGACATGACAAGACAAGACAAGACAAGACAAGGCTGAGTGTTCCAGCTGTGTGCATTTAGAGGTAGTTGTTGTTGTAAAGGTGCAGAAATAGTCAATTGGCAGTACATGGAGAGTAGAGTAGAGTAGTGGCCAGTGCAAATACTATGGGTATAAGAGTTTGCAGCATACGTGTGCAATTTCAACAGGTAATAGAAATGGCCAGTGCAAAAATAATATAAATATAATATAAATATAGAAGTTAGCAGCAGTTGTGTGCAATTTGCAAATTCAAGAGTCTCAGTTGTTGTGCAGGTCCAGAGTAACTAGACTCCTCCCCAGCCTGGTGTTCCTTCCGGCTGGGGCTGAGGGTGTGGAGGGGAGGGAGTTCAGCAGTCTCACAGCCTGGTGGATGAAGCTGTTGGTGAGTCTGGTGGTGCGGGAGCAGAGACTCCTGTACCTCTTTCCAGAGGGCAGGAGGCTGAACAGACTGTGTGCAGGGTGACTTGCGTCATTGACGATTGTGATGGCTTTGCGGGTGAGGTGGGTGGTGTACAGGTCTTGGAGGGTGGGGAGTGATACACCGATTATCCTCTCAGCTGTTCTCACGATGCGTTGTAGAGCCTTCCTGTTGTAGTCAGTGCAGCTCCCGCCCCATACTGTGATGCAGCTGGTAAGGATGCTCTCAATGGTTCCTCTGTAGAACGTTGTCATGATGGGTGGTGGGGCGCATGCCCGCTTCAGTTTGCGTAGGAAGTAGAGACGCTGCTGTGCTTTCTTGGCCAGTGATGCAGTGTTGGTGGTCCAGGAGAGGTCATCGCTGATGTGCACCCCCAGGAACTTGGTGCTGCTCACCCTCTCCACTGCAGTACCGTCGATGTTCAGTGGGGGCTGTTGGGTGTGGCCTCTCTGGAAGCTGACAACAATCTCCTTGGTCTTGCTGATGTTTAGCACGAGGTTGTTTTCTTTGCACCATCCGGTCAGAAGCTCCACCTCTTTCCTGTAGTGAGTCTCGTTGCCGTTGGTGATGAGGCCCACCAGCGTTGTGTCGTCTGCAAACTTCACGAGGTGGTTGGAGCTGTAGGTTGTTTTGCAGTCATGTGTCAGCAGGGTGAAGAGGAGGGGACTGAGCACACAGCCTTGTGGGGCCCCTGTACTCAGGGTGATGCTGCTAGAGATGTTGTTGCCAACACGCACCGCTTGAGGCCTCTGGCTGAGGAAATCCAGCAGCCAGTTGCAGAGGGAGGTGCTGAGGCCCAGATTGTCCAGTTTACAGATGAGTTGTTGTGGTATTATGGTGTTGAATGCCGAGCTGAAGTCAATGAACAGCATTCTCACATATGAGTCTTTCTTGTCCAGGTGGGTGAGCGCTGGGTGGAGGGCAGAGCAAATTGCGTCGTCTGTGGATCGTTTTGCTCTGTATGCAAACTGGTACGGGTCCAGGCTGGGGGGCAAGGTGGATTTGATGTGTGACAAGACCAGTCGTTCAAAGCACTTCATGATGATGGGTGTCAGTGCCACAGGACGGTAGTCATTGAAGCAGGATGGGGATGATTTCTTCGGGACAGGTATAATGGTGGCAGCTTTGAAGCCTGATGGCACAATGGCTTGCCTCAGGGAGGTGTTAAAGATGTCTGCGAAGACATCTTTCAGCTCCTCTGCACAGTCTTTCAGTACTCTGCCAGGGATGTTGTCTGGACCTGTTGCTTTTCGGGTGTTGATGGTGGAGAGTGTCCTCTTCACACTGGCAGCAGACAGGCACAGAGGCTGGTCGTGCGGAGGTGGTGGTGTCTTCTGCGGACGGGTGGTGTTTTGTTCCTCAAAGCGTGCGAAGAATCTGTTCAGGTTGTTGAGCAGAGTGGTGTCGCTCTCGCAGCTTCGTGGTGCAGGTTTGTAATCCGTGATGGCCTGGATGCCCTGCCATAGGCTCTGTGCATTCTTGCTGTCCTTGAAGTGGGAGGTTGTCTTGGTTGTGTAGTCTCGTTTCGCTTTCCTGATGCCGCGGGACAGGTTGGCTCTCGCTGTTCTGAGGGCTGATTCATCCCCAGCTCTGAAGGCCTTGTCTCTGATCTTCAGCAGCCTGTGGACGTCTCCTGTTAGCCATGGCTTCCGGTTAGCTCGAGTGGTGATGCTCCTGATGTGGGTCACGTCGTCGATGCACTTGCTGATGTAGGAGGTCACAGTGTCTGTGTACTCTTCAACATCTATGAGGTTGTTGTAGGTGGCTGCTTCCTTAAACATTTCCCAGTCAGTTGTCTCAAAACAGTCTTGCAGAGCAGAAGTTGCCTCCTCTGGCCACACTCTTACTTCTTTCAGAACAGGTTTGGTGACATTTAGTACATTTAAAAGCAAGTACTTTCTTACTCTTACTCAAGTAATGTATTGACTGGGCTACTCTTACTTGCAGCGGAGTAAGTTTTGACCAAGAGTATTTGTACTCTTACTCAAGTGCTGGGATCCAGTACTCTGTCCATCTCTGCTCACAGATAAACCCGGTTATTCATATCCCCGTATACATGATAAATAACAGTATCCTGTTTTCTGATCGCTGCATCCTATCTGCTCATGCGTGTTTTACGTCTTTTTGAACGTTTTCCAACGGGACCTAACTTGTTCAGCGGAGCGAGGAGGAAAACCAGCGTCACGTAGCTTTTCCGCAACAGATTTGAATACATCAGCATTTCTGTGTTTTCTGCATCGAAACACGTCGTTATGTTTAGTTCTTTCATAACTTTAAGGGAAAATTCAGTCTCTCCGTCGCTCCAAAAGTGAGAAGTTCTCGTTGCCGCCATGTTGTTTGTATTTCTAGTGCGTCGCTTGGCGTCACTCGCGCATGCGCAGACAGTGGGCAGACGTCAGAAATCGGGATAAGGGCTGTGTCCGAAATCACTCACTCATTCCCTACTCCCTACATAGGAGAAATAAATGTAGTGCACTATATAGTGAGCTCAACGGAAAAAAAATTCGAACACTTTCGGACACTTCTCTTGGCGCCAGTAATTACGTCATCGCTGTCGCTTAATTAAAACGTACCACATTAACGTCGTCTCACATAATATTTGTCCATTTACTACTGCATTTTTATTAAATTAGAGTCTTTTGTTTTGAAATATTTAATAAAATAAACTATAGAATACTAACATTTGTACACAGTCTCCCGTCCATCTGCTGTATTTAATTTACTTTCCGCGCCAAGAGAACCTCTGGCAATGCATGATGGGATATCTTGCTCCGGTTAGTGACCATCGGATGGTCACTACATTTCGCGGTGAATTGTGGGATACATGCCGTTCACTATATAGTGGACACTAAACATTCGGACACCACTACAAAATGGAGTGGTCACTATATAGTGGTTAGGGAGTGGTTTCAGACACAGTCAAGGTGTTTACATGCTCCAGTATCCCGGCTTCTATCGTTCTCCAGGTAGCAAAGCCGGGTTTCTTGAAAT
This sequence comes from Planiliza haematocheilus, assembly GCA_005024645.1. Lineage (NCBI taxonomy): Eukaryota > Metazoa > Chordata > Actinopteri > Mugiliformes > Mugilidae > Planiliza > Planiliza haematocheilus. Next base: position 14,491 of record SRSE01000301.1, on the reverse strand, counting down.
CGGGATGTGAGCATATCCCGATTTCTAAATTCGGGATATGGTGTTTACATGGACGAACACAAAGCCGGGATACTTCAATATCCCGATCAAAATCAGGATACTAAAGAACATGTAAACGTGGTCACTGTCACCCAGCCCTAATATCAGATCTACAACAGTAACAGACAGTGAACTCACCTCAGTTCCTCCAGTCTACAGTCTGGACTCTCCAGAAAACCACACAGCTGCTTCACTCCTGAATCCTTCAGGTTGTTTTCACTCAGGTCCAGATGTTTCAGATGGGAGGGGTTGGACTTCAGAGCTGAGACCAGAGAATCACAGCTGATCTCTGACAAACTGCATCTGATCAATCTGAATAAAGAATAAAAGATGAAATGATTGATGATCAATCAGATGTGTTGAGGTTTTAAATGTGTCCTCATCAATGTGTGTGTTGACCAGGAATGAAGCTCAACATTATACAGTTATTTAAATGAGTTTGTATTTGTCTTCATTTTGAGGAACAATAAAGTTTTACATCAAATACATTAAATTCAGTTGGTGATTAAACATATCAGATAGGGCTGGGTGATATATCACATTAATAAATATATGGATCTATGTTTTAATGTGATACGGTATTTAAACTATATCTGGTTTATGGATATAGTTCAAATTAGCGCTGTGATCCTTGCTCCATCAAGCTGCTAACCCGGAGCTCTCTGCACTGCTCCCCCCGTCCCTCCTCCTTGTCTTGGTCTCGGTTTAGGTGGTCTTGACTACAAGTCTACCACAGGCTCCAGGGTGAAACTAATGATGATTTCATATTGCAAGCCATTATTCAGTCAGCTGCCTTCAAGGCTGACAAAAATATCTTTCAGAAACCTCAAATCCATCTCCCCTTCAGCCCTTTCTGCCTCTTTCCAGTAAAATATCTGCTCCCCCTCCGTTAACTGACAATCCCTCTGACGTCACCAAATTCTACAACCAAACACTCTCCTCCTGTCTCAATCAGCTAGCCCCCATCAAAACTAGAACTGTCTCCTTCACCCACTCTGCCCCCTGGTACACTCCTGAACTACACAAAATGAAATCACAAAAACGACAGCTTGAAAGACTTCACAAGAAAACCGCTTTAACTGTCCACCTACAAGCCTATACAGATTACCTTCAGCAGTACAAGGATGCTCTCAGTACTGCCCGCTCCACCTACTACTCTCACCTCATTCACTCTGGCTCCACCAACCCCAAAGCTCTGTTTTCTACAGTAAATAAACTCCTCAAGCCCAGCGACAATACCTCCAACTCATTCACCTCTGACAAATGCAACTCCTTTCTCTCATTCTTCCAAACACAAATCCACACCATTTACAACAACTTGTCCTCCTCTCCTGCCCCACGGCCTGCACTCCCACTCCCTCACCTGCTCCTCCCCTCCTCACCTCTCAGCCTCTGTCTCAGTTCTCCCCTGTGTCACCAGGGGACCTGCCCAGAATCATGATAGGCATGAAAACCTCTACATGTGTCCTGGATCCCATCCCATCTCACCTCATTAAGGACTCTTTACCAGCCATCTCCACACTCATCACAGAAATCATCAGCTCCTCCTTCAGGTCTGGCTCAGTCCCCCCTTCACTCAAACTGGCTGCTATCACCCCCATCCTCAAAAAACCTGGACTCAACTCTGACATCTTGTTGAACTTCCGGCCCATCTCCAATCTCCCCTTTCTGTCCACAATACTGGAGCGTATTGTCGCCACACAACTCAAAGCCCACCTCTGCTCAAATGACCTGTTTGAACCGTTTTAATCCGGTTTCCGTTCCCAACACAGCACAGAAACAGCCCTCCTGAAAGTCACCAATGACATCCTCCTCTCTGCAGACTTCATCACTTCCACAATTGACTCCTGCAGCAGCATCCTCTACGGCACACCATCCAAAACTTTAAATAAGCTTCAGTACATCCAAGATTCTGCTGCACGTCTGCTCACCCTCAACTGCTCCCGTGATCACATCACTCCTGTCCTCCAGAAACTCCACTGGCTCCCAGTTCCACAGCGTATTCACTTCAAAGCCCTCCATAACCAGGCCCCTTCGTTCATTAAAAACGTGTTTTTAATGTTATATTTCACATTGTTTTGTTCTTTTTATGTAAAGTGTCTTTGAGTACCTTGAAAAGCGCTTTTAAATAAAATGTATTATTATTATTATTATTATTATTAATGGGTCTGGGTGTTTCCACTGGTCACGTGGGACCGTGAGCAGAGCGTTGCTCTCATTGGCCAGCCCTCAACGTGTGTTCCTTCCTACACTGTCATTGGTTAAACCTACTTAAGCCCACGAAAAGAACCGGTTTGAGCTGGAGAGGAGCAGGAGCTGAGAGATGAGAAGAGGAATGGAGGGAAATAAAAAAGAGGTATGTTCCCAGTTTAATATTATTTATTATTTATTTTCCTGTAGATTCTGGATACCTAAAGAAAATAAACTGAAACGGCCTCATTTCCAAATCTGCGGTGCAGGTCTTCTGTAATAATTTGATCAGTTTAAAGTGTCAGAAATGTTAGTACCGTTGCTAATCCTCATCATCCAATATCCCAGTGTGTTACAAAATGAAACTAGAAAATTCCTGCAGAAATTAGCCAATGATGCTGCTGCCAACAGTGACCGCACCACAGTGAAGTTAGTTTAGAGTTGGATATTCCACAGACATTGGGTAAATCTCTTTGTCGCTGTGGGTACGGTGCGACTCCGAGCAAGCCACTCCAACATTTCAAGTGTACTCTTACTGCAGACTACACAGTAAACACACGGAGATACTGTACCCTAGCAAAAGAGGTTCACCCAGAGCCAAGGTCTGTCGGATCTTCAAACTAACTTCACTGCGGTGGTTTCAGAGACGACATGGTCAAGGTCAGAAGACACCATCCGGGGAATGATGATAACAGGTAACTCTGGACTCAACGGGGAATAGCACTGGCCTATCAGAACTAAATATTGGTGAAATGAAGGAGTTTCACGGCAGATAATGTTATTTAGAGGCTGCGTCTCGGTGCCTGGGCGCCCGCTACACGCTGATCTAAAGATCTTCTGAACAAGTGCAAATGAAAGTGATGTTGGTGAGTAAACCATGATATTTTATGCTAGAAATAAGGTCCAGGTTGTAAAAAAACAGTAGTTCCCCTTTAATGTAAATGTTCATTGTCTTATCAATTGTGTTGTTAAAAATGTTTTTCTGTGTCATTGCAGCTGCAGAGAAAACATGGAACAACAAGCAACAGAGCATGAGATTTCTCATGCCTTGGTTGAGCACCTCACACAGTCCTTCTCAGTGTCTCTCTCTCAGCCAGGCCTACTGCATCCTCGTCATCCTGCTCCTTTGGTTTGTTGAACCCTCCAACATGCATGACATCAAACTCACACCCATCCAGTCACTTTGTTGCCGGGTTGATGATGTTTTTCCTTCAAAAATGATTTACCACGCACACTTGAAACTCGACGGCAGCATCATCAGCACAGTCAAACTTTCTGCAGGAATTTTCTAGTTTATCTTTTATAGCTACTCTTTATGCTCTTATTTTTTATTCTGCCTTCTCTCTAAGCTGTTGTAAACTGTAATTTCCCTATTGTGGGACTAATAAAGTTGTTTTGTTATTCTTATATAACGTACATCGATATTCAGCCTAAATATATCAGGATATGACTTTTGGTCCATGTCACCCAGCCCTAATATCAGATCTACAACAGTAACAGACAGTGAACTCACCTCAGAGTCTCCAGTCTACAGTCTGGACTCTCCAGAAAACCACACAGCTGCTTCACTCCTGAATCCTTCAGGTTGTTTCCTCTCAGGTTCAGATGTTTCAGATGGGAGGGGTTGGACTTCAGAGCTGGTCCCAGAGAATCACAGCTGATCTCTGACAAACTGCAGCAATACAATCTGAATAAAGAATAAAAGATGAAATGATTGATGATCAATCAGATGTGTTGAGGTTTTAAATGTGTCCTCATCAATGTGTGTGTTGACCAGGAATGAATATGGAGTGAAATTAGTCTCAAAATGGTCACAAATGCATGTTCCATGATCCACACGTGAAACATGACATTCACTAATGCGTACCTAGCTATCTGAACGTGTGTGATTGTTTTGCAAATTCACAAATCAGATGGTTCAACTTCACAAAGCTCATTCTTTTCGTTTTCTAAAGACTTCCTGGCTTACGAGTGTCTAAGCCTACGCATACGGATCAGCAGATACGGACAGATCAGGTATATAAATGTAACGACTATCAATGCTAACGCTAATTATGTTATGTCACAGTTAATGTAGAGCTACTATGTAGGTCTGTAAGAACATGTTAAGTACATCCCTTTGTCTAGGGTTTTGGCTCTGACCAAACTTTCTCTTCCGTTGTGTCCATTTTTGTTTCTCTTCAGAGGAAAATAAATAAAAATAGTATCAGCAAAATATTTACAGAATTAATATATGAACAAATGTACAAAAACTAGAGATGGAAGAATATATATTATATACATAGGAATGATAATAAGGTGATTATACAATATATATGGTTCTTTGGAACAAAAGGATTCATATTGATTCATCAGTTGTTGTTACATTTACCCATGAATGGAATCAGCAGCATTAGATACCGCCATCTATCCAAAACATTATCACAGAGTTTAGAACAAAGTATTAGTTTGCATTATTTACATTTATATTTGATTTATAAACTCACTTCAGACCAACTAGTCAGGGGTCCTGGTACTGTCTGTGGTTACACACTAACCGCTTTTAGCCTGTACCAAAGACTTATTGGACCAAAGATGTTTAAATGTTTAAAATAATTGTAAATTAAAAAGTAAATCAATCTGAATAAAGAATAAAAGATGAAATGATTGATGATCAATCAGATGTGTTGAGGTCTGAAATGTGTCCTGATCAATGAGCTGTTCTCTAAAATGACTAGAGTGACTTTTTCCTTGTGTTATTGTGGATCTTCATCATGTCAGCCTTCTACAGACATCATCCAAACGTCAGCACAACATTCAGACAACTATTCATGTCAACACAGATCAATAAGATGCTGCTGACCTCATTACAGGATCAATATCTCCTCCTCACACATGTTGGACTACAAACTGTTGATTAGTTCTTTGATTCCAGGACCTTCTTCTTCCTGGATTTGGTGTCTCAGGAGGTTTGTGTCATTCAAATGTTAAAGGACAAGTTGACATGTTCAAGTGTGTCTTCCAACAAGTCACATGTCATGTCAACTATTTTCTATGTCACTTTTATAACGTATGTAACTCTAACAATATAGGTTACTTTAATAAATGACCACAGCTCTACTTTAAATGCAATAATCCTCCTCCTCAGGTATTTATTTACAAAATGAAATAAAATGTAAAGGTTTTGATTGTCCAGTAAAAATAAAATGAGAGGTCAGTGTCAGAAACTGGTAGTGGTGCAACGGATCATCATTGATCCGTGATCCGTTCGGATCGATGTCATCAGTTCAGGACACACGCGGATTGATTCCAGGGGGGAACAAAAACAGTTGTGCTCCGTCCGCATACAGCTTGCAGCCAGTGGAGAAAGTAGGAGGAGAGCAGACATGGCGAGCGTAGGAAAGGAGGAGCTTGAACGCCCCGCGACACTTAAATCCCCTGTATGGGAGCATTTTGGCTTCCCTGTCAACTATGATGACGAAGGAAAGAGGTCAGTGGACAAAACTGCTACTGTGTGTAGGCATTGTGGCACAAGAAAGCCATATGACAGTGGAAACACATCGAGCATGTTCACTCATTTGAAGCGACATCACCCGGGTGTTTCACTGGTGGAAAACGAAAGCTGGCCAACAACCGCTCATCACCTCAGCATTTAAGCATCCTCTCCCTGCGCAATCCGACCGGGCTAAAGCTATCACAAACGCTATCGGCGTGTTTATAGCTACAGACATGAGGCCATATTCAGTTGTGCAAAACGAGGGCTTTAAAAACATGCAGAAAGTGCTTGAGCCGCGTTACGACATCCCATCGCACACACACTTCAGTGAGAAGGTAGTGCCAGATCTCTACGAGCGGGAGAAGAAAAAAGTTGTGGATGAACTATCCCGAGCGTCGGCTGTTGCGCTCACAACAGACGGGTGGACGTCCAGGGGAACGGAGAGCTACGTGACGATAACGGCTCACTTCATCACTGAAGGCTGGGAGATGAGAAGTCTAGTGCTGCAGACACGCCCCCTCTACGAGAGTCACACAGGCACTCATCTTGTTCAGGTACTGACACAAGCAGTTGAAGAATGGAAGTTAAGGAGGCCCAGTACTAATATTCCAGTAACAACTAATAATGCAAAAAATCAGATAAATGCAGTGAATATGGCAGGACTGGGCCCACAGATAGGGATCTTCAGTACCATCAGAGAGAGTGTTCTCAACAGCAGGGGACATAGTGACAGCTAAGAGGTCCACACTCTCTCCCGACAATGTTGACATCCTGTCAACACCAGGAAAGCAGCTGGACCAGACGGGACTAGTGGGCGTGTCCTCAAAACCTGCGCTGATCAGCTGGCTCCTCTGTTCACAGTGATATTCAACCTCTCACTCAGACAGTGTGTGATCCCAACCTGCTTCAAGAAGTCCACAATAGTCCCTGTCCCAAAGAAACCACACCCCAGCAGCTCCAATGACTTCAGGCCCATAGCCCTCACATCTGTGCTGATGAAATGTTTGGAGAGACTCATCAAGACATTCATCACCTCCACACTGTCCACCACCCTGGATCCACTACAGTTTGCATACCGGCCGGACAGATCCACAGATGACGCCATAAACCTCCTCCTCTACAAGACCCTCTCCCACGTGGACACTGGTAAGAGAAACTATGTGAGAGTGCTGTTTGTTGACTTCAGCTCAGCATTCAATACCATAGTTCCCTCCAGACTGGCTGCTAAGCTGCATGGCCTGGGCCTGGACTCCTCGTTGCAGGTTAAAGGCCAAGAAGATCCTGAAACAGTCCAGTCACCCCGGACACTCTCTCTTCTCTCTACTGCCATCAGGCCGGCGTTTCTGATGCCTGAGGACAAAGACTGAGAGGCTGAAGAAGAGTTTCTATCCACACGCCATCCGCCTGCTCAACTCTGAGCCTTAACTGGACTCAATATCACTGCACTTTATTCATGGAGCTGATAAACACTGTAAATTGATGGACATATACAACTACACCCCCTTTTACACCCAGTTTACAAGCCTCCAGTCACTAGGTGGCAGCAGAGCTCAAACTGATCAACAGCTGTGTTGCCAGATCTCACGAGACAAATAATCAGGTTATCAACTAATTTCTGCTCAGAATTATATTTCTTATACTCAAATGCAACCTATAATAACTGTATTATGAGATATATAAAAAACCTCAAGTCTCCATTAATGTGAGTCTTTTACAGTATTAAATGAACCATGTTGCATAAATCATTATCTCTTATCTCTATCATAGTGTTCATCATCTCATCATATCGTGTTTCAACCATCTCAAAAAATGAACTTAACACAGTGTTTACATTAGTAAATATATCATAAACCTTAGCGGACAATTTACACTCATCAACCTTGAACATGGCGTCTAAAAAAATGGCGCAGTGCAAATTACGGTCGTCATGTGAACAATTACATTTACAACTCAACTCAGCATATTACCCATTGAAACATGTTTGCAACATTTATTTTTAACAACGTTCAATATTAACATCCACAATGACTGAAAATGTGCTTATCGACTAGCATATTAGCACATAGCATACAACCAGACAACTCACCGGAGTCCTCAGTAAAGAAAACAGTCACAGCAATTTCTCCGGTCGCAGTCGTCCTGGAACTCTCATAAACACTCAAAAAACAACTTGCAACTCGTGTCCATGAAAATAAAACAATATTCCTCCCATAAACGTTCATAGTCTCGCTCCTAAAACATCGCTGTGGCATCGGTGTCGGGCTTGACTAGCATCTAGCTCCCAGCATGCAAAGCGCACCTTCACTGAATTTCCCGTATCGACTATACATGAAGCACCACCTTGTGGCTACTCAAAGCAACTACAGTCTCGACACAGCTCTCTTAAGGAACTCACACTTAATGAAATTAGTGGCTCCAGCCAACAATAAAATACATGCAATAAACCCAACTGTAATTTTCAAGGGGTTACATCTGCTTGACAACTTATTATGGATCTGGGAACAAGCCCAAATCAGCAACTACACTTTAGAAACGAGCCCCAAAAAACGTGACCCGTGACGACCAATATTTGTAAGAGACTTTACAGGAAAACAAGCCCAAAGTCACTTATAATAAGCTGACTTGGCAACGCTGTCAACAGGCTGCCTGTTCAACCCAGTAGAAGAAGAAGACAGGAACACAGGTGTAGAGCTGATGGAGGGTATCAGAGGGTATTTATCTTTACAACTGTGTTCATGTGCATAGATCACCTTTTTACTAAATATGAAGCCACTGGTCTAATTCTAGGCTCAGTTTGTCAGTCCCCTGTCAATTTCCATGGATTGATAACAGGCACCTTCAGCATCAGCATCAGGTCAACAGGTATCACCAACAGGCCGCTCATTTTATGAGCACATCATTGACTTTCCTTCTCTAGTCCCATGCTCTAGTCATGTCCCATCATGTCACGTCTTTTACGTCTTGTCATCCGTGGAGGTTAAAAAAGGAACCAGCCTGTTTTTACAATGTAAGGAGTAGAAAGTACACATATTTGTGTACAAATGTAGTAAAAGTAAAAAGTCGTCAGAAAAAGAAATACTCAAGTAAAGTAGAGATACCTGAAAAATCTACTTAAGTACAGTAACAAAGTATTTGTACTTGGTTACTTCCCACCTCTGGTGATCACGTTATCACTTCCTGTTCAACCACAGGAACAAGCTGTTCCAGCTGATGAATGAATGAATGAACACTTCTACTTTACCAGTTATGGGCTCATTGTATTGATGGAGACACAACAGCAAATAAAAAGGCACTCTCTCCAGAGGGGCAGCTCAGCTACTAAGGGCAAACGGGCTGTTTCCAGAGCAACAATAGCCCGTACCTGTGCACGTCTGATGACTGAGGAGATACCTGCTGATGTTCAGGAACATGATGCTCCTTCATTTAAACTCTTTGAGCTCCTTTTCTATCTGACAGTCCTGACAAGAGAACTCATCTAAACTGGATCTCCATTCTTCAGAAGCCTGAGAAGAAAATAAATGAAAACTCACCTCAGAGTCTCCAGTTTACAGTTTGGACTCTCCAGTCCAGCAGACAGATGCTTCACTCCTGAATCCCGCAGAAGGTAGTTTCCACTCAGGTCCAGATGTTTCAGATGGGAGGGGTTGGACTTCAGAGCTGAGGCCACGACTTCACAGTGACTCTCTGAGAGTCCACAGCTATAAAGTCTGTCATGAGACAAATAAATAAAATCTGTTATAATGGAAGAAGACATTTCTATGAACATGATGGGTTTGATGAGTGGACAGTTGGACACATCCTGTTGGACATTTTGTCTCCACATCAGTGGTTCAGCTCATCTTCTCTGACTGTGTTTGACAGGAAACAATCATTCTCATCATCTCTCTCAGACCTTTGTTTAGTTGAATGTGCAGATGAACAGAATAAAACAGAAACCTGTCCTGCTGAACTTAAAACTGTAGAAATTAATAGAAAACAATAGAAAGCAGAACATTCCTCTTGTAATAGTGCAATAAGAAAAGTGCAAACAGAAAGTGTGAGGAAAAGTTGTTGCTTTGTTGTCTTTTGGTATCTTCTTCTCAAGCAACAGTACCTCGACCAATGAGATGAGAGGGATTCCTGCTGTCAGCTCATTGGTCACAGAGCAGGAGACGGCCTGGGAATAAGTTTACCGTAAATGTTCATATAAAGCGTCCTGTTATTCATTCATTCCATTGACATTTGACACTCAGGGTTTTATCTGTCAAACTAAACTCTGACCTTTGTGTGTTTCACATCTCTTTAACAAGTCAGACTTCTACCATTCTGCTCTTATATATTCAGACCTCTGAGCATTTCCTGCTTCAACTCTTCTCTACAGCAACAAGACAGGAAACAAATAGAAAGAAAGACGTAAAAACAAGACCATGTGAATGGACTTCTCTCCTTCAAATGAAACGTTGAACTCGGTCAATAACATGCTCCATTGATGGGTCAGTCTCTGTGTGGGATGATCAGTAGTTTACGGTGGTTCATGTTGATCTTAACAAGCTTTAGATAGATGTTGATGTGGAGCCACTTCACTGACTTCAGGATTATTCTGTACTCTAGAAACAGCCTTCAATATCGTCTCATCATTGTAACGTGAGGCCTCAGAGGCTGCTTCAGCTAAACTAACTTACTGATGGAGAGAATAATAAGACAGAGAAATAGAAAGAAAAGAGTCAATAACTAGAAGAACAGCTTTAAACAGCTGGAGAACATCTGGGACTAAATACAACTGACTGTGATGTTTGCAGTCAACAAGTGGAACACTGTTAGAAGAAGAATGAGAACGTCTGAAGAACTAAACTACTAATCTCCACTGATTGATTCTGTTAATGATCACATCAGGACTCACACAGCCTTTCTGCAGTTCCTCACAGCTGGGATCAGTCTCCGTTTTCCCTCCATTGATGTTTTGTAATTATACAGGTTCAACTCCTCCAGAACCTCCTCTGACATCTGCAGCATGTAGGCCAGAGCTGAGCAGTGGATCTCAGAGAGTTTCTTCTCTGATCTGTTCTCTGACTTCAGGAACTCTTGGATCTCCTGATGAACTGAGAGGTCGTTCATCTCCATCAGACAGTGGAAGATGTTGATGCTTCTGTCAGTAGAGATTTTATCAGTGTTCATCTTCTTCAGGTTGTTGATGGTTCTCTGGATGATTTCTGGACTGTTCTCTGTCTGACCCAGCAGACCTCCTAAGAGTCTCTGGTTGGACTCCAGAGAGAGGCCATGTAGGAAGCGAACTAACAGGTCCAGGTGACCATTTTTACTCTCCAGGGATTTAATCATGACTCTGTTCAGAAATTCATCCAGAGGTGAGTTATTGTAGTTTCCTCCCAGGAAGTCCTCCAGCACCTCTGTCTTCCTGTTGGTGTAACAGTGGATCAAGTAGACTGCAGCCAGAAACTCCTGAACGCTCAGATGGACGAAGCAGAACACCTGGTCCTGGTACAGTCCTCTCTCCTCTTTAAAGATCTGTGTCAACACTCCTGAGTACACTGAGGCTGCTCTGATATGGATGCCACACTCTGTCAGGTCTGATTCATAGAAGATCAGGTTTCCTTTCAGCAGCTGATCAAAAGCCAGTTTTCCCAGAGACTCAATCATCTTCCTGCTCTCTGGACTCCAGTGTGGATCTGTCTCAGATCCTCCATCATACTTGACCTTCTTCACTTTGGTCTGAACCACCAGGAAGTGGATGTACATCTCAGTCAGGGTCTTGGGCAGCTCTCTTCTCTTTCTGGTTTTCAACACATCCTCCAGAACTGTAGCAGTGATCCAGCAGAAGACTGGGATGTGACACATGATGTGGAGGCTTCGTGATGTCTTGATGTGGGAGATGATCCTGCTGGCCTGCTCCTCATCTCTCAATCTCTTCCTGAAGTACTCCTCCTTCTGGGGGTCAGTGAACCCTCTGACCTCTGTCACCATGTCAACACACTCAGGAGGGATCTGATTGGCTGCTGCAGGTCGTGTGGTTATCCAGAGGCGAGCAGAGGGAAGCAGTTTCCCCCTGATGAGGTTTGTCAGCAGCACATCCACTGAGGTGGACTCTGTAACATCAGTCAGGATCTCAGTCTTGTGGAAGTCCAGAGGAAGTCGACACTCATCCAGACCATCAAAGATGAACACAACCTTGAACTCTTCAAAGCTGCAGATTCCTGCTTCTTTGGTTTCAGGAAAGAAGTGATGAACAAGTTCCACCAAGCTGAACTTTCTCTCTTTCATCACATTCAGCTCTCTGAAAGTCAGTGGAAATATGAAGAGGATGTCCTGGTTGGCTTTGTCTTCAGCCCAGTCCAGAGTGAACTTCTGTGTTAAGACTGTTTTCCCAATGCCAGCCACTCCCTTTGTCATCACTCTTCTGATTGGTCCATGTCTTCCAGGTGAGGCTTTAAAGAGGTCTTCTTGTCTGATGCTTGTTTCTGGTCTGTGTGCTTTCCTGGATGCTGCTTCAATCTGTCTGACCTCATGTTCATCATTGACCTCTGCAGTCCCTCCCTCTGTGATGTAGAGCTCTGTGTAGATCTCATTCAGAAGGCTTGAGTTTCCTGCTTTAGCAATCCCCTCAAACACACGCTGGAACTTCTCCTTCAGAGCACATTTAACTTTACGTCCACAAAGTCCTGAATGAAGAAACAAGAAATAAGATGAATGAATAAACTTTCCAGTAAACATTCCAACATGTCATTGCTCTAAAGAATGAGTGTGTGAATATATCTTGGTTCATCTCTGGAGACATTAGTAAATGTCCCATTTCTCCAGCAGCTTCAATGTTTAGAGAAATCCTCTTACTGCTCTGCAGACAGTCAGCCAGCTCCTCGTGCTTCATTCTCCTCAGGAAGTTCATTGTGATCTTCACAAATAAATCTCTGCTGCTCCTCCTCTGCTCTTCATCCTCACCCTCCAACACCTCCTCATCCTCCCTCTGACTCCCTGAGCATTCTGGGTAATCTGGACTCAGAACCTTCTGGATCTTCTTCAGCTGGTTCTTCACAAAAGTCATGATGTTGTCCTCCAGCAGCTGGAACAGAATACCATATGAATGACACAAGCAGACTGAAATCATGGAGACAAACATCAGATCCATGTTGGACACACTGACAATCCACTGGTCTACAAAGTGCAGCATGGAGATGATGGAAAGTAGTTGTTGTACATGTACAGACCAGAAAGATGGAGTCCAGCTGTGTCTGATGCTGCTGGGCAGACTGACCACTGAGAACCCCTGAGCTCTGCTGGTGGACTCTGTGGACCAATCATCAACAATTAGCTCTCATCATGTCTGTCCACACAGAGACAAAGACAAGGTAAATGTCCCTGGAGTGATACGTGGATGTGAAGAGTGAATCAGATGAGTCTCTGTAGTGGTAAAGGTTTACTAGTCCTGCTGATCACACTGACCATCAACAGCTCAGTCTGCAGCTGTTTCATAAAGCTTTGCCTCCCTGATCAATCAGCTGGAGAAGGAACCCAGAGCCAGAGACTGAAGACTGTAAAACGTCCACCAGTCCACAGTGAGTGACTGACAGGCCATTATCAGCCACACAGAAAACAAAGCAGACAGAAACATTAAGAAACCTCAGACTCTCTGACTGATCATGTTAGAGATGATAATCCTAGCGAGGCACATGTTCTTCACCTCAGAGCCATCAGCTGTTTCTTTGTCTCCTCAAACATATTTCACTATTTGAACTTTGGACACTTACAAACAAAGTGTCTACACTAAATAGTCTGGATGTCCATCCCCCCAACTCATCCTGAGTTTATCTTCTCTACGACTCAAACAAGGTCTTCAGGTCAGGACTCAGCTGTCCACCTACACCTGAAGGACAAGGGACAACAATGTCCACATGTTCTGAACATCTGAGGAGACTCTGGACATTAATGGATCATCAGAGAACCACTAGGTTCATCAGAACAGGTTCCTCCAGGTCCCTCCAGGTCCAGGTCCAGGTCCAGGTGAGTATCAGGTCATTAACAGACTCTAGTCATGTGACCTTCAGGTGATAAAAACCTAAACTCCCCACCAGTCATTTAGAGCTGAACACTTGGAGGAAACGTCTTCTAGTCCAGACGTCTTTGTCTCAGTTTAGTTTCTGGACATAACAATGTTGACTCTTCCAGGAATAAACCAAAGGTCACGAGTGTCCCATGAAGACTAGAACGTAGATGAACCAGGAGTTTTTTCTTCTCCAGCTCCACTTCCTCTGCAGCGTTACAGCTGATGACTTTCATCTGAGTCTCTACCATGAAGAAGACCTGCAGGCCGAGGCCTCAGACGTGGAGCTGCTGACTCTCTTCCTCAATGTTTCATACTAATGTGCAGACTGTGTCTATATGAACTCTGCTTAGCTTAGCATTAGTTTAGCTCCTCCTCTCCTCAGACACATCTCATCTTCTCTCTCTCTGGTCCACAGTCAAACACAATGAAGACTTGTCTCCATGGAAACAGACTGAACAGCTGATTAAAGACTGAAGACACTACTCTGCTTCAAAGATCAGTCTCTTATCTGTCTCCTCCTCTAAGGCCTGACACTTACTGTGTCGGCCATTTTAGAAGATCTTTGGAAAAGAAGCAAGAATTCAGCAAGTTCCTCAAACCATGTGACTTGTAGAAAGTTAGTGATTGTTCTACTGTAGATCTATATGTTGTCTATCTTCTTCTTCCAGTGTGTCTGTGTTGTTTTAGATCAACATCTGTTTATCTTCTGAGGAAACATCTACAACATCTAAGCAGCAGAGATGAAACAGACATGA